>VYZX01034209.1:673065-708030 GCA_013401335.1 Brachypteracias leptosomus
CCCCCGGCGCGAGTCCCGCACCTCGGCCGCCTTCCTCCCCTCCTTCGCACCCCGGGAAGGGGCCGGCAGCGCTGCTCGCCGGTCCCCGGCACGGTGCCGTCCGTGCCGAGGCCCGGGCCGGCGGGGACTCACCCGTCCATTGCACACGGAGGAGACCCGTCGGGAACGGAGTGGAGGCGCCGGAATAGCAGGAACGGACCCAACCGCTCCGTGTTATAGACTCACAAAATGGCGACGCCGCCCGACCCGCCTCACCCGCGCCAGGGCCCCATTGGCTATCGGAGATGTCATCTCGACAGCAGGGGCGGGGCGTGCCCGCCCCGGGCACCGGCGCCCCACCTCCTCCCGCGAAGTCGATTGGCTGCAGGCGGGCTGGGGGGCGGAGCAAAGTGCCGGTGCGCGGCTCTATTCGGTAGGCGAAGGGAGACGGCTGGGAGGAGCCATCTTGAGAGCGGGAAGGATGCCGGAGTGCCACACGGATCCGCCATCTTCACTGGGGGCAAGGTACGGGAGAATCGCGTTGGGCGTCATCTTGAGTACGGGCGTGCACGTGGTGCTGCGGGTGCGGCTCGGCCGCCGCCATCTTGGCTGCGGGCAGGGAAGCCGCGTGCCCGTGTGGCGGCCATCTCGAGTGAGGGAGAGCGGGCTCCCGGCGGGGCGAGGCCGTGGTCTGACGCTGCCGGTGCCGCGGCCTCCGACAGCCCCGGACAGCGCTGGGAAGGTTTGTTTAAGATGAAGTTTGCCTGTTAAATGACAGTTAACCTCCTAAGGATAAAGATTACCCAGTGAGTGAGGGAGAGAGAGACCTTGTGAGGTAAGGCCTAACACCTCCCTGTTCTGCATCAGGGTGATATTCTTCCTAAGGTACAGTCCTGACACCCATTTCTGGCCATGATAACGGCCTAGTTTTGTCAAGCAAACCTTCAAGCCTTCCTTAACTCTGCCTTAACCAAACCATCTCTTTTTGCAGTCAGATGGACCTCAGTGGTTAATTTAGGGGAGCTTGTTTCACTCAGTGTGTGCCATTGCTTGTAGGCCTTATTTCTGCAGAGGTTCCGGTAAATCCACAGACTTCCTGTCTTAGGGGATTTTCAGACTCCTACAAGATTGCTTTTAAGGTGCTGGGCCATGTATAGTAAATTGAAGCCTACTACAGTGAATTTATTTGTGTTAGATACTTTTTGTGGCTCCCTTCAAAATGATTGTTGAGATCTTTCATGTGCTGTAAGATGAAAGCCCATAAAAAAAGTAATCACATCTGTCTGGCTCCTGGTGTAAACGGTGCTGGAGGAGCAGGGGCTCAGGGACTGGGATCCTGATGGAGGCCCAGCAGATCTTAGGATCTTCCTCCCATCCACCAGGACATTGCTGCTTCCTCTCCACTAACATCACACTGTAAAGCAGTTTCCTTCCATAGATGAAATGCTGCGTGTCCCTGTTTAAATACAGACAATATTTGCTCACTGGGAATTCTAGTAGCAATTACTCATTTTCTTTGCCTGGCTTGTCACAGCCCTATCCGTTGACTGCAGCACAAGAATTAATTGTCCCAGGCCTCGCTACAAGTCCCTTGTGTGGCATTGAATCAGATATCAAATGTCCAGTCCACATTGATCTCAACTTCATTAACTGCAGCCCTGTTTTGAGAGTTTCTAGGCAACATAATACTGGTCTTACCTTGGGAAGGATCCGTTGTACCTCACCAGCCCACCCACTTTTGACATTTTTGTGAAAACATGGGTATAATTCAGCCAATCTGCCTCTGTCGTGAGTGGTAAACAGTAAAACACTGATAGAGATCTGACTGGGAGCTGTGACACAGCCACATCAGGGGGATATGGGAAGGTTTAGGAAAATATTTTTTAAACACAATGCAAATTAAATTTGGAGTCTTATCCTTGGGCAGTGTTTCTGCGTAATGTCAGGTAGCTGGCAGGTACAGACATGCCTTTTATCTTCTCACTTCTTTCTGAAGCGTAACTGCACACATGAATATGGAAAAAAACAAGTTAAAAGTGAAACCATCTATTGTTTTCTCCCACACACAGACTGTGCTGGTTCCTCTGGCCAGGTGCCTTATTTTGTCAGAGAATGGGGCAGTGCTCAGATATTTTGGTGACCAGGACCAGACATCAACTTTCTGCCTCATTCTTGTCTCCCTCAGTGAAGTGCAAGAGCTTCCAGAGACCTTGGGTCTGATTTCCCTGTCTCTGGTTTATTGGGCTCTGGCCATTTGGCCCCTGCTCCAGCAGCGACTTAAACATGGGGAAAAAGTGGGATCTGTGCTATTGCTACAGGGGACTAAAGGCCCCCTCTGAAACAGAAGTTATTTTACTAGGTACTGCATATGAAAGGCTTGGCTTTTGCCACAGATAAGAGATTTACAACTGAGATGAGGCAGACAATGGGAAAATGAGGGATGATGTGATCCACTTCAGAGCTGCTGAGTCGAGAGCACAGAGATAAGTGACTTGATCAAAGCGGAGCAGGAATTTACCCCCCATCTCCCCAGTGCACTTTCTTGAACTGTACCTGTCTTAGGCTGCATTTCCCATGAAAGTGTTTCACTTCATCTTCCCTTCAGGATAATCTGGTTTAAATACTGTAGGTAAAAATCCCTCCATAGTAGAGGGTGCTGTGGACGCAGAATCACTCTTTATTTTTTTAATCTGGGCATTTCAGTCCACTTGTAAAGAAGTAGAACCCTAAAGAACGTGCCAGGACATGACACAAAGACTTTGAAAAAAATCCTTAATTCTAGATACTGATCCCCAGTAGGAGCAATACCTGATTTTCTCTTGACACCAGTTTATTGCATTTGCAGACATCCCAGCAGCTTTTCAGGTATCTTTGGAAAAGCAAACACAGGCGGGTGCCTTCAAAGAATTGCTGCTTGTCAGAGACCTCTCCCCTGCAATTGTGGGCTGACTTGAAAGGCTCTTTTAGGGTTCCTTGTAGACTCACACAGATTTTCTGTAGTTCTAGCAGAAATGCTGGTGGTGCAACATTTTATCAGACATTTTCCTGTAGTATTAACAGAATTTTTTAGGCAGCACCTTCAGAGACACTGCGGCAGGGAAGTGACTGGTGATACCTGGGTAACAGGGAAATGCATTTAGGAACAAAATAATACTTTATACAAAAAGAAACAGCTGTGAGAAGGACCTGCCTCTGCGTATCTTTTTGTTTGTTTTGAAAAAGAAACCCACATGAAAATGGCCATGTGAAAACAAAGAGGAGAGAGAAGGCAAAAATACGAATCAGCTTCTTTTGTACCATCCAGCAGAACAGTCGCACCCTCCCCGGCTCCGGTTACTCACTCCCTAGAAGGGCTTTGGAGGGACACACCCGGGTTTTTCTCTTTTAAAGCCCTTCCTGCCTGTGCTATCTCTTGGAATTTAATTTACAAGGCAGGGAAGAAAAACTCTCTGAAACAAAAAAGACTTTTCCTGCCTTTTTTCCTTTGTGTGTTTAAAGCAGCTCTGAAGCCTGCACCATGTTCACACGACACTTCTTGACCAAGCTATGTTCGTTTGCAGACCAGCCAAGTCTTTTTTTCCCCTTCTCCTTCCTCTTCCACCCAACATTTCTATCAGTGACTTGAAAACAGGAACCTTTCTAAAAGATGGTCTCTGTTCAGGAACCAGAACTGCTGCAGATAATGGTGTATCCTAGGTACTGGTTTTAATGGCAATTGTTTTCCTGCACGTTCTCCTCCTCCCCCATTATTCACAGTTCCCTGTGAGGTCCTAAACCAGGAAACTTCCCTATATCACTTTGCTACCAATATAGTCCCAGAGACACTTGGGGGGCAGGAGGCCTTTCAAATTCTTCTGCATCTTTTTGTTGCTTTTATTTATTTTAAACCCCTTTCAATTAACACGGCTGTTTTGTTTAAAAGAGTATTGGCAGCTTTAGCAACGTTGCAGGATGCCAGAACATTCTTTTGTGCATCATTCATGATGCCACATCACAGCTCTGGAAATGGTTAGTCCAGAGTGAGCAGAGAAGGAGCAAACTCTGGGGAACGCTGGAGATCACAGGGGGCACTGGAGATCATGGGGATGGCAGGAAGCTGGTTTACAGTCCATATATCCCTAGCAAGGGCAGTATTTTTTCCACTGATTCATAAGAGTTTGGCAGCCTGAAGTGTTATCAGAGTGCACCACTCACGAGTTGATAAATTGGTTTGGAATCGAGCTTAAAACACCTTCAGAATTAAACAGAAGTAAATGCTCAAACCCACTCCCAGGTTCCCTGGTTGGATTTCTGAGAGCTGTGCCACCACAGCAGTTTGAGGGGACAGGTCAAGAAGCAGTTTTGCTGCACTTGGAACTCCAGTTATGAGCGTGGCCATTGCACGTTCTGATTTCACCTCTTAACAGGGCTGCCAAACTACATCTGCAGGGATTTTTTTCTGCTGCAAGCAGTTATATCAACTTAAAACTTAGGTATAATCACAAGGGCTCATATTTTACGTTTCTTTACCTTCTGATCTGTGGCAAAATGAGAGACTTCTCGGCGTTGTTCGTTATTATCAGCCCGTGTTCTTTCAGAACTTCCCCATCTTCGCTGCTCCTCGGGGATGCTTTTGGGTGACTCATTTCCTGTGAAGGATGAACCAGCCATTTCCTGGCTATTCAGCACAGGACTTGGTTTTTTTTCCTTCCCCTCTGTGTGTGGATTAATCCACAGTTTGATTGTACCCCCTGCAACTCAGAGCAGAGCTGCAGCTCTTCCCTGCAGCCTCCCAGATAACCAACTGTCCCTGGGTGTTGGGTAGTGATCGTGGCTGGCCCTGCTCACCTGGACCACAGGCTCTGTGGTTTGTTCAATTAAATCAGTGATACTGATTGAGCAGCACCATCCTTGCAGTCACTGCGACCCAATTCTTCTCTTCAGCATATAATAAACAGAATGTTTATAAAGCACCACGGGGTAAAGATACTGATCTTGTGGCACAGACCTAAGCCCAGGAATTTTGTATTGTTTAGTAAGGGGCACCGGGGCTGCACGTTGGTGTTTGAGAAGTAGAGTTGGGGGTTGTGTCAGATGCAGGTTCCTCAAAGCCAGGCCCGTTCCCTGTTGATTCTGTGCCCATCACTCCAGCTCTCCCCCCAGCCCATGGTTCCAATTTCCTGAGCTGCTGTTTGTTCATAGTTCACATGATGATTTGAACTGTTGTGGACACTCCTTCAGCAGCGCCCCCGAGCTCAGAGGTTGTTGCCTGGCTGTTGTGATGCCAGCCTGAGAGATCACAGCTCTCTCCAGCAGCGTTTTACAGCTATTTTTAAAATTTTTCTTTTAATCTTATTTCCTGTCATTTCATTTGGATATTTAGATTCATGAGCCTGTCACACATCTGTAATGTTTGGGAAGAAAACACACAATGGGGACACTGCCTCTGGAGTCTGAATGTAGCACATGTTGGAGGGATGATCCCTGAATAATTCATACCCTTAATGATTTATTCATGCCCAGAAGCTGGATACCTCCTCTGTGACTTTCCATTATCTCAGAGAAGTCAGGTTCCTATTGAGCTCCAGGAGCAGCCCCTCACTGCAGATGGAGCAAAGAGCTTGAGGTGTGTGTGGAAATGACTCTTGTGTGATGGGCCTAACACATTTCTGCTCCACAACAACAGGACCTTGCCCTTCCAGTGCTGGATACATCACCCTGACCCAGAAACCAAAACCTAGGTACAGTTTCTGCAAATTCTTCAGCAAGGAAGGTGGGTGAGCAGGCACGTTTAGCTCTTTCCCACCAGTGCACACATGAGGTGAGATGCTGTGGTCACGATGCAGGGTGTTCTGATCATGGAAAACAAACAGACCGTGACTCTGAGATTTGTACCCCAGGGCTGATCTTACTCTCCATGAGAAATTTCATTTTTATTTTCCATTGAGAAGTCACAGATTCTGAGACAATTGATACAAACACAGCGGGATTGTTTCCTGCCCTCTAAGGAAGCCTTGCAGGAAAGCCTGGACAAATTCAGACTAATCTCTTTCCTGCCTAATGTGGGCTATCAAAAAAGACGCCGTTGGCAGGAGTCAGTGCACGACCTGAGTGTCCTGACCTAGGTGAAGGTTTTGCAAGACACTCAAATTCCGCCTGTCTCGGCAGGGTGGGAGATGAGTCTGCTCAGCACAGACCCACGGGCAGGCCCAGCCCAGCCCAGTGTGAAATCTCCTGATTATTTACCCTGTAATCCTGGCTCATTTTGTCCTTGGAATAGGCTCCACATCAGCATAATTAAAAATGTCAAACACGCTTGAGAAACTCTCCAAGTTGCTAAAAATGACTGTGAGTTTCCTCCCCGCAGCCCCTCTTGGTCTCTCCCTTGCTCTGGCCTCAGCTCTCCACAGTGCTCTGGTTCCAGCCCTTCAGCATAGTTTGCATTCCACTGCCAAGAATGAACATTTATTTATACAAACAACCGTCCTCCCCAGTACATCTCCCTGAGCTGTCCTAGGGCAGGGGAATAAACAGAATTTCTCTTCTCCAGCTGCAGTTCTGCATTCCTTTTCTCTTTATTCAGGGGCAATTTTGCAGTGAGAGATTAGAGTGGTTCAGCCCCGTTCCTGTGCTGCAGATCTGGACTGGGCTGGACTGGAATGCTTTCTCATTTCCCTACAATGATTGGATTTTATTACCTTCTACCCATGGTGCCCGTTTTCTGATAAACCACTCAGGGGGTCATGTTTTCAGCAAGGTCTCACTCATGCTGGAGCTTTGAGAGCTCTGCCCAGTTCCTTTCCAGAGCACACCAGTAGCCTGGTTGTCCCAGTCGGTCCCAGCCCTACCAGCAGGGTGGAGGAATCACTGGAAGCAGAACCCAGCTCCAGGTGAGCCTGGCCCAGCCTGGGGCCGAGCCTGCAGCTCATGCATTATTCCTGAAGCTTCCCCATCCTTCACCTGTCGCTCAGGTATCGCTCACCTGGCCCAGCTCCTCACCTGTGTCCTCTGGCCTCAGGTTGTCCCCATTTGAATGGATATTGCCCAGACACCAGATGACTCCGGGCTGGGGAATTCCATAGTGTGAGCACAGGCCATTGAAATGAAAAAAGGGGCCCTGGAAGAGACAGACACACACCTGCCCAGCATCCCAAGTTCTCTCTGTAAGCACCTCAGGTTTGCTGCGTGCGAGCCACCCTCCAGCTCTTGATGATAAAATTGTTTGTAGCTAAGAGTAATATTTAGATTGATGATGTTTACAGTTGCCTCCACCAGGGAATAGGATAAAGTGGTTTTCTTGTGAACTCTCTTACTTGCGTTTCTAAAGCAGCCTTCTAAGAAACGAAGCATTTAAGTGGTCTCTGAAGGATCCAGAGAATACTCTTCAAAAAAACAACAGCAAGATGGTATTTTAGAGTCAGTCCCATCACTGTCTTTTTGGGAAGAAAAGGCAGACAGCTTCTTCAGCTGTATGGCCCCAAAGTCAATGAACTGCTGCAGGTGACAGAATGAGTTTTTAGTGAGTACTTTCCATGAACAATTACTGAATATCTCATGGCTCTTCCTGCTTTCTTGGTGAGCTTGCTGTCACAGCATTTGCAAAGATGTATTTACTTCTGCTCGGTGTCAATCGTTTTCTTCTTTGCTGTGATGCACAACAAAGGACTGATGTCCTTTAAGAACATCCCCATAACATGCCCAGGTGTGTACTCGGGTCTAAACAGACAGCCCCCGCCTCCTCCTCATGAGGCTTCCATTAGAAACAGGGTTATTCTAATCTTGCAGGTTATAATGTGTGTGCCTGGAGCAAAATACATCCTGCTGGAGTCTTCACATGGCTTTTTTAAAGTATTTTTCATTAGATTGTATCCACCATTGTACTGGTAGAAATGTCAGTAACAAAGAGGTGTCCTGTAATCTAAAGGTATGTGCACAGAGTGCACATAAATACATCTGTGTGTGCAGCAGTGGCTTGGCCGTGTGTGCTCCTCTGTGTCTGGGTCTGCAGCGCCCCAGTCAAGGCTGTAATTCCCCTGGGGGTGAGGGAGGAACCAGTGACCCCCAAATGGCTGAAGCAGTGCCAGGACAGGAACACAGAGACAAACCAGCTCTATTTTGGAACTGGCCAAATCGTGCTCCCTCTCCCCAAACTCTTTTTGATGCCAGTTTAGAGGCTCCTCAGCAGCGCAGCTGGGCTGGAGTCCTTGTTTCCACATGGGTTCCAGACCAAGTGTGTCCAAGCACATCTGCCGGCCCGAGGGGGCTGCCAGGCCGGGGCGCCGGGTGCCCACTGCGGGGCCGCATTGTCATACAGCCCAATAAAGACATCATTTTCCTAGGGCTTCAGCTCTATTAAACACAAAGCTCCAAATGATTTCCTACTTGGATCAAAGATGTGTTTGTTCCAGTGCCACTTAAGTTTAAAAGGCAATGCTGAGAATGAATGAGATCTCCCCAGCCACAGCTGCTGAGCTTCAATGGGTTTGTCAGTGCCGTAATTATGCAGCGGGCGTCTTCTGTTTGCTGGCCCATATGTTCCTGAAGGATGTTCCTCAGTGGAAACATGCAGGGAAGCCTTGGTCCCAAAGCTGAGGGGCTTCTGCTTTTGTGGTGGGCAGACCTGCTTATCTTTCAGATGGTGGAAATGTTAAGAAATGTCACGTTCTGACTTCAGACTTAAAACCAAAGTTGCTCTTGATCAAGCTCGATGGAAGTGTGTGAGAAGGAACAGTGGCCTACCTCCAGTATCCTGGAACTAGTGTTTTAACATGGACACTGGCCACTTTTAAACATGGTTTATGTATTTGCAGCTGGCCTCTGAAAGCAAGTGCCACCCTTGGCTAGTGTAAGGAGCTGTCGCTGTGATGAGTGGATGGGTTTGGTGAGATCCTTGGTGCTAAGAATAAACATGGTTTCCTTCCTGTCCAGCCAGCCACCACTGCACAGCCCGTCCTCTTCCCACAGCACTTCTCCTCTTCCTAGGTTGGGGTCTGGGTGCTGATGAGAGATGGCTGCTCATGGAGCATCTGTCTCCTTGTCTGGGAGGTTGTACAGTAAATGCTCTGGGTAACAGACGTGAGGGTCAGGTAAGAACTCCAGAGTATTAAATTAAGCATTAAAAGAACATTAAGACATGAACCTGCAAACTGTGGAGTCAGGGAGAATTGAGAGCACTCGAGATCTCAGTTGCCGGAGGAACAAAAGAAACACAATATCCTTAGAACGTTCAATATTTAATTAGGTGAGATGCTCAGATACTGGGGTAGTGAATGTGGAGGACGATGACAGAGGGCACAGGGCTAGGGGTGCTCAGTGCCAGCCACGGGGCCTCCCTGGGTGCACCCAGCGTGGAGCTGCTGCAGGCTCCTGCCTCCCAGGACTGATGGTTTTCTGCACTCACCCTGTGTGCTTTCTAAACTCTATTTAATTCATGTTCTTGTTAAAGACACAGCACCAGCGTTGTGCAGAAGAGGCTCCCAACAACGGGGCAGGTTAGGAAAGAACCAGCAGCACATCATAACTGTTGGAGTTGCTGGTGGCCTCCTCACCATTGCTGTCCCCAGCACTCACAGCCAACAGGAGGATTTTCATGAACTGGAACAGGCTTCCTGCAGAGCTCAGTTTAATTCAGAGGGGCATCTGCAGCTAAATTGTATTGCTTTAAGGTCAGGGCTTAAGAAAATATGTAACTGATACTTCATTTGTTGAGAAAATACGGAATTTCATACTGCGAGTTGACCAGCTACTTCTGCAACAACCAGAAGTCAGCTAGAAGAGTCTTCCTCTTTGGTTTTGTCATGAGGCCTTCAGTGCACACGTGGTCACCAAAGGAACAGGGCAGATTTGGTGTAAACAGAGCCCAGGGCTGTGACCCGTCCTCTCAGAGGGACCCCTTGGGCAGCCCAGCTGGTTTTCCAAGAGCTCTCGCTGGTGCCTGGTGCTGCGGGTTGGGGGCAGATGGGTTTGTGGAGATAGTTTCCTGAAGGTGTTTTCAGAAGTGCCTTTTGTGCACTCAGGGCAGTTTCAGCTGAGAACTCCAGATCTGAACTCACCCGTTGGCTCAAGCTTTGCTCGGATCTGGAGTGGGCTTAATTGTTTGCTCTGTTCCCACTTTGGGAAGCGTTATCGCTGCTGCAGGACCCGGGCTGGCAGCCTCCCACAGCTTCTGTGCCAGGGGGTATTTTTCTCTTCCAAATTAGCAGCTAGGTGTGCCAATGTTGGGTTTTGCTGCCTCTCCAAGAGGCAAGATGCCATCCATCTGTGGTGGTTTTCATCTGTGAGGCTCTCTGCTCCTGCTGAATGCAGCACTGGAGAAGCGAGCAACAGAAACTGGGAGCCACTGCCTCTTACTGGTGCCTCTGGAGATGCTGCTGATCCCAGCCTCAAACATGCCAGTCAGAACCTGTACAAACTGAGTGTGGACCCAGCTCTCAGAGCAGAACCTTTTCACTTATTGCTTCCATCCCACATGAGCGATCTTCAGGTTGCTTTAAGATAACTTTTCTAAATAACTAAACTGTTCTGTCTCCTTCTTTCCCAGGCTTCCTTGTCTCTTGGGCACTAGAGAGATTCCCATCCTGCCAACTGCTAAGCTCTGTGGGAGGCTTCCCTGCATGACCTTGGAGGAGGTAAGGGAAAGAGCAGCACTTCAACAACAACAGTAGAACATTAAATCTGAGCAACAGCTCCAAAGGTGGGAGGCTTGCAAGGCTCCCCATGTCCTATCAGCCTGGCCAGATATCATCAGCTGATGAATTTCGGTGCTTCTGAGAAGTTGAAATCCTCAGGCCTGGGAATGAGTTGAGGTGTCAGTCAGTAAAATTGTTCATGTTGTAAAAAAGTAGGTTACTACATCCCATTGTGAACAATTACATCTAATTAGAAGTCACAGATTCACCACAAATACTATTTAATAACAAATTTCTACAGCACTTCACCCAGAGCGTGTTAATGACATAGCACGTCCTCCCTGGTTTGTGGTAGGTAACAAGTGATGCAGCACAGGAGGAGGGGGTTTGACTCAGACCAAACCCTGAGGAGGGTTGGGGCTGTGGGGGGATGTGTCCCCAGCTTCTAAACTTTAAAGGGCTGCTCAGAAATATATAAAACTGCGATAAACACTTTGACAATAAACAAGTAAGATTTGCAACTTCCCCTCAGCCAACTCCCCAACGGGATGTTAATTTTTGCTATTTGATGAAAATACAATCCATCAGAGCAGCAGTCGAGAGAACCGAAGGCACAGGAGTCCCCCTGTCCCTGCCCTTGGGGGTGCTATCCCCCCACCAGCATTTTCACACAGTATTTTTGGCACTGAGCAGGTTTCCTGTAAAGCTGAGAGGTCAGTAAATCCATGCTCAGAGCTCAGCTCCACATTGTCGCTGTTTTCTGTCTCGGGAGCTCCAGGTGCAAAGGTTCTTTAGCAGGAATAAGGAAGCGCGTTGGGGTGGTGCCTCCACCCTAAATATAAACGTGGGAGAACCTTGACCCCGCATTAATGTGGTTTTTATCCAGCCCCGGGCCCGTGGCTGGCAGCTGAGCACCCTCTGCTGGGACTGGGCGGTGGGGCTGCTGCTCCCGAGCCCCGAGAATCCCTGTTCTGCCCATTCCCGGCTCTGTTCTGAGCCTGCCACAGTCAAACTCGCTGAGGCTGTGAGGACTGAGAGGGATTTTTGTGACGTTACCCAGGGCTGGAGAAACTTGTGTCTTGTGAGGAACACCGCGAATAGCGAGAGCAGCAGTTAACAGAGCAGCCATCTCCTGCAAGTGCCTTCTTGCCATCAGACATCTTCTGCCGTTAATTAAGCAAAAGAAGATCATTTTAATGCAAATGACTGCTGGAGAACAAAGTAGGTTCCCACAGTCAGTCCTGTGCTGGTTCAGTTCTATACTCATGGAGTTTGTGGGACTGAAAATAAAAATAAACCCAAAAAACCCCCAGAGCCTGCGTGTAGGGTTGTTGGGGAAGAGAATGTCCCCTCTCCCCAGCAGCACTAACCCCGAGTGTGAGGCAGCATCAGCAGGGTCACTAACACCATTCCCATCGACGTTGTAGCACTTTCTGCCCAAGTAACAGATTTACTAATTTCTGCTTTCCCACTTCATCCTGGGCATATAAAATATTAGGCCCTATTTATAGAAGTTCATGGTTTGAAATTAATTTTTTCCTTCACTCCAGCTGTTTGGAGGGTGGTTGCTGTCTGTTCCCCGGCGATCCTCTGCCAGCTGGCTGAAGCTTTTATTAGCTCTTTCAAGAAGCCTTGATTTAGAGCTCACAGAGCTATGTTACAAGGACAGTGGCTCTGTAATACAGACCCTCAAGAGAAGAGATAATTAGGACTCATGGAAAAAATTGCGTCTGATTCTTTGAACAAACCCGCTCTTGTTCAGGGAATGTGGTGCTGTAGGGTAATGTTTAACAGCAGCCTCTCCTCCCTCGCTTGGAGCTGGTGTGTGCAAGGAGAGCCTGCCCTCCATCAGATATACTGCCTGCTATTTTCTGGGAGCATCTCTCAAAATGGAGGAATGCCGCCCTGCAGCCAGTTCAGGATGTATCCTGGGAATTGTATTTCTGCGAGCTGGGCAGGAGTTGCTGGTGGAAGGACACAGCGAGGCAGGAAAAGAGCTGAAGAGGTGCTGAGAAGGCTCTTGTACAGGGGAGGGGGAGGAGAGAAACAAACATCGCAGAGAACAGGAAAAACGATGTGCTGGGAAATGATTAATCCACCCCAAAGGCCCTTGCTGAGAAGTGGTGGGACAAGCTCAGTGATTTTTGGCAGCTGTGAGCTCCTTCTGCTCCGCTCTCCGCTCCGCCTTGCAGCCAGATGTGTCTGAGCGTGGCTCCATCCTGCTGGGTCCCACGGGGTCCTTCGCCCTGCTCCGGGCAGCTCTGGCCACGTGTCCCCTCCTGTATGGGGATTTCGCAGCTCTCCTGTCCCCCCACCTCCAACAAGTGGTTCTGGGGTGAGCAGGAGCACACAGTCTATGCTGGGGGAAGGGGTGGGAGTCAAGTTGGAAAACTGCTGCTCTGCATCCTGTTGTTTTCCTACTGGGATTGTTCCCGTTTCCTGCACTGTCTTATCTGGAGCTGAAAAGCCAAAGCTCTCCTGTTGACTTGCTTTGTGCATGCCTCAGGTTTCTAATCTGGCATAAACGTTGTAAGAGAAATGACTGTTTCTGTTGCAGGGTGGAGGGACAGGAACACGGTGCTAACAGAGCCCTCAGTGCCTCTACAATCAGCTGCTTTATTTGGTTATCCTGCTTGCATAAGCCTGAGTGTGTCGCAGCGGGCTCCAGAGAACCATCAGCACACCATAATATACCATAAAGCTGCACAGAGTCCACTGGAAGGTAAAGAGAGCAGGGTTCAGGTGTTTGCATTCTCAGGTGGTAAAGATTGTGGCAGTGATCAGGGTGGGTTTCTGTTAATGGAGGGGATGAGGAGTACATCAGCTCGGCCTTGGTGGGTAAACACATATTTCATTTTTCTCTGCTCAGTTGTACCTGTGAATTCAGACTCGTTCCATTCGACAGGTTCTGTGGAGGAACTCTCAGCTGGTGTAAATACAGGAGTGGGCTGAAGGAGTGTCCTTAGCTGATTAGTGGGGCCTTTATTTGGAACCAAGCACCAAGAGAAAAAGGCTTTTTTTTCAATGAGGTCAGGAAAAGGAAGACATGTGCTGGAAGATAAGGAGAGATAAAAGCATTCCATTTAAAGATGCCCATGATAGAAATCAAGAGGTTCATCTGCCAAGTCAGTAACTTCATGGCCTTGTGACCAAGCGGAGCTTCCGTTTCTGTTACCTTTTCCCACACTAACTGCAAGCACAAATTATTGGCATGGAAGTTCCTTTTAGTTTGTCCAAGCAGCTCAGCCCTTCAGGGAGGAGTTGCACAGGTTGAAGTTGAAGATAAAGTTCTCTTTGACTTCAGAGGGAAAAGTGGTTCTGCCATAGGATTCTGTTCAGCTTTCTGAGGCACAGAGGGCCCAGGAACAGGCCATGAATTCCCTGTGGAATTTGGAAGGTTTGAAGGCAGGTTAGACAAAGGAGAGGTGTGGGCAGAGCCCGTGTTCCCGTGAGGAGTGAGGACAGCTGGAATGGCCATCTGAGGGGAGCTCAGGGCCATGCTTCAGGAGGAGTGGGAGCACAGTGACAGTGGGTCCTACACAATGCTGAAGTCAAGAGCTCAAAACGCATTTGCTGCCCTAAAACAGGGGGTTTGGTGTGTTTTGTTTAGAGCAGGCAGCAGATTGCAGTAAAAAATTATTGGAAAATCCTGGTTTGTGTGTTTCATCAGTGAAGACAAGCAGCAAAGCTCCCCAGGCTGGAGTGATCTGAGGTGGCTTTAGCCAGAAGGGGCCTGTGGATTGACACCAGCCTGGGTGTGGAAGGGTCTCCAGGGCCGTGCTCTGGGAGCAGGTCCCGGCCGGGTGGGAGCAGTTCCGCTGTCGACTCTTCGCTCCGCACCGGGAAGTGCGACTGACGCCCTGCGAGAGGCTTGACCTGCCCTTATCTCTCTGAAAGGGACATTTCGTTCCCTGAACCATCTCCTGAGGTTGGAGAGGGCTCTTCATGAGTGCTTCACCAAGGTTTCCTTCCTTTCCTCTCCAGCTGTGCTTTGCCCAACTACTACTTAATCATTCTACGGGTGTTTGTCACTGTGGTCCTCACCCTGCCCTCGCCCCCTAGACTTCCACCTCATGGCTTCCATGTTCCCACCTCATGTCCCAGGTGCTGGCCAAGCCCCACAGCCCCTGGGCAGCCCCTGGGCAGCCCAGCCAGTCACGCTCTCACTGCCCTTCCTCTGCAGGGCTCCTCAGCCTTGCCCAGAGCCATCAGATACGGCTGCTGGAGGTGGAATCAGAATCGTTTCGGTTGGAAAACACCTTTAAGATCCTGGAGTCCAGTTCATCCAGCACTGCTGGGTCACCACTAACCAGATTGGGCACTAAGGGCACCAGGGCAGCCTCTGCAGCCCGGCAGCTTCCCAACGGTGCTGGTTTAGTCAAGATTCCTGTGTCCTGTCTTTTACCACCACTAAAAGCTTTTCATTTCATAGACCAGGGTGCCTGGAGCAGAACCTTTGTGAGCTTCACGTGCTGCCGGTGTCTGTCCCGGCGGTGAAAGGCTGTGATGGAAACCTGCTAGACCAGCACATAGAGCATCTCAAAACAGGTGGGAGAACTTCAGATTTAGTCTCTAGTAAATAACTTGTGTGTGCAAAGAATTCTCTAGTTGGGAAACTTCCTCTTCTTTTTGCTATTTGGAAAGTCAGAGGTGCCAGGATCAGAACCAGCTGCACTATTTCTGGTACTTCTGTTTCTGCAGAAGGGGAGGTTGCAAACCACAGCCTGTGTGCAGAGCACACTCCTCACAGTCTGCCTTCTAAAATTCAATTTGCAGTATTTATATTGTTTCAGCTCTGATGGGTACACTGCAGAGGCTAATCCTGCAAACAGGAGCCCAAGTCAAGCTTCCCAGGCATCATTCACTGGAGCTCTGTGGGGCACATGTTCTGCAGAAGAGTTTATTTTGGACTCAGCATTGAAAAATCTAGTCACATCTGCTATCCACCTATTTTTTTTCCTAATATATACACACATACACCTAGATGCACATGTGTAGTGATGATTCTTTTAGGTTCTGAGAGAGAGAATATTCAGTCACTTGCTGGTCTCCACCCGAGAGAAGGCCCAGACAGACAGGGAACAGCAGCATGGTGAGTGTTCCTTTAGATCATAAATGATACCATAGACAATTGTTTCTAGTGGAATCAGTTATAGCATTAAAAATGGTAGATTTTTTAAAACCAACATGGATGCAAGGTGCATATTTTTAGTTGCTGAAAAGCATCCCACAACTTCTCCATATGTCCAGGGTCCCTCTGAGACAAGCAGTGCTGCTGTTCTGAGAGATGAAAGCAGGACCAGCCGTGCTGGCCGGGGGGAGGTGGAGACCAGGATGCTGGTTCTTGACCCTTTCCCTTGGTATTCCCCTAACCTGAGCTGTGGCAAATTCTTAAGCATGATCAGAACAGAGAGCCCATAGGCACACAGAAATTCTGTCTAGAATAAATTCATTCCAGGACCACGCCCACAAAGTACCCTCTAGGCCTTCCAAGGGGACACCTTACACAAATTAAAAAAAAATATTCGTTTTAAGAGTGAACAAATTGTAGATCAGTGATTCCTCTAATGACTGTTTTTAAAAACAATTATTTCTCAGTTGAGGTGGGGCTAGAACCCCCCCCCCAGGACTGCTGGTTTATGCACATCCTCTTTCACTCACCTTATCTCCAACATGTTGTTACAGAACAAGAGTGTTGGTGACGGACGGTGCAGCGATGCCAGCTCACTTCACATGGACCTCTCCAATCTGGTGGCCTGGGCACACACTCATGGGGCCATATGCAGCCAAATCCCAGCCTTGGAAACTGCACAGAACATGGATCATCTCAGTAAGGAAAAGGTTTTTCTGTGGTTATGTGGAGCTGGACATGCCTATTATTGGCACTGTGAAAAACTAGACCTGAGAGGCAGAGAAGAGAATGAAGGTGTAAGAAAGAGGTCAGGGTCTGCTGAGGCATCATCAAGGAAGGCTAATTTAGATGAAAAGAGGTTCAGGATGTCCCCATTCTTCGAGAGGGCTGCGAGCACAGAGCCATGCAGCAGATGTCCAGGTGACACTCAGAAAGATGGCACAGCCTATGTAGTACATAATGAACCCTCAGCCAGAGAAAATCAACTGAAGAGCAAATCCGTGACATCACACATTGCAGCTTTGTCAACAACTGGTGGTGAAGCCAACATGGACAGATATAAGATGATGCCAGAAGACAAGGAAGATCTGCAAATCGTCTCTGATGAAAAGTGGTGCATATTGGATGGTGATGACCAAGAAGACAAAGTCAACCAGAACATTCTGTCAGGATCACCAAGTGGTGCAACAGCTGCAGTAGATTTGCAGAGGCTTTGCAGTCAGAGGGTGGCATTTAACAAGTCAACAGTCAGCCAAACATCTGGCTTTGACCCCACAGGAAAGCCCCCCCTGACTCCTGCCTGCGTTTCAAAATCCTCTGCCAGCGATCAGGAGAGCCTGGACAGCAGCTTCTTGCAGCTGGGTCCTCCCAACCCTGCAGGACCCATGACTGAAACTTCTACAGCAAGAAATTCCTTGAAGTTGGCCATACCAGAAGAACATTTAAATTCTGTTTGTGTCTCCAACGTTGAAGCAAAGGCCCAACCTGAGTCACCCCCCTCTGTGATGTTCTTTGAGTTTGAAGCCACCCTGGATGTCAAGCAGCAGCTCCAGCTGAGCCCTTCTGAGCATAGCACTCCAGGAGCGAGCCTGGGTGGGAGCGCTGCTGAGCACCCTACTGAGGAGGCCGAAACATCAGGGTCTGGACACACAGCTCATCTCTCCCCCTCAGTGAGCCTGGGCAGCGAGAATGGCGACCACTCACCTGCCTCCTCAAGCAGAAGTAAGAGTCTGAAGTTTACTCTTGGAGGGGTTTGTGGGTGCCTTCTATTAATCACTTTCCCAAAATATTCAAGGAAGGTGTAGATACCTGTGATTTGGGGCACTCTTGTTTCTACTAAAAGAAACTAAAAAGGTTCCTATCATCAGCAGTTGGCACTTCAGTGGGTTCAGGGGGGTACCCTGATGTGCACCAGGCTCTGGCCCAGCTTTAACTGCTCACCTTGAACACTCTGGTCTTTCATTTCATTGTGTCACCACGTAGTGTGTTGGCTGGGCTAGAGAGGGGTCCTGTGAGAAACTAGAGACAGAGATGGGAACCTGGGTCTCCAGAAAACAGGAGGAAGTAACTTTTAAAGCAGTGAAACAGAGAAATTGTGGCTGAAGCTCCAACTGCACCAGGTCAATGGCAAAAGCCTCAGAGATTGCAGCAGGAGCAGAATTTCAGTCCCGCACATTCCAATGGAGGCTGAACAAATTGCTTTAGCGCTGTTTTTATAATTATTGTTGTTGTTGTTATTATTATTATTATTATTAAGCACATCACATCCCCCAAAGCCTGTCCTCTTCCCTCACTCCAGCCCAGCCCCGTAGCCTCGTCAGTGGCACTGCCCCATGCCCACCAGGATGGGTCCTGGCTGGCCACACCTCCAGCACTGTTCGCTGGCTGTGGGCAGGGTGTGACTGTGCTGACCCCTTTGCCCTGCTGAAAAATGGCCTGTCTCAACTCCCCTGGCACTAACGAGCAGGGGCCTGCCAGGGTTCCTGCAGCACAGGGACTGGGCAAGGAAAGAGGTCATCAAAGCAGTGTTGTGGGGTTTGTCTGTGCACACTTGGAGCACTGTCCGTGTTCCTGGACAGGCTCAGGGTTACGGACACTCCAGCTCCTTACACTGAACCACCCAAGCTGGCCCAGTGTGAGGCATTGGCTCCACAGCCTTGCTCAGTCTGCTTCTCTTCAGCCTTGGAAAAGTCACAGGCGAGCAGATGGAGCTTTTCAGCAATCCAAAGAATTAATTTCTCATGCTACATCGAACTAGGTAGAGGTGATATTGCCATAGCAACTGGAGAGAGAACCCAACTGGAATCCTGGCAATCCTTTTTAAAATACACACTTTTACTCATCTTTTTGTTCTTCCTCACTACCCACCCCCAGCTCCTGGGTGATGTTTTTATTTCGCAGTGAGAGCTCTCTTGGGCTGAAGAGATTTTGGTAAAGGTGAATGCTGTGAATTACATTTTGCATAATGCCTTGTACAATGCTTAACGTGTGGAATGGATGCTGCTTGGTCCTGAGGCAGAGCACAGGATCCCTGGACAGCCCAACTCCATCTGTTTCCACAGAGCAGAGTTTGGCCCCTGCGATCACCATAAAACACCCCAGCAGCTGCAGATGGATGGAAGGACATCGAGTCCATTGGGGTTGCTTGAGCTTCCAGGCTCAGGGCTGCAGCCACGGTTACGAGGCCGGTCCCACGAGCGTGGTCCTGTTGGCACACTCAGGATCACCTCCAGAGCAGCCAGGGTGAAGGTCGATGTCAAGCCAAGCCATCAACAACAGGTCCAGTCCCCGGCCCATAGAACCTGCACAGATGCTTTCCACATGCACCCCGCAGCAACAGTCCATGATCACACCTCCTCAGGAACTCATTCCCATTAAGCCATAATTCAGAAAGAAACAATATCTTAGTTTTATGAACATGGTCCTTGCAATGGCCAAGTTCGAGACAGCAGGAGAGGGGGCAGCTCTTCCCCTCGGGGCTGGTGCTGTCAGGCAGGGGCTGGCTGAGGGACAAAGCTTTGGAGGGAAGGGCTGAGTCCTGTAGTCTCTGAATTACTTTTAGAAGGAAGGTGAAGGTTTTTCTGCATTTCTTTATGTTTCACTGATCTCCTGGTAAGTCCAACCAATACAATTCTGTGATTCTTGCTGTCCACAAAACTGTGTCTTATCTTTCAGGTGTGTTGGAGACATGCAAGAAAAAGAGAAAACATAACCATGGCAATATAAAAGTTTTCAAAGACTGGCTGGTTTTACATCACCCTTATGAGACACGTGAGATCTATAACCTGCCACCCCAGGACCTCAGCAATTACCTGGCCTCGTTCTACAGTTCTGCCAAGAGCCAGAAGGGCACGGACTTCTCCATGAGTTCGCTGTACTCCTTCAGGCTCGGTATAGAGAGGTATCTCCAGGAGCACAACTACCAGTACAGTGTGGTCAAAGGGGTGGAATTCCGAGCAGCTCAGGAAGCCCTGAGGGTGAAGCAGCAGCAGCTCTCTCAGAAAGAGAGAGAGGGTGAGTGGGCTATTGTGGAGAGGCTGACGGAGGAGGACGTGGAAGGTCTGTGTATGGAGGGACTTCTAAGCAAGAGGCACCCTCAGGGCTTGCTGAGCCTCATGCTCACAAACATCATCAGGGGGTTTGGGGCACAAACCCACAGTGGGAGCCAGACTCTGTACTGGGGCCAGCTTGTGCTGAGACAGGCTGAGGGGGAGCTGGAGTGCTTGGAGTGGAAGGATGATCCGGGTGTGGAGGACAGCGCAGGGGAGCCGGGGCCGTGGCTCCTGGCCAGGCCTGACGACCCCGGCAAGTGCCCGGTCACGGGCTACAAGGAGTACTCCAAGAGGAGGCCACTGGACATGTGCCACGCCTACGACCCACTCTACCTGACACCCAAGCCCCAGTGCTCTGTGTGGGACCAAGTCTGGTTCTGTCGAAAGGCGCTGGCCAAAGCCAGTCTGGAAAAGATCTTGAAAGTCATTATCCAGCAGGTCAAAGGACCTGGGAAGAAGCCCAAGACATAAAAGGATCCACTTTGTTGCTGCTGCATCACTTTTGGATGGTTTCAGAGCAGTCTCTGAGAGGTTTAAGTGTCAGTAGTTAGTATAGGTTGGGGTGAACATCCTTCTGTTTGGTTTCATCTTAGAACAGCCATCGTTACAAATTTGCATCACTTCAGCACTGAGGTTAAGTGAAAAACTATTCTGTGTATTCACAGAATTGATCGTTCAGGAAGTTAAATGCATGAGAATGTTGGGTTCAGATTTGTAAAACAAGTTAATATTCTACTCTGTTATTAATGACATTAAGCAGCCAATGTGGACAGGGCAAGGGCTCAGCCAGGTCGTGGGGCTGGGGTTCAAGTGTCCCCTGCCCACGGTGTTTACAGCATAAACCATTGTAAAGAGCCCAGGACGGGCACTGGTCCCTCACTGGCAGAGCTGCCGGTGCCATGCTGACCACTGCTGGCCCCCATCTCCTGGGAACACTTCCCACAAGGTTCACAGAAGTTCATGAGTAACAGGTTTGTAGGTTTAAGAAGTTGTGACTGTGTGTTAAAAAGTTATTTAAAATGACTGACCGTGTTGACAGGTTTTACAGTGTTTTCCCCAGCACTGAACACAGCTACAGCCCTACCCTGTGCTGGGTGCAGTCAGCTTCAGCTGTTCAGGCAGTGTTGGTTCACCACGTTCTCTCACAGCCCAGTCAAGGTGTTGGGTCGCTCTGTTGCCATAACCCAATAAAGGAATGTTTTACTCAGTCCTGTTTGTCTGTCTTACAAAGCTGAGGCTGGTGGCCCCACGCCAGCAGGTCATGGTTTCCTGGTCACCATCGTGTTCACTGCTCAGGTTTCTCCTGCTCCGAGCTGGTCATTACTCCGAGTTCCGGAGCTGACCCCTGAGGAAGGTTTGGGTTGTTTGGAATGAGCCTGCATCTGTGGTTTCCTAACAAGGTCTTTGTGGCCAGACCCTTTGACAGAACCAGTCCCACTCAAGCAGCATTTAATATCACCGGATAAATTGATAGGGCCATAAAAAAGACAAACATTAAAAAGATTCAGTGAAGTTCTTCACTCTGAAGTGGTGAAACACTGGAACAGGTTGACGTTTTGCCAACCAAGAGGGCAAACAGACACCCACAAAAGGCTCAGGCTTATTTACTGTCTATTTTGAGATGATACAGAAATGAAATGAACATAGTGACAGCGGGAATAAGCAGGGTAATGAACTTAATCATTACTACATAGAAATAACGCTAATAATTAAGAGAGACACATCACCAATTGCTCTATTGATACATCACCCTCACTCAGCTCCACAGTGGCTGGGGAAGCCCCGGATGGAGCGAGGATTTGGGGAACCTGTCCTGGTTCCACCAGCTCCGGTTCCCCCTGTCCGGTCCCCCACTCCCCGGCGCTGCCCGGGGCTGGCGCTGCCCTCGGGGGCCATCTAGCGACAGCAGGAGTGGGCAGAGCAGGGACCTCCCTGCCTCTGGGACCCAGCGCTTAACCAGGCCCCAGGACCCCCCAGCACAAGGTGCCAGTCCTAGTCTCTGTCCCGTCCCCCCCACCCCGACATCCCGGAGCTGACAAACACAAGAGAGTGGGAAGCACGAGGGAGAGCAACGAGTCTTTAATAAATTAGCAAAATAAACGGCATTTGTCTCTCTGTTCTCTCACTGTGCCTCAGATCAGGGGAGTCCAGTGGAAACGTTGGGTTCCCGGTTTGATGCTGACGCAGATCGAGGGACCCTCCCATGGGGCCCGATGCCATGGTACTTAAAAACCTAAAAAACCACTTAGGAATAAAAGCTTTTTTGTAAGCCAGAGACACAGGTTCCACTGAGAGAGAAGGTCAATTACCATATGATTCCATCTGGCTGCAGAAGTGATTAAAAGAAAGTGATCCAAGTTTGCCCCTCTTAAGAAAAAAGTTTTACCCCAGGGGAAGGAGGGAGCGAGTTGGGAGGAGCCTCTACAGCGTTAAAAATGGTGCTTTTTGCACAGACAAGTCTCTGAATCTGCTGACACCAGGAGCTGCCCCGATCCAGCATTTCCATCATGCACCAGTTGATCCCAACCCGGCCCAGTCCAGTGGCCCCGGTGCTGCCCGGCCCCTCGGCCCCCTCAGTCGTCATCACGGACGTACTGCCCGGCCTCCCAGCGCTGGGCCATGGCGCTCTTGTGCCGGGTCACCCTGGTGCTCTCCACCACCTGAGGGAACCAGAAGGCACCATCAATAAAGAAGATATTTTTATAAACAATCTTTTTTTGCCCATCTTGCCCTCCCGGCCAGAATCCCCCCCTCTGTGGGTTGAATACACCCGACAGCAGCCACGACACATCCTGCCCAGCATGATGCCACCTGAGTGGTGCCCACAGCCTGGTCCATCCTATCGCCCTCCAGGACCAGGGAGCGAGGGGACCCCGGGTGGGGTGTGAAGGACTTTACCTCTGTGTTGATCTTGTCCACAGGTTCAATGCCGGCATACTGTGAAAAGAGGGGAAAAAAGGTTCAGAAAACATCAACCTGGCAGGGAAACACCTGAATATGTGCCATGGGATCAGGCATGGGAGAGAGTGCCCCGCCTGCAGTGGAGGTCAGCTCAGGCCAGGACTCCCCATAGAATCATAGAATCACTATGGTTGGAAAGGATCTCTAGGATCACCAAGTCCCCACCCCAGGAGAAAGCAGCCGCTCCTCTCCAGTCCCACCCTACACTGGCACTCAAGCAGTGGGTCACTGCCCTGGGGTCAGCAGATCCCCTGCTGGTGCCACCACGACTGGGTCTCCCATCGAGATGAGCAGCTGGATGCCCAGCTCTGGTGGGAGCCGGGCACGGCCCCAGAGACACCCCTGGCTCCAGCTCCCCAGGGTGTCCCCCGACACGGGCAGTGTGGGTGCCTTCACCTTTCCATCCTCCTTCACCCTTCTCCTGCGCTCCTCAAAGGGGCTGGAACGAGCCGAGTCGGGGGTCTCCGTGTTGCCCTGGGAGGCACCAGCCACTCTCAGCGGGGTGAAGGACGACGCCAGCCCCAGGACTCCCCGGTGCGAGGCAGGAGTGGAGACAGGAGACCCGGACACCGAGTAGCTGCCGCTGGCACCTGAGGCAGCTTCAAGAGAAAGAGCCATCAGGGGCTGAGGGACACCAGGGCCGCTCCCAGGGCTGGGCACCAGAGAGGGGGGAACAAGGCTCCTGCCCCAGACTGGCCTCCTCAGCAGGTCCAGCAGGTTTGGTCACTGCTGGGACCCCATGTCTGGGTGCCAGCCAGGGATTGTCAGGAGCAAGGGTGGGGAAATGCGTGAGCTGGGCATTTCAGGGCCCTTCCAGCAGCACTTTCTGCTGTAACATGATCCAAAGTCATCAAAACCTGAGCAGCTCTGGAATCAAAAGCCGTGCTGATCTCCTGAGGCCCATCCCTCCTTGTCACCAGCAGTTCCCCCACATCTGGTCCCCCTGGCAGCCTGGCTGGTCCAGGGACATCACATCCAGCACTTTTGTTTGCTGACCCCAGAATCCCTGTCCAAGGAGGATTATTTCCCCCAGGACAACTTGCTACCAACACACAGGAGAGTCCTTATGGGCAAATCATTACAGGGAGGAGGAACTCAGACCCCTTACCCTCAACCAGACTCTCCCAGGCCAGAACTTGGGGCTTCCACCCATAACTATCCCACTCAGTCTCTGCTGTGACCACTTTTGCTCCTAGGGAGAGCCCAAGTCACCTCTGGCTGCTCCCAGACCATGGACACTGGCCACTATGCCTGCCCGAGGAGGTCCCTTGGAACTCCACGGTGCCTCTCCTGCCCCCTCAGATGGTTCCTGCTGATGTGGAGCCACAGGGAACAGGAGGGCAGGAGCGATGCCCCCAGGACTGACCCCTGCCCCCGTTCCCCCTTCGCCTTACTGGAGCTGTGCCGGGAGCGGGACCCCTCCTGGGGAGCTCCATCGCTGCTGACCAGGGAGTAGCCGTCCAGCTGCAGCCGCCGCCGCTGCTCCTGCAGCTCCTCTTCCCTCTGCAGGTCGCTCCTGATCTCCTCCTCGATCAGCATCGACGTCTGCGGCTTCCAGGTGCGCAGCCTGTACTGCTCCTCCCGCCCGTCCTCCCTTCTCAGTGGGCTCTGCGTCCCCATGTCATCCACGCAGGAGAACTTGGGCTTCCAGAAGGACAAGGAGAAATACTTCCTGGGCAGGACAGCAGTGCTGGTGGGGCTCAGGGTGGAGCTGGGAAGCCTTCCTCCCCAGGGATCTTCACTCCCCCATTTGCTGGCAGAACCGTGCTGGGACACCCAGGGCTGGTCCTGGTTCTTCTCACTAGTGGTGAAGCGTGGCTGGGACGTCTGGAAGAGCGTGATGCTCGTTGGGCGGCTGGGAAGGCTTCTCCTACCTCTGGTGTCTTCTACAGGGCGGGGGCTGTGGCTCGTGGGCTGCTCCACCACAAACTCATTAACCCAGCTCCTCTGCTCATCTGCCTTCCTCGTTGGGGTGGGCTTCTGGGGGGGGGCTTCCTCCTGCTCAAACACCCTCCTGCGCTCGTCCAGCTCCTGCTGCGTCCCCCTGTCATAGGTGCCCAGCAGCCTCCCCTGCCTCTTCAGATCCTCCTCGCGCTTGGTTTCCTGCTCGATTTCCCTCTGGACGTAAAGGGAAGCACGGCCTTTGTCCTTCCCTTTCCTGCCCGGGCCAGGCGAGGCGTGCATGGACAGGAGAGGCTTGGTCTGGATCTCCACCATCTCGCTGCCAGAGGTTGGCCGTTGAATGCCCCTCTCCTTCCAGAGGTTCTCCTCCCTCTCCAGCGCCATGCGAATCTCCCGCTCAATGGGCGTCTCGTTGCTGATCTTCGTCTCCTTGTCCAGGCCACTGCTGCTGTCCCTCAGATCCATGAGGCCATTAAAGATGTCATTGGATGCGCTTCCATCACTGGTGTAGCCCACATTGGCTTCACTGTACATCTCGCCCAAGCCGGAGTCTAAGTCCTCTCTGGAAGACACTTTAGTCAAGCTGGACATTTTCCCTGTAGGATATGACCTTTCAGTGTCAGCCCTTCTGGGAGCATAAACCTCCTCCTTCACAGGCGTCTTGTAGGACATGTTATAAACCTGATAGATGGTCTTGTCCATCCTGTTCTGGCTGGATGCAGCATCATTACCATAACCCCTCACAAACTTTGTGGCCACCTCAGGACTATGCCGCTCTTGACTAGAGACTTTTGTCATGGACTCTGGCTTTGGAGACATGGCCTGTTGCCCTGGGCTAAAAAAAGAGCCCGGGTTGGTCTTCTCCAACATTAGGAACTGCTGCCGAGCAGCGGAGAAGTTGATCTGCTCTGTGTCGATATTTTCGGAGTCAACAGGCGTGGCTGCCCTCCTGGAGGAAGATTTGTCAAAGCAGATGGCGAAGCTGCCCATGGGGCTGCCTTCACTCTGGCTGCCCATGCTGGTGTTTATGGAGCTCAGCTCATCCAGAGAGCTCCACCTCTCAGCCATTGTGGAGCTCTTCCTCACCACCTGGCTCCGGATGATCTCCTTCCTCTTGTCCTCAAGCTCCTTGGCTTTCTCAAGTGAGATGTTTGGTGGAGGGACCCTGCGCTGTTCCTGCTCATCCTCATCATAAAGCTTTGAGGGTTTCCTCTCGCCCCTGTAAGCCCTGAGGTCGTACAGGCTTCCTGACTTCACCACGTCCAGCTTGGACTCCCTGTCTGGGGGCGAGGTCCAGACATCTTTTCCACCATCCAGGAAATATGAGGATGACTTAGACCTCGTTTTCCAGCCATAGCTGTTTTCTAACCTCTGGCTGCTGGGCTGAGTGGAGCCAAACACGTCATCATCGCTGTCAGTCCTGTACTCTGCAAACGAGCCACCCGGGTGAGCATCGTTATAGTCGTGCTTGGTCTGCGGGAGCTGGAAGACCAGGTGCCTGGTGACTCTGTCCATCTTCTGAACATTCAACCTTCTGCCAACTTCACGCTGGACTGTGGATGCTGCTCAGCTTCAAGGTCTTCCTTGGACTTCTGACTCACCTGAGAATGGGAGCAGGACCTGCAATCGGAGGGGAGAGCCGTCACTAAGAGCAGGAGCAGAGGTTGGGGGGTGCAGCTCCCTCTCCCAGGCAGTGACCAGGAGACAGCAGCACCCAGGGGACAGTCACCATGAACACCAGCCAGACACACTCCATTCACCCAGAAACCCCGGGTCTGGGACAGAAGCAGACAGAGCATGAAGCACCATTCCCAGCAGGAGCTGCCCTGAAGCCAACACCCCCCTCCCACCGATATCCCCCGAGCCAGCTGCGGCCAGCAAAGGCAAACCCGCCGTGGGCAGCCAGCATCACCCACACGACCAAGGGCAGTGAGACCGCGGCACTCAGGCGATGCCACAACCACATTCGGGCGATGCCACGACCAGTCTCCACCACCGGCAGCTCTTGCCAGCTCCAGCATGGCCTTACTGGGCACACTGGGCAGGTGTGCTGCCAGCTCTCTTCTTCCTCAGGCCAACACCAAACTCAGCAACATCCCCTCAGCAGAACTTCAGCTTTTGTTCTTTTATTCTTCATCTGTTTGCTCTTCTCCATCTCAAATCAGCCAAAGGGGACCACAACACTGAGGGAGAGCTCAACAAGCTGCCCCCAACAAGAAGCTCCTCCAATGGCCCCAAGAGGAACTCTCTTCTGCAGGATCTCTTTTCAATCTGATCAGCCTCTTGTTGCTTCTTCTTTCTTCTGTTGCTTCTCTCCAACCGATTCAGTTCCTACTTCTTCTCAAGCTGATTCAGCTCCTGGTTGATTTCTCTCCAGCCTCGCCCACCACCCCAACGACAATCACCTGGGGCAGGCAGAGCCTTACACAGCTGGGCCAGGTTCTGTCTCTGGGGCTTTGGGGAATAAAATATGTTACTGGGTTGTGACTCATCCACAGGTCAATTCCAGCCCAGGCCCCAGCACTTCATCAGGGAGGGATCTCCAGCCGTGGGTGGCACTGAGAGCAGGGAGAGGTGTTGGCAGTGCCAGGTCCACCTCAGCCTGGAACTTCTCCCTGCACATTTGTGTGAAGGAGGCTCCAAGAGCTGAGGTATTGAAACAGCCTGGACCATAAATGTGGTTTCGTGGCTCATAAAATAGAGGAGACTTTAACCCCGTATCGTGTAAATCAGGAGTGAATTGCCCTGACCTTGGCATCGATCCTCCTGTGCCAACTGGGCTGGAGCCAGACGGGACAGCAGGTGTCCAGCAGGGAGGGGTGCCAGGGGCGGGTCCCTGTGATACAGCAGCTCTCACCGTGTCACAGATGCCAGCCCAGCCCAGCCCCTGCGAGACACACACAGCCCCAGGAGAGCCGGGCGTGCCCCCAGCACATGGTGTCATCTCCCTCTGTTTGCAGAGGTTCTGCCACCGCACCCGACTGGCCTCAAATGAGCCTGGGCAGGTCAGGCGTGTGTCACCACCAGGCACTGGTCTCTGGGCACTTACAGCCTCCTGGGGACATGCAGTGAGGTCATGGCAGTGCCAGGGGCACCCAGAGCTGGGTACTGCAGCACAGAGTCACAGAATCACTCTGAGTGGAAGAGACGTTTAAGGTAGAGACCACCCATTCCCCATCCCTGCCAGGGCACCACTAACCCCTGGCCCTCAGCACCACATCTCCACAGCCTGGAAACCCCTCCAGGGATGGGGACTCCACCACTGCCCTGCCCAGCCTGGCACAGCCCTTCACAGCCCTGCCCAGCAAGAGATTGTTCCACAGGTCTCCCCTGAGCCTCCTTTGCTCCAGGCTGAACGCCCCCAGGTCCCTCAGCTGCTCCTCACCAGACTTGTGCTCTGGACCCCTCCCCAGCTTCGTTGCCCTTCTCTGGCCATGCTCCAGCCCCTCAATGTCCTTCTTGGAGCAAGGGGCCCAAAACTGACCCCAGGATTCAAGATGCAGCCTCACCAGGTACTTGCAATCCCAGCTCAGGTGAGGATCCCGGTGTCTGGAGCAGCCCAGCTCATCCCCAGGGCAGGGACGTGACCCTAGATGTGCCCTGCAGCAATCCTGGGACCAGAGCTCCCTCTGCTCTCCTCTGGGGGAGAATGGGGCTGAGCCCCTTCCTGAGGAGCCATTTAAGCCTTTCCTGGGCAGGAGCACCTGGGTCCCATCAGGGACAGCTGGGACCAGTTCAGGGTGATGACCCATCACCACAGTGCTGCCCGGCCTGGGGGGGTTCCACCTCACTGCCAGCGGCAGGGACTGGGCTGGGGGCGGCTGTAACGGCCCCTCCTGATTCTCTGTGCCCGGCTGAATTCCCGTAAATGCTTCTAGTTCCTTCCTGTAACTCACAATTCCTCTTTTATAGCCCCTGATGATCTGGGACGTTGACCTGCCTATGACTCTGATGGTGGTTGAAGGGGTCAGAGGTCCCTGTGGGGAGGGGACCCTGCATCAGGGAGCACAGAAGGGGGGGAAACATGCAGGGCTGTTATCAGGGCTCCCACCAGCACCACACGGAGCAGCTCAGCCCCTCCCAGAGCAGCACCCAAAACCAGCCCGTGGCCTCAGCTCGGCCCCAGCACTGCGGGAGTGTCGGGGTGTGAGGATCCCAGGTTTGTTCCCTCTGGACCACAGACCCGCACCAAGCCCACCCCCCGTGCAAGCGGCCGCGTGGCGTGCGAGGGTGCCCGAGGTGCCAGNCTGGGCCAGGTTCTGTCTCTGGGGCCTTGGGGAACAAAATATGTTACTGGGTTGTGACTCATCCACAGGTCAACTCCAGCCCAGGCCCCAGCACTTCATCAGGGAGGGATCTCCAGCCGTGGGTGGCACTGAGAGCAGGGAGAGGTGTTGGCAGTGCCAGGTCCACCTCAGCCTGGAACTTCTCCCTGCACATTTGTGTGAAGGAGGCTCCAAGAGCTGAGGTATTGAAACAGCCTGGACCATAAATGTGGTTTCGTGGCTCATAAAATAGAGGAGACTTTAACCCCGTATCGTGTAAATCAGGAGTGAATTGCCCTGACCTTGGCATCGATCCTCCTGTGCCAACTGGGCTGGAGCCAGACGGGACAGCAGGTGTCCAGCAGGGAGGGGTGCCAGGGGCGGGTCCCTGTGATACAGCAGCTCTCACCGTGTCACAGATGCCAGCCCAGCCCCTGCGAGACACACACAGCCCCAGGAGAGCCGGGCGTGCCCCCAGCACATGGTGTCATCTCCCTCTGTTTGCAGAGGTTCTGCCACCGCACCCGACTGGCCTCAAATGAGCCTGGGCAGGTCAGGCGTGTGTCACCACCAGGCACTGGTCTCTGGGCACTTACAGCCTCCTGGGGACATGCAGTGAGGTCATGGCAGTGCCAGGGGCACCCAGAGCTGGGTACTGCAGCACAGAGTCACAGAATCACTCTGAGTGGAAGAGACGTTTAAGGTAGAGACCACCCATTCCCCATCCCTGCCAGGGCACCACTAACCCCTGGCCCTCAGCACCACATCTCCACAGCCTGGAAACCCCTCCAGGGATGGGGACTCCACCACTGCCCTGCCCAGCCTGGCACAGCCCTTCACAGCCCTGCCCAGCAAGAGATTGTTCCACAGGTCTCCCCTGAGCCTCCTTTGCTCCAGGCTGAACGCCCCCAGGTCTCTCAGCTGCTCCTCACCAGACTTGTGCTCTGGACCCCTCCCCAGCTTCGTTGCCCTTCTCTGGCCATGCTCCAGCCCCTCAATGTCCTTCTTGGAGCAAGGGGCCCAAAACTGACCCCAGGATTCAAGATGCAGCCTCACCAGGTACTTGCAATCCCAGCTCAGGTGAGGATCCCGGTGTCTGGAGCAGCCCAGCTCATCCCCAGGGCAGGGACGTGACCCTAGATGTGCCCTGCAGCAATCCTGGGACCAGAGCTCCCTCTGCTCTCCTCTGGGGGAGAATGGGGCTGAGCCCCTTCCTGAGGAGCCATTTAAGCCTTTCCTGGGCAGGAGCACCTGGGTCCCATCAGGGACAGCTGGGACCAGTTCAGGGTGATGACCCATCACCACAGTGCTGCCCGGCCTGGGGGGGTTCCACCTCACTGCCAGCGGCAGGGACTGGGCTGGGGGCGGCTGTAACGGCCCCTCCTGATTCTCTGTGCCCGGCTGAATTCCCGTAAATGCTTCTAGTTCCTTCCTGTAACTCACAATTCCTCTTTTATAGCCCCTGATGATCTGGGACGTTGACCTGCCTATGACTCTGATGGTGGTTGAAGGGGTCAGAGGTCCCTGTGGGGAGGGGACCCTGCATCAGGGAGCACAGAAGGGGGGGAAACATGCAGGGCTGTTATCAGGGCTCCCACCAGCACCACACGGAGCAGCTCAGCCCCTCCCAGAGCAGCACCCAAAACCAGCCCGTGGCCTCAGCTCGGCCCCAGCACTGCGGGAGTGTCGGGGTGTGAGGATCCCAGGTTTGTTCCCTCTGGACCACAGACCCGCACCAAGCCCACCCCCCGTGCAAGCGGCCGCGTGGCGTGCGAGGGTGCCCGAGGTGCCAGTGGCCCCAATGCCGGTGGCCCCTCTGCCTGCCCTCCACATATAGCACTGGTGTGTGCACACACCCCCAGCCATGGCCGGACCCTGCGCCGGGTCTGGTCCCTCCCAGCCCGGGGGGCAATGGCCTCCCAGAGCCCCCCAGCGCTGCCCTTGCCCCTGCCTTGACCGTGCTGCACTTACTGTCCTGGGGGGCTGTCGGGGCGGGGGTCCCCATGCCTCAGGGAGGCTGCGCAGGCACCCGGCGGAGCCGCATCTGCCAGGGAGTGTTCGGGGTGGGTGGTGCTGGGGTGTGGGGGCCACGGGGCCATGGAGGCTGCAGGGCCCTGATAAGCCCGTGGGGAATTCTAAGAACTGCAGCTTAGTGATGTGTTCCTGACACCTCCTGTGCCATCGTCACCCTGGCTGCCATTGCCTTCATGCCCGGGCAGCTGCCACCAGCATCCCTGCAGCCCCCACATCCACACTGGGCAGCCCAGGACAGGGCAGCGTCCCCAGACCCCCAGCTCCGGAGCCGTGGTTGTGCCTACTGGGGAGTGTGGGAGCAGCCCATGGGCCAGGGTGAACATGGCGGCAGCGGCCACGCCAGGAGCAGCCACGCCTCCTTGCGTGCCACCGGGAGCAGCCACGCCGGGAGCAGCCACACCGGCAGCCTGCACCCTCCTGTTCACACCACGGGGCCTCTCCCAGCCCATCCGCCCGATAACCCCGTGTTTGCACAGGCAGGGCTGGGGCTGCTGCCCTCTCTGCTGTGGCTGCCCCGGCGCTGCCAGCCCTGCCACCCCGGTGGCTGTGGGTGCTGCCTGGCACTGCCCCTCCCTGGGGACCACAGCAGCCCCCACCCAGAGGGACAAGCCCCAGTGCCTGGTCCAGAAACCTCAAGCACCACGTACTGGGCAGGATGCTGGCATGGCAGCCATGGTGCCCCTGGTGCCTGTGGTCATGGCTGCTGGACCCTGGCAGAGCAGGCAGCATTGTCAGCACCCAGAGCCACCCTCCCTCCTGGAACAGGGCATCACAGTTAAGTGGGCAATGCTGTGCCAGGGTGTAGCAGGTCGCCATCCTCATCCTCTCTGCCCCACCACGACAGCTCCGCTTCCCACCAGAGCCACTCCTGCTGGGGAGCCCCTCCCGGCCCCGCTGCCAAGGTGATGGCCCAAGCACAGCAAGGGTGTCAGACCCGGCTCGCCCCAGCTGCAGGGTGCCCGGGAGGTGCCACTTACCGGCCCCTTGTGCCCTCAGCCCCACTTGCTCGGCTACCGGATCGGCACTGTCTGCCCTGGTGGTGGTGGCTGCCCGGTGGTTCTGCGCTTGCGGGCAGGAGAACGGAGCCTGTTTTACCGCGGGGTTGAAACAAAGTCCACGGGCGACGGCCGGAGAGTCGGGAGCGCGCCACACCTACAGCAGGGCGTGTGCTCCTCAACCTGGGCTGGCACCAGACACAGCCGGGGCCCTGCTGGTCCGGAAACAAGCCCTGGCATCCCAGCCCTGGGCAGAAGGAGGATCCACACCAGCCCAGGGGTGGGCAGCAACCTGCAGCCACATGGTGATGGGACCTGGGGGACCCTGAGCCCAGCGGTGAAGTAGGAATGTTGCTGCCACATCCCCTTCACCTGGGCACACCCACCAGCATCACACTTGACTTCCTTCCCTCCCACCCGCCTCTCCCTTTGGGCTCCTGTGGTGTGGCCATGTGTCCATCACCCCAGCACAGGGGCTGGCACCATGGCAGTGCCAGGACAGCATTCTAACCGCCCTGCCCTTACCTGTGCCCTGGGCTCCAAGGTGGCCCAGAGGAGCTGCCATGGTGTGGTGCATCTGAACATCTTCCCTTGCCTGGTGTCACCATCGATTTGGTATCGCCAAACCAGCCGGGCAGCTCCTGCTTCTGCCCCGCACTGGTTGGCTCTGGTGCCAGCAGCAGTGGGTGAGTGTGGGCAGTGCCAGGGGGTGGTGGGGATCCCCTGTGTGCTGCTTGCAGGGCTGGCACTGGCTCTGCCAGCACTCACAGATGGTGGAGCTGGGGCTGGAGCACCAGGCAGCTGGTGCAGCACGGGAAAGGTGCTGAGCAGAGGAAGGACTTTGTCACCGCAGGGACAGCACAAATGACCCCACATGTGGCTCTTACACCCATGAAACAGCTGGAGGGGATGAGAGGAGACACAGCCCAGGGAGTGAAGGGGCAGCAGGGCCCATCCCCAGCATCCACATCATCTTCATCCCCAGGATCCCCATCCCCATCATTTTCATCCCCGGCACCCTCATCCCCATCATCATCTTCATTCCCAGCATCATCCCTGTATCTTGCATCCCCATCCCCAGCATCCCCACTCCCATCTCCGTCATCTCCATCTCCATCATCCCCATCCCAGCCCCTTCCCACCTGCCAGGTGCCAGCCCCGGTGCCCGCACAGAGGCCGGAGCCATCAGGCTGGTTGGTCACACAGTTTATTTGCTCGGTTCGGGTGTTTTACAAACATGGGGGAGGGTCGGGGAGGGGGCAACTTCAAACGGCTTCGGCACGAGTGGAAAGCTCGGGAGCGCGGGAAGTGCACTTAGCGGGGCCGGGCGGGGGCGGCGGGGGCTGCCCGGAATGGGGCTAGGGGCACTGGGGTGCTCGGCCCCCGCCAGCCCCAGCCCCGCAGGGTCCGATCCTGCTCCCTGCCACCTGGGGNCACAAGGGGGTGGGGGTGAGGGGAGGCCTTGGGGGGCTAAGCCTCATCCCTGGCTGCTCTATCACCCACGTCCCGGTGGGCTGGGCAGGACGAGGGCCACTCTGCCCAAAGCCCCTGTGCCCCAGTGCAAGGGCACCGGGCACTGCCAGCCTGGCTGCAGTCAGCTCAGGGGCAGCTGCCGTGAGGCACTGGGCACCGAGAGCAACCCTGGCACAGGGGGGTCCCGAGTCCTGGCATGTTTGGGACAGGGCTGGTGGGACATGGGCCCCCCCCGTGGTGCAGCCCCTGTGCTGGGCAGGGCAGGACTGTGCCCCCAGCCCCCCCAGCCCAAGGGGGGCTCGGCAGGAGCCACGTGCTCAACGCCTGCGAGATGCATCAGCTGCTGCAGCAAAAGCACCCAGGGTCTGGGCAGGGCTCAGCACCCATGGCTGCCACCATGGGGCACCCGCCCTCCCTGCCTGCCCCAGCGGGTCTCAGTGGGGAGGAAACGCTGGTGCTGGTGGTGAAATCCCCGCTGAAGGGCTGGGGCATGGCCTGGGGGGAGTGGGGACAGCTGCTCGCAGTCCCGGCATGGACACAGCATCCTGGGGATGCCCTCCCTGGCACGTGGACCCTCAGCATATTCCCAGTCCCAGTGCCTGGGGTGAACTGGGGTCCTGGCGCTGCAGCCCGGGGCCCCAGAAAGCGGCTCTGCAAAGCTGCTGCCATCGGGCAGCAGAGGACACGGTGCTGGGCCCCCCTCCCGCTTCTGCAAGGAGGCTCCAGAGCTCCCACCCCATCCCTGGCCTCTCCAGCTCCCTTCCCTCACCGCCATCATCACCCACGTTGTCCTAGGACACGGGCACTGGCCAGAGTCCCGCTCAGCCCCCTCAGCTGGCAGTGCCCAGAGATGCTGCCGTGGCAGCTGAGATGGAGGCATCGGCACCTAGGCGGTGGTGGCCGTCACCCCGAGTGCCAGGGCCAGGGCCTCCTGCACTGGGAGCAGAGTCCAGGGGAGCAGCACAGGGTCTCCTGCCTCCAGCCCTGGGACCATGGCCAAGCACCACGGAGGGGATGCTGCCCTCAACGCCCTTCCTTGCCTGGGCACACTCCATCCCAGAGCCTGGGGCACAGGGATGAGGATGGAGGGGGGACATCCATGGGCAGACGGGGGGGACACAGCCGGGGGCCTTTCCCCGCAGGAGAAGCAGTTGATGGAGGATGGAGATCNCCAGCCCCTTCCCACCTGCCAGGTGCCAGCCCCGGTGCCCGCACAGAGGCCGGAGCCATCAGGCTGGTTGGTCACACAGTTTATTTGCTCGGTTCGGGTGTTTTACAAACATGGGGGAGGGTCGGGGAGGGGGCAACTTCAAACGGCTTCGGCACGAGTGGAAAGCTCGGGAGCGCGGGAAGTGCACTTAGCGGGGCCGGGCGGGGGCGGCGGGGGCTGCCCGGAATGGGGCTAGGGGCACTGGGGTGCTCGGCCCCCGCCAGCCCCAGCCCCGCAGGGTCCGATCCTGCTCCCTGCCACCTGGGGGGCCAGACGGGGCTGGGGCTGGTGCTGAGGCTGAAGCCACCCCAGGGGCAGGGGTGTCGAGGGTGGGAGGGGGCCCTGGATGGGGTTGG
>VYZX01034209.1:710408-724600 GCA_013401335.1 Brachypteracias leptosomus
GGCTCCATCCCCTCGCCCGTCGGCAGCACCGCGGTGCTTTCCCGCGGCTTGGCCTGCAGCCCCGTGATCTCCCGCCGCGGCGTCGGCTTCTGGCTGCCCGGGGCGCTGCCGGTCTCCTCGCCAGCCTTGGCCGTGGCTTCGCTCAGGGTGGCCTCGTCCGCCTTGTGCAGGAGCTCGTCGACCTCGGAGGAGCTGAGCGGGTGGGCCCCGTTCTGCAGGACCCCGTCCTCGGCACTCACCGCATGCACCACTGCAGGGACAAGAGCAGGGAGGGTCAGGGGGGCTGGGTTGGGGGCACAAGTCGACCTTGTGTAGCTGAGGAGTGGTACCTTCCCCTCCCCAAAGGCTCCAGCATTGAAGCCAGGACCCCCTGGCAGCTCCCGGACCCCCCCTCAGCCAAAGCTGAGGCTGCACCCCCCTCCAGCATTGCCCGTCCCTGCCTGGCAGCAGAAGGGGGAGACGAAACAAAAGCACAACGTGAGGAGCCGCTCCCGGCCTTGGCACCTCCGAAGCCTCAGACCCGGCAAGCCCCACAGGAGCCGCGGCGGTTTGCCAGGTCACTGGCAGCTGGCCAAACTGGCCGTGCTGGGCACAGCAGGGCAGCTCCCGGCTGGCGCCTGGATCCAGCACGATGCTCTGCAGCAGATCCCGCTGCCACCTGTAAGACCTCAGTGAGCGCTCAGCAGGTGCTACCCCACCATGTCCCACCATGTTCTGCCATGTCCCGCTGCCCGTGGTGCCCGGTGGCCCCGTGCCCAGGAGGGTCAGGGCTCTTCCGCCACCGTCACGCTTTGCGCGGCTGCTCGCGGCGCTGGTGGCAGCCAACGTGCGTCACGGCGAGAGCGGCCGCGGCTCATCGCATTTTCCACTTGACCTGGGGCATCATGAGATGATCAGTGCCACAGCCTCGACAGGCAGTCAATGATGATGGACGACAACCAGCCCAGCCGGGCCAAGTGGTGCCAGAGAGAGGGCCGGCATGGCCTGGCACAGCCATGGCCACAGGGAGGGTGTTGGGTGGCACTGGCTGCCGGTGCAGTGCGGTTTCCTCAGTCCGCTTGAGCACCACAGATCCCAGTAACATGCTTCAGCTTGTGGCTGGTCCAGCCATCTCTTGGGTGTCACCAGGCTCTTCAAAGCAGGTTCTTGGAGGTTCCTGAAAGCAGGGACTGGTCCCCATTGCTATGCCTGCTCCATGCCCACTGGCAACGCTCCTCTGCCAGCCTGGGCATGCCGGGCTGTTGCAGTGCTGGTGCTGCGTTCCCCACCTGAGGGACGGACTCCCAGGTCTTGGGCACAGCAGATTATCTTCTCTCCAGTGTTGCAGGGTCATGATGTCAAACCAGGGCTGGTCTGTCAGGACCATCTACATCATGTCATGGAGACAGATCCCATCCTGGGCTGGCCAGGGTGCAAGATTAGGGCTAGCAAGGGGCTGCCCTGGTCCATCTCTGTGCAGAGCTGGGGGCGGCCCCAGCCCTTCCTGGTCCCAGCACATGCCGGGATGCTCGGGCGGCCGTTCCCTTGTCCCCTGCCCTGTGCTCTTGATGCCTGCCAGCGGTGCGGGCTGGGCCGGACCATACCTTTCAGGTCATCCTCGTACACTTTGACCCCCTGCAGACAGTGGTTCTGGGGGAGCATGGTGGTGCTGGACAGGACCTTGGTCTCCCCAGTCACTCTGTCCTTCTCCACCGTGATCTCCACCGAGTACATGGCTGGGACACAAAGAGGACAGCGCGTTACGGCAGCCCTGGCCCTCCCCAGCCCTGCTCAGTGGCCGGCAGCGGTGCTCAGCGGTGCTCAGCGGTGCTCAGCAGTGTTAGCGATGAAGCAGGCGGCAGCGAGAAGTGGTGAATGGCAGAGGTGCGTGTGACATCCCAGGCATAGCCCTCCTACCGGGACCCACTGGGTCATCGCCATCCTGGCACCGCTGGCATCACCTTACCTCAGCTTCAGCATCGCCCAGGCTCAGGCCCTGGAGGCACTGTGGCTGGCAGTGCCATGTCTGTCTGTCCAGCTGGTGAGCGGTGCCAGCGGCAGGGGCCTGGCTCATGCTTGCAGGAGGCAGCATCCCCCGGTGCGGGTGCTGGCGCTGGGGCAGCCCATGGGACAGGCGATCCTTGGCATCTCCTTTGGCTCCCAGCCAGTCCCTGCCAGCACCAGGGTCCCCTTGCTCCAGTGGCACTTTGCTCCGAGGACCCCAGGACGGGCTCTGCTCAGCACCGGTGCTGCAGCCTGGTCCGAGCCATCCCCCCAGGCCAGAGCAGCCCCCTCCAGCAGTGGAGCCACAGCCCCCCAAGTGCGGGCAGCTCAGCCCCTGCAAGCTCTGGGGGGGGGGGATTCAGCCATGGCAGCAGCTGAACCTCCCGCTCCCACACTCCAAGAAGCTGCAGAGCGAGCAGGGGGTGCAGGATGGAGCTGGAGCAGAGACATGGAACAGGGGATGAGAGGGGGCCCCTGAATCACAAACCAGCCGCGGGGTGGAAGCGAAAACAAACCCTGTGATTGCAGATAACTGATGTTCTCTGCCTGGGGCTTGGAAAGGCATCGAGCGCTGGGGAGCAGCAGGAGGGCTGCAGGGCACGCAGCGAGGGCAGCAGGGAGTGCCCGGGAAGGAGCCTGCGCTCGGGGGAGCACCTACCTGCCTTCATCATGTCAGTGCCTTCCACCGCCTTCATGGGGCTGCTGGAGACCTTCTTCTCAGCTAGGGATGGAGAGGAGAGGAAACCACCTGAGCCAAACAATCTCCTCATTGCCTGTGTGCCCATGGGACAGGCACCGGAGAGGGCAGCATGTTCCCCCCGCCTGGCACTGGGGACAGGCTTCCCCACCACAGGCACCGCTGCCCGGGAGGGACAGGGATGAGGAAATGGGGTGCCCCAGCTCCCCCCACCCATCCAGTGCCAGCACTGGGGCATCACGAGGGAGTGGGAACCGCAGCTGGGATCACCTACCCTTGACTGTGCCCAGGGGACTCTGCAAAACAGAAGGCAGAGGTTAGGAGACACTGGGAGATGTCAGACACCCGCTGCCCGCACACCCACCACCCATGTACCCACCCCAACGCGGTGAGGGACCCCAGCCCTACTGGCACAGGGCTGTGCCCACCTTCTGCATGTTGGGGATGGGCTCTGCCTTCTCCTCCTTGGCCGGGGCTGTCATCTCAGCCAGGTTCTCCTTGGTGGAAGCTGCTGAGCTACCGTTCTCCAGGGTCTCCAGCTCCTTCTCTAGCCTGTGGAGAGAGCTGTGGCTGAGAGGCCGAGGGGAGCCGCAGTGCAGGCAGCCACGGGGCAGCTGCAGCAGACCTGTGAACATGGGCCAGTGACGTGATGCAGGGGCGAGGGAAGGCACAAATCAGCCCTTGGGCTCACGGGGCACAGGGACAGACAGACAGACCCCAGCCACAGCCATCACCATATCTTTGTGCAGCAAAAGCATGTTTTTGCCAGAAAAAAGTCCCAGCAGCTTCACCCAGAGATTGCTGCCCTTGCCCTTAACTTGAGTGCCCATTGGCCACACACCACCTCCCATCTCCGCAGGTGAGCGATGCTCCACAGGTGCTGAACAACCAAGCGGATGGAAGAAGCCCCCCCACGGGCACCGTACAGCGAGACCAGACCCCTGGGGCAACCCCCCAGCTTCCCTGTCCCCGTATAGCAACAGCCGAGCCCACCAGGCCCTGCCTGGTGCCCACACTGGGTATCCTGGTGCCACTGCAGCTCCATCTCTGCCTGCTCCCACCCGCCTGGTGCCTCCGGGAGCTTCCCACAAGGGCAGCCAAGAGCAGTGCCAACAGCCAGGCCCCACCGTGGTGGAGATCTGGGGGGTCCCCACAGATTCTTGCCTGTGTAAATCAGGGCCCCTGTGTCAGCAGCCCCCCCAGCAGAGCCCCCCTCGGCTCCCAGCCCCGGCGAGGCTCCGACGGAGGAATGCACCGCGCCATTAGACCGGCACAAAGGCCCCTTCGTGCCTGACCCCTCTCTGCACCGCTGCTCGGTAATTAACGGCCCAGCCGTGACTGATTGCATTCCTGCAGGGCTGCCGGGACACCCCCATGCCGGGGCTCCCGGGACCCCCCCGCCTTCAGCAGCCCAGGCACGGGGGGCTGGGCAGGAGCTGCAGCTTCTCCTCCCAACCTCCCACCCTGAGCCTTCCCCAGAGGCTGAGCCGCTGCAGTGGGGATGGTTTCCCATCCCTGCCATCACCGCTCAGCCCCCCAGGGACCCCAGCCCAGCCCCACAGCTCCCACAGCCCTGGGCAGATCTGGGCAGGGGGTGTCAGTGCTTGGAGGGGCTGCGAGGCTGGACGGGGTCCAGGACTGGCTGCAGCCCTCAGATGAATGGCAAGAACCCAGTCAGGGACGTGCGTGGATGCTCCAGTGTGGATTCTGAGCAGAGCTGTGGCCTCATGCCCGGCACATGGGGCCGAGCTGAATCTGAGCCTCATGTCTGCCTGGGGGGATCTCTGGAGAGACTCAGATGCCTCCCAAGCACACCCCGGCTCCGTTACCTTTGGATGGTTTCCTCCAGCTCCTTGGTCTTCACCTCATCCTCCTGCATCTGCTTCTTCATGGCCTCGTCCTCCTCAGAGGCTGAGGCCGGGGCCCCCTCCAGCAGCCACCTCTCACGCAGGGCCTTGGACTGGGGAGCAGAGGGGGTGTCACGGTCCCATCAACCCACAGCTGGGGGGTCCCTGGGGCAGAGCCAGCGTGGGTGGCCAGGGGCATCCTCACCTTGAGATGCTGCAGCTGCCTCCTGTCATCCTCGAGCTGCCGCCTTTTGTTCTCGATCTCTGTCTGACGTTTACGCTTCTCCTGGAGGGACAAGAGCGGCAGAGACAGGGTCGGGGTGGGGAGGGGGTTGGGGCTGGGCACCCCTGGGGTGTCCCAGCCAGGGCAACATCCCTGGAGCAGGGTCGAGGGTCTCCAGGGGATCAGACATGGGGATATAAGCTGTGCCCCAGGCTGCAAGACTGGCCCTGGGGACAACCCACCAGGAGCTCCCCAGCCCTGCATCACATCCCTGCCATCCCTGGGGGAAACTGAGGCACAGAGGGTGCAGAGAAATCAGGGGCAGAGCCTGGACTCTCTTCATCTCAAAATGTCACCAGCCCCCACGGCCTCTCCCAGCCCTCCCTCACCCCGTGTCCTGGGATCAGCCCAGCCCGTTGCAGCAGAGTCAGTCCCAGCCCGGGGAGTGTCATCTGCTTTTCTTCCTCCTCTGGCTCAGAACAATCTGCCCTTTGTGCAGCAGCGGTCGGCAGAGGGCAGGGCTGGGGGCTGGCAGCAGGCAGGGAGCTGCTGCGGGGCAGCCATGGGGTTTAACCCCCACCAGTGCCCTGCTCCATGCCAGGGAGGGGCTGCCCAGTGCAGCCCCTGACTGCTCGCTAATTAATATAATTACTAGTGCCCATAGCGGGCAGGGCTGGATTGTGCACCATCCTCAGCCCTTCCCTGGCAAAGGTTGAGAGGGAATCACCGCTCGTTTCCCTCTCACCTGGGGCTCATCAAGGTGTTGCTTCATTAATTAAACCTCGCAGCCACCCGTTGCTCGCTCTGTCCCTGTTTCAGCCCTGCAGAGCCAAACCCCCCCAGATCCTGCACCATGGCCATGGCACGGCCCCGGGAAGAGCCACCGCAGGGCAGGACATCCTAGCCTGGGCTCCCACGGGCTCTGGTTTGGCTGCTGGAGACCCCAGCCTGGGGCTGGGCACCCATGCCCAGAGCAGCTTCCCAGCCTTGAGCCCTGGCATCATCCTCCCTCCAGCGTCTGCCCCACGTGGTGCTGGCAATGGCCGGGGCTGGCAGGGAGCACTCACCGCGATGGCCTGCAGCCTCTCCTGCTGAAGGGTGCTGGTCTCCACGACCCTGCGAGGGAGCAGAGAGAAGGGTGAAGGGTGCAGGTGAATGGGGACATTGTGCCACCAGCAAACCAGACGCAGAGCCCAAACAAAGGCTGAGCTCGTCCCTTCTGCCCGCTGCTTTCTCTGCTTCCCCTTGCCCCCCAGAGCCAAACTCCCCCTGCCCACACAGCTCCCCCAGGGACCCTCGGCCCCAGCCCGAATCCCTTGGGGTGGGCACCGGGGGTGACCCGGCACAGCCAGACCCACTGCGGCCATGGCACAGATGGAACAGCTGACCACGGAGCGGGATGGTTCTGGCCACCCCCGCGGCTCAGCCTGGCTCATGCTTCCCATTCCAAGCCCATTTCTTGGCTGCTGACACCTTTCCAGGACAGGGACCACTCCAGGCTGCGCGCACAGGCACACACACGTGCACAGACACACGGACACACCCAGACACACACACACACGTGCACAGACACATGGACACACATGCACACGTGCACAGACACACACACACGCGTACGGACACACAGACACACACACGTGCACAGACACACAGACACGCACAGACACACACATTGCAACAGGCTCTGCTCCAGTTGGGGTTTGTGCCCTGGGCCCAGCACCTGCTTTGGCAGCACGAAGAGCTGCAGCCGTGCCGGGGACGCTGCCACAGCAGCCGCCTTGCAGCTCTCCAGGTGCCACCGGGCCCCAGGGTGCTGCAAGGAGGGGATGCCCCGACCCCCCACAGCCATATGCCCGCACGTCCCGGTGCTGCAGGTGCCCTGGACCAGCCCAACCGGCAGTGCAGCCTCGCAGGGCCGGTGAAACCCCCACGCCGTGGAGCAGCAGGTGCAGGTTCGGGAGCCAGGAGCGGGGCCAGGGGCAGCTGCCAGGGCCCGGCTGTGACTGGGGATACTGGGGTGCCGCAGGGAGCCGACTGGCCGCCCGCCAGACTGTGCTAACGAAGTGTTTGGCTGCGACACTAATTGGGCTGGGAGGCCCAGAGGCAGCGTCAGGCGGTGGATCTTGGCCACTTCTTCCCAGAGCAAGGGACTGGGAGGAGGCAGCTCTGGAGCAGACACCAGCCTGGAGATGCCGCCCTGAGCTCCATCCCTGCGGCCGAGTCCTTCCTCCGGACACCTCCTGCACCCTGGTCTGGCTGTGCAGCTGCCCTGGAGGGAAGAAACCCAGACAGGGGTCCTGGCCCCAGCCCCTGCCCATGGCTGCTCCTGCAGCCAGCGGATGCCATGGCTGAGGCAGCAAAGGGGCTTTTGGACTAAATTTATGCTGGTGCTTAAGTGCACGTCCCACAGCTCCCAGGAGCTCCTGCCCTGTCTGAGCACACAAAGACGGGTGGCTGATGGAGGAGCCGGTGGGACACCCCCGCACCTGCCTGCCCCCGAGTCCATCCCCACACGCTCAAATGAGCCAAGGGCTTTGAAAGTGCAATTAAACCAAGACACAGACAGTCCCTTCCCAGCGGCCGCCCGCAGGGACTGGGGGGACAGGGAGGGGCGGCAATGCCGTGTCCCCAGCACAGCAGGAAAAGCCATTAGCAGGGAGCGGGTGCCAGGAGCTTGGTCCCACCCCAGCCTCTCCGGGCTGCGCGTTGGGGGCACCCGGCGGCTCGGGGGCCACAGACCCACCAACACAGGTCGAAGACAACCCTGGCTTCATATGGCACCAGGCACAGTGGAAGCTGAGCCCCAGCCTGGCTCGGGGTGCTCTGTTTGGAAGACAACACAGACTCCAAGGTGCCACCAGTCACCCGCTGGCTGCAGGCACCCCAGTGTGGGGGCACCAACCCTGCTCCCGGGTTTGTGCCCATCCCTCCCCTCCCCACACTCCTCCAGGAGATAAAGGCTCTGCAGATGGTCCCTGGCTGGGGGCGGCAGGGGCAGGAGAGCTCTGAGCTCCCAGTTAAGGCTTTCTCCAAAGATGGTTTTACACACAGGGTGGGCTCAGGCTGCTGCACTCCACACACAGCACCTCCCTGGGCTGGGCTCTGGCCACACATGTGTTCTCACACAAGCATGTGCCCTCGCACGAGTCCTGCACAAGTCTGTGCCAGAGCTGGGCTTTGCAGCAGCTGAACAGGCTGTGACAGGGTGAGAGGACCCCCTGCCTCCTCCTGACACCTCGAAGGCGGTGATTAACCAAAGCTGCTCAGAGCCACCCGTCCTCCCCTCACCCCACACCCCAGGATCCCGGCGCTGCGTGAAATCCAGGCCAGGAAAACAACCCGGGAAGGTGTCGCTTTGGTGGCATTATTTTCGTGCTGTTTGTGGTGACGCTGTGGCTGTTTTGCTGGCGCAGGCGCTCGCCCATTGCTCGCAGCCGCCCGTGTGCCACTGCTGCCAGCCCCGACACCGTGCCCCGGGTGGGAATTAAACACTTACAAACCCAAGGAGTTTCATCATTACAACCCCAGAGCACCCACGAGTCCCTTTGCCAGCCCCGATGGCTCCGGTGCTGCTCCCCACGCAGGGTCCAAGCGCAGCAGCACCCGGCACAGGCACGATGTGGGGGGCGAGGGCCGAAGCACCAGCTGCACCCCACAACCCTGCCCCAGGCTCCAGTCCAAGGGGTGAAACCTCCCCTTCCCCCCCTGAAAACAGGGAGGACCCTCCTGGGATTTGAGGCAGCTGGGACAGCTCTGCTGGGACAGATTGTGTGCAAAAGTTGAAGGGAGGAACTGGTCGCCCCCCCCACGCCCTGCCCAGGCTGGCACCAGCCCCACAGTGCCAGGGCTGCCCTTTGCCACGGGCTCCTTCCTGCTCTGGACCACCCCAAGTCCGGCTCTCAGCACCCCAAGCTCGGAGGGCTTTGAACCAGGGCCTCTTTCTCTCCTGGATCTTGCCCCGTTCGATGCATCCAAACTTTTACAGCATTCCTGAAACGTTCTGTTCTGCTTTTTCCTCTCTCTTCCATCCTCTTTATTTTCCATTATTTGCTACAGTCTCCACATTCCCGGGTCGAACGCCAGGAATCTTCCTGGCCCAGAGAGAGACACAAAATGGGCTGGATGTCCCTCACTGCGCCCTCCTGGCCCCCCAGCCCCAGCACCCTGCGCACCCCAGACTCAAACCCTGGCAAGAGGGGGGCACAGTGGGGACAACCCTGGTGCCCCCAGGTCCCTGTCCACCAGGACGGGGCAAGGGGGTGGCAGGATGCTTGGAGGGGTCCCCAAAAGCCCCCGCCAGCCCCCGGGTCCCGCCATGCCCTGTCCATGTGAGTCAAGGATCTGCTGCTGGGGGTAGGAAAGCAGCACCCCAGGACCAGACGCTGGGGGGGGGCTCCTGCCCGGGGCTGCCCCCGACCCTCCCCACGCCGCGGCACAACCCGGAGCGGCCGCTCCCACCCCCATCCTCCTCCTCCCCACAGCGGGGGCGGCAGCCCCGGGCCGGGCCGGTGCCGGTGGGGCCCCGCAGCCCCGGCCCCGCTGACCGATGACTCCGCCGTGCCGGGAGGCGGTTCCCTGGCAACGGCACCATGGCAACGGCGCCATGGCAACGGGGCGAGCCGCCGGGAGGGGGATGCGCAGCGCGGGCGGAGGGGCCGAATGGCCCCCCCGGGGCTGGGGGCTCCGCTGCCCACCCCGCAGCAGGTCCCCGGGCCCCGCACCCCCGGCAGGCCAGGGCCACAGAGTCACCGGAGCCTCCCCAGGGTTTTGGCCACACCAGCACCAGCTCCAGATCCATCCCAGGTGCCAGGGAGCGGGCCACCGAGTCCGAGGCCACCGAGCCCCTCAGGAACCACGAGCCCTAGAAAGAAGCCCCCCCTGAGCCCGTCCTCCCCCCCTCATTTCACCCTGTTAACCGGCTCATGTTTTTCCACCCGGTGTCCACTGGCAGGTCCCAGCCCTGCAGGTCCCAGGGCAGCTCCTGGAGCCGGTTCCACATGTGCTGTGTGGTGGGGAGAGCCACGGGCCTTGGCACAGGAGATGAGCTCAACAGGACCAGGGATGCAGGCGGCACCAGGGATGATCCCCGGGAACTCCCACCTGCAAAGGTCCCGTCCCTCGACCCACAGCTGGACCCACACACGTGTGAGCCACACGCGTCCCGGGCACGTCCCTGCACCCTCCCTTGGCTCTCCAGCTCTTTCCAGCCCTGCTGATGCTGCCGTTTCCTACCATCACAAGGGAAGCCCGTGACCTTTTGTCTCCTCCCCGCCTGACATGAAACAATAATGTTTATTTGCCTTCCTCTGTTTTTTCCCATTAGCTCATCCAAATGTGCGAAGAGCCGTTTCAAGCTGCTCCTCCGCTCCCCCGACCTCTGCTCCCTTTCCACACACGCAGCTCCGAGCCCAGGGAAAGGCACGGACAGAGCCCTGCACAGGGCCATCACCGCCCGGACCCCCAGACCGACCCTGGGGGGTTGCAGGGCCCAGAGCCCCTGTAAGTGGCAGCATCAGCGGCAACTGAGGGACCAGCACCAATTTACACCAGCTCTCCTGTGCCAAGAGCTGGGCCCCTCGGCCGGGCCCGGAGTGACGTGTGGGGAGCTTGGTGGGGGGTCTGCAAAGCCTCTGTCACGAAGCCATTAGCAGTGAGGCCACAATCGAACCCCTCGCTGGCAGCGGGCGCAGAGGGGAGGGGGCGGCAGCAGCCCAGGGGCTTGAACACATCGACCACAAACACAAATAAATCGGTGGCCAGTGGCTTGGACAAGGAGGGACAGAGCTACCGAGGAGCCGAGTGCTGGGGCGGCCAGGCAGAGGGTCTCTGCTCGGGCCCTGGTGACATGAGGGCTGCTCCTGCCCAGCCCCATGGTGCTGGCTGCTTCTGCCCCCCAGCCCAGTCCCACTCCTTCCCTCTCCATGAGCCATCCCCTCCCCGCTGCCGGCACAGCCCCATCCAGAGCTGCCGCCCTGGGAGGAGATGGGGACAGGGGGGAGATGGGGGAAGGCAGGAGGAGGAGATGGCAGCCCCAGGCTCCCGAAAACGCAGGATGCATTAGAGCAAGCGGAGCTGCCTGATTGATTCTTCAGGCTGATATGTGGGCTGGGAGTGCCAGGAGAAAATGGATCCCATGAATATTTGATGAACAGAGGCTTGGGGAGGGAGTTTGATTGGAAAATTACAGATCTTTCAAACAATGGTTCAAGTGCCCTCCAAACACTTGGGTTTCCAGCTCCCTTCCAGTTAGAGGAGCAAGCCTCGAGCAGGAAATTTCCCCACAATTTATGAATGAGAGCGGAGCTGGACACTCCCCATGCCTGGGAGAACCCACTGGCTGGGACAGCCATCCCAGTGCCAGCCTGGGACATGGCACTGGCTCCCACCACCTTGGGGTGGTCCCAGCCACATCACTTGGCCCCTGGGTTCCCATTCACACAAGGCAGCCCAGTTTCCCCATCCCAATGCCATGAACACTGACACACATGAGGCTCCGAAGAGCTGGCAGGAACGTGGCTCCTGGCAGGGGCACCCCCCGAGCCCTGTGCACCCACAGGGAGCTCGGTCCTCAGCGCTGAGCCACGGACTGGGCTCACCAGGAAACACCTGGATGGGGCAGGATCCGCCCGGCTCCTCCAGGCTCATCCTCGCCCTGAGAGCAGCTCCCATCTGGGGCCCAGGAGCTCCCTCGCCTCTGCATGGAGCATGGACAGACTTGGGAAACCAGGCTCCCACACACGTCTCTGCCTCCAGCCTTAGCTCTGTGCCTCTGCTGGACCCTGCCCTGGCTCACGTTGCCTCCCCAGCCTTCCTCCCGCCCTTCCTCGATGCCACCAGCTCCACCACTGGAGATGTGCCCATGTCACAGAGCCCCGGCACAGCTCCTGGTACAGCATGGACCGCATGGGGCACCGGACCCGTGTTGGGAAAGGGGCTGTTTCTGGCCAGGGAACACCAACGCCAGCAGCTTCCCGGGAAACCTGCTCTGGTACCAGGGTCCAGCTGAAAGGCTCCATCCCACAGCCATGGCCAAACTCTGAGCCCCAAGATCCGCTGGCCACCAGCAGGACCAGGAGAGCCCCCACTGCAAGGAGACCCCAAACACAGGGTGGAGAGCAGTGACCCACTGAGACAGAGCAGCCAGACGTGGAGATGCAAAACCTCCAGCTGCTCACAAGCTTCAATGGCAACAGAAGCAGAGCACAGACCAGCAGCCCCCGATGGGACCCCCACAGCCTTTACAAGAAGAGCTGAAAGCTTTCAGCCAAACCTCCCCGGGCACCAGCCGCCCACGGCAGCCAGGACCCTCCTCCAGTCACTGCCAGTGCCAAGGCAAAGCAGGAGCCAAGGCAAGGCCAGCAGCACACTTCCCAGCACCCATTCTCTGCTGCAGAGCCAGGCCGGTGTCAGGGAGCACCTTGCCATGTCCTCACCTGCCCCAGGACTCTCCTAAACCTCCAGCACCATCACCAGGCTCTGGATTTGAGAGAGCAGGACAGACCCACTCAGCAAGACCTGGGGCAGGGCTGCCAGAGCTGCCCGGGGAGAACGTTTGGGTGTTTTAACAACCAATGACTTTTGCAGGTTGAGTCCAGCCCGAAAGCTCAGGAGGCTCCTCCCGAGGAGCTGCTGAGCGGCTGGAGGGGCTGCACCAGTGCTGCCCACGCACACCCCTGTGCTGTTCTTGGCTGCTTCCCACGCCCGCAGACAGGGCCGCGGGGAAGACACCGCTCCCAGAGCTCGGTGTGACGAGTCCCTGCCCCAGGACACTCGCAGGATTTCACTCAAAAGGTGGAGTCGTCAGCAGGTCCTGTGTATGGAGCTGGAGGGAGGGAAACCCTCGTGCCCCTCCACGGGCTCCTTGGCTCTTGTTGGGAGAGTCTGTCCAGGGTGAAAGGCAGCGTGTGGAGCCCAGGGACAGGAGCTGCCATCCTGCCTGGCACCATGCCCGGCTTTAACCCCAGCCCTCAACACCTCTGCCCCGGGACACCCCATGCCCAGTCCCTGCAGCTCCTCATCCCACTGACCAGGGCACTTCGTGCCCCTCGGTTTGGCCCTTTCCCTCGCTGCCTTTTGGCAAATCACACACACGGTTTCCTCCCCGAAGAGGCCCTTTTCTGAAGGGACCGACGCACCCAGCGGCTGCCCAAACCTAGAGACCCACCTTAGAGAGCTCTCACTCCACAAAGCCAGAACGCCACAGCAAAGGAGCCACTCTGCTCCCCCAGCCCCTCAGATGCTGCACCCCAGCCTCTGAAACATCCTCAGGCCCCTGCCGGTGCCTCCTGTGCTGCTCTCAGTCCCAAGCCAGCCAGAGCCCACACAGACCCCCAGAAACCCCCCACCTCACCCCTCGCCAGCACTTCACAGCTCCACAAGGGTCCCCGGGTGGGAGGCAGTGGGTGGTGAGCAGGACCTGTTGAGCACCCAGCAGGTCAGTGAATGGGTGCAAGGTGAGGTGCTCGTGAGGAGCCAAGCGTGGCTGATCCTGGGCTGGCCAGATGGCCCCCCCAGTGCCAAACCCAGGAGATCCTGGGGTGACCCTTATTTGCTATGGTGGGGATAAGAGCTGCGGGAAGGAAGGAGAGGCCTGGGTGAGACAAGGGCCAGCTGGTACTCGGCACCTTGAGCAGCTGAACAGCTCCATGCCCTCCCCGCTGGCTGCCGGCAGCCCCGAGGGGCACAACCAGTCCTGGGCAGGATGGTGCACAGCCACCGGCCTCCACCTGCTCCCTCCTTCCCCTCCCGGCCCACAAAGCCTCCTGCCTGGCTCCGAGCTCCCACCGCCCGTGCAGGGCCCCACCGTAGCACACAAAGGATGAGGCCGGGGCCGGAGAGCATCGCTCCGGCGGGACCCAGCGTGCAGGGACCTCTCCGCGGCAGCAGGTCCCTGGGCGGGGGGCTGGGGGTGCGTGCGCAGGGAGGGGTCTGCGGCTCGCAGCCACCCACTCACCCCAGCCACACGCAGCAGCAACAACAGGTTCAAAACACAAAAATAAACGCCCTTCCCACCCCACCCCCCGCTTCCCGCACCGCTGCCAGCACAGACTCGCCCCCCACACCCACTCCGGGGCCCCCGCCGCTGAACACCGAGCTGGCACCTCGGCCCCCCCCGCAGGGCAGGGACCCGAGGAGGGGCAGCACCTGCTGAGCAGCATCGGGGGAACTCGAGGCCCCGATATCGGGGTCCTGAGCCCCAGCACTGGGGGGGATACGAGGCCCCGGTATTGGGGTCTCCTCAGCCCCAGTATCTGTGGTGATGCGGGTCCCTGGTTTTGGGGTCCCGAGCCCCGGCATCGGGGGGATGCGAGCCCCCGGTAATGGGATCCTGAGTCCCCAGGATCAGGGGGATGCGACCCCCCGATTTGGGGGTCCCAAGCCCCGGCACTGGGGGCGATACCAGTCCCCGGTACGGTCTCCATGAGCCCGTGGTGTGGGATTC
>VYZX01034210.1:27991-53815 GCA_013401335.1 Brachypteracias leptosomus
AATAGTATATAAGAGGTAGAGTCAGGCAGGAAAAGGCCTTTTCTGCTGTGAATGTTTGTGGTGAAAAAAGTTGAATTTGGATGTGGAGACTCCTGGGGTTTTTGAGCTCAAGTGAGAAGCCCACAAGGGAGACAAGGCTGTGGTTAATCAACGCCCTTCCACGCTCCCTCCGAGATGAGTGGTTCCCTTGGGGAGCAATTTATTTGAAAGTAGTGGCTGGTTCCAGGGGTTTTGTTGTAATTGGAGATGCAGACACATGCTTTGAATGTACGTGAGCAGCACCAGTGGTACCAACGTGCTCCAGGGGGTCAAACCACCGCGGATTTCGGGGGTTCGGGACCACGCTTGAGGTTCATTCCTTGTAAAAATGGAGTGTCCTGGGAGATGTCCCTGTGCTGAGAGAAATCACTGGGCAAATACCTGCTCTCCATGGCTGTCAGACGGGCTCTTTACCCAGGGGGGCCTGAGATACGGAGTTGATTGGAGAAGGAAGGAGGAGACCTCAAGGCAGGAGCTCCCGGGGAGCGTCGGGCGCGGCTCCGCTGCTCCCAGCTCTGTGGCCCAGATTATGTATTCACCCGGTGCTGCCACATCCCTCCCAGAGACCACACTGGGTGTGCAGGCAGCTTCCTCCACTCACCGTGGGCTGCGTGGGGAAGAGGAGCATTTCTGGGATGAAACCTTATTAATTATGCATTGGGGTGTGTGTCTCTGCTGAATTGGTTTGAAAGCTGCCTCCCAGCCTCCCCTCTTCCTCCTCCTTGTGTTAACGTGGTGTGGGAAGGGCAAATACTTGGGAGGTTCTGGTTTTCGGGGCTTTTTGGGCTTGTTTGTACATTGCAGAAGTTTTGAGTAAACACGTTGGGCTTTAAAGAAACTCCAAACATCCCCGAGTGTGCTTTAAAATCCTGGTCACAGCTCCTGCCTGCTGCTTAAATAGTGGTATCCATTCCTCCTCGCTCAAGAAGGCTGAAAAACGCTGCGTTTTGTTTGGCATCTTTTTTTTTAAACCAATTAAAAATCTTTTCTGAGGTGGCTCGAAGAGACGAAAATAAACCCATGTTCTCTTGGGTCTTTCTTTCAATCAAGTTTCCCTGTGTTGTGCAGGAGCAGAGGCTGGGGGGGGATAGAAAGGCTGAAAAGGGCTGTCGCAGCGGGGAGCCGAGCGGGAGAAAAGGGACTTCTCTGAGAACTAAGCAGCAGCAGCTCCGAGAGCCCGAGCTGCTTCATCTACATGCAGAGTCACACAAGGCCTGGAGACACTCCCCAGCCCCACAGAGGGTTCACATGTGCTTCCCTGCTGCTTCTCTGAAAAGCTGACAATCGGCTCGGAGGGGGAAGGACCATGGCAGCCCCTCACTGCTGGGCTGGGGGATGAAATGGCTGGGTTAGGGAGCTGCTGCCCAACACCCTGAGGGTGCCCTTCTACTGCTCCTGTGGGTGGCCTTCCACTGCTCCTATGGGTGCCCTTCCACCACCCTGAGTGTGCCCTTCTACTGCTCCTGTGAGTGCCCTTCCACCACCCTGAGGGTGCCCTTCTACTGCTCCTGTGGGTGCCCTTCCATCACCCTGAGGGTGCCCTTCACCCCTGTGGGTGCCCTTCTACCCCCCTTGAGGGTGGCCTTCCACTGCTCCTATGGCTGCCCTTCCACCACTCCTGTTAGTTGCCCTTCCACCTCTCCTGAGGGTGCCCTTCCTCTGCTCCCACAGGTCCCCAGCCCCTTTCCCCTCCAGCACACTGGAGGCTTTGGCCAGTTTGGGGTAACTGATTGGACTGGGGTAAGCAGCACTATCAGTGTAGGCTGGGAGANAATTTGTGAAGGTTGACGGGGGGAAGAGGGGAATAATCTTGTTGGGGATAATCCCAGACTCATTCCTGATTCCACATCATTTGGTGTGGATTGGAAGCAATTCTGATTGATCTTTATACTCATAAACCTGGGGAATTGTGTTTTCTCCCATAACATGAGGAATTGTCTATACCCTGGAACACAAGGGTCCAAAGTCGAGCCAGGAGCTGGTGGGTGGCAGACACCAGTATACAGCAGCCCTCCAGTATCCACCAGCACTGGCTATAGCACAGTCCAGGTTCCCCTTGGCTCCCCGTGCCCAGGGCTGGCTGGATTTGCTGAAATTCTGTAATTTTGACATGTTGAGAGTCCGTTTGCTTGTAGCAGAGCCTGTGTAGTTCCTTTATGTTCTAGTACTCAATGTGCCCAGTTGGAAGCTGTGTTAGAAGAATCCATCTCAGAGTGCTTGGAAATGCCATCACTTAAAACTGCTGCTGCTCCTGCTCTGAGTCCCATCACTCTCTGCATGTTTATATCCCTTGTTCAGATAAAATCCCTGGAGTAGTGAAGGGAATCTGGGGTTATCCCACTTCCAGAGGCAGTGGGACAGGACACACTCCTCTCGACTGGGTTATCAGCATAGAGGGGCCTTGGGCTCTGACCTGGGGCACTGGAAATGGGCAGGATGAATCCACGTGTAATTTGGTCCCTGTTGGTGGAAGAACCAGGCCAAGAACTGCCCTGGAAGGAGCCTGGCACCAAATTATCTTATCAAGTTCCTCCTTACGTGGTAGTTACTGTTGTTATACCTGAGTGTTGGAAGTTCAGCTTGAACCCTGATCTGCTGTGGGCTGAGCACACGACACGTTGTCTTTGCAATGACTGCTGTTGAAATTAAAGATCAAAAATGGGAATATTTCTGAAAATGGGGATATTGAACATTCCCTCTCACAACAGCAAGAATAAATCTGACAGTTTATGGTTTGTTGGTGATCCCACAGCCCCCGTGGTGCATGGTCACTGCAGAGCAGTGGGGTGAGTTCAGCCTGATGGCTTTTCATGGTAGTGCCTGGGGCAAAACATTTCTGACCTGTGCCTTCCCTGCTTGTGGGCTGAGCAACTTACCTGGACCTTTGAGAAGTACAAGGGACTCCTGGTGCTTCATTTTCTTTTAGTAATTGAGCCAGCAGAGATTAAACTTGACCTGCTGGAGAACCAGTTACAGAATGTCAGGGGTTGGAAGGGACCTCCAAAGATCATCTAGTCCAATCCCCCCACTGCAGCAGGATCACCTAAACCAAGTTGCACAGAACCATGTCCAGGTGGGCTTTCAATGTCTCCAGAGAAGGAGACTCCACAACCTCCCTGGGCAGCCTGGGCCAGGCTCTGGCACCCTCACCAGGAACAAGTTTCTTCTCCTATTGATGTGGACCCTCCTCTGTTCCAGCTTGCACCCATTGCCCCTTGTCCTATCCCTGGCTGTCCCTGAGCCGAGCCTGGCTCCATCCTCCTCACACTCTCCCTTTACCTATTTATCACCATTACTGAGGTCACCCCTCAGTCTCCTCTTCTCCAAGCTAAAGAGCCCCAGCTCCCTCAGTTACCATCAGACAAGCCTAAAGTGGCCAGTTGAAGGTCATAGCTGCTTTTGGAGAAAGCAGGAAAGAACCAGGATGTTTGGGTGGAGCTGTTAAAAACTTTGAAGGCCCCTTTTGCAGAGTAACTGTCTGGAGGAGCTTCAGCCCTTCGAGTCAGAGCTTCAGGGTCCTGAGCGTGGATCCAGAGACACCTAAAAATCTTATTAACTCATCCTGCTGCATTTGAACCTTGTGAAGCTTTTGCTGTTCTTAGAGGGGATGTTTCCTTGAGTTTGGCTGAACTGTGCAGTGAAAGCAAACGTCCTTTTGTTCAGTTTAAACCCATTATTCATCATTTCAAGGAGTGCTCCCTGGGTTTTGAGAGGCAGCAGTTTCCCCCCTCATCTCCCCTGCACCATCTTTGATTTTCCAGACCTCTCTGAACCCCTGTTGATCTACCAAGGTCTAATCTGAGGGTGATAGATGAGTGGAATGGGCTGCCCAGAGAGGGGGTGGAGGCCCCATCCCTGGAGTCCTTCAAGGTCAGGCTGGATGGGGCTCTGAGCAGCCTGCCCTAGGTAGAGATGTCCCTGCTGGGGTAGGGAGGTTGGACCAGATGAGCTCTGGAGGTCCCTTCCAGCCTCAAACATTCTCTGATTCTATTTAGGGAAGTTATTCCATATTTCTGACCATCCCTGTTACTTTCCTCCACTTTCTTAAGCTCAGGGATGTCTCCGAAGTTGTATTTGCAGTGTCTGGGGTTGCAGAGGCTGGAAGAGCACCCTGGATTCATACAGTAGAAGAACGATTTTAGTTTTACCCTTTTCTCCTTCTAAAAATGTCTGAGCCTTTGCATTTGGAGTCTGGTTTAGCCCTGAGCTGGGGTTCCACAGAACTGGCCACAATGACCAATTCCAGTGGCTTTTCTGAAGGGTGATAAGTCATCTAGAGTCATTTTTGTGTGTGCAGTGATTGTCCACGGGGCTGGTTTACAGCCAGTGTGGGATCCATGGGGCTGCCAGAGGGTTGGGTTTGTAGCCCTGAGCTGGTTGTTTAGGAAATAGTTTTGGTGTCTGGGTGCAGAGTGTGGGCAGCTCTCCTGGGGGGAGGTTCCTGTCGTCTGGGCTCCAGGAACTGAGGAGGAAACATGGGGAGTGAGGTCAGACATGGACACCTGAAGTTGCAGGAGGTCACACTCACTGGTTTCAGTTCTGTGCTGCTTAAATCTCCTGGTGAGACCTCCCAGTGTCTGGTGAAACCCCAAACCAGACCCCAGTTTTGTTAGAATCATAGACTGGGTTGGGTTGGAAGGGACCTCAAAGATCATCCAGTTCCACCCCCCTGCCATGGCAGGGACACCTCCCACCAGACCAGGTTGCTCAAGGCCCCATCCAGCCTGTCCTTGAACACCTCCAGGGATGGAGCATCCACAACCCCCCTGGGCAACCTGGGCCAGTGTCTCACCACCCTCAGAGTGAAGAATGTCCTTCTAATTTCCAATCTAAATCTCTCTTCTTCCAGTTTGAACCCATTACCTCTCATCCTATCACTCCAGGACTTTGTGAAAAGTCCCTCCCCAGCTTTCCTGTAGCCCCCTTCAGATACTGGGAGGCCACAAGAAGGTCTCCCTGGAGCCTTCTCTTCTCCAGGCTGAACAAGCCCAATTCTCTCAGCCTGGCCTCATAGGAGAGCTGTTCCAGCCCTCCGATCATCCTTGTAGCCTCCTCTGGCCCCTCTCCAACAGGTCCATGTCCTTGTGCTGGGGGCTCCAGAGCTGGATGCAGAGCTCCAGGTGGGGTCTCAAGCATGGAGTCCATCAGTGTAGACACTGCTCAGGGAACATCCTTCAAGGGCTTCATCCTCAAGCTGTCACTGCCTTGGCTGGTGCCATCTCTGCAGTGCCAGCTGCTGTTGGCCATGGTTTGGGGACAGGCAGTTCCTTGCTGCCTGCACTTGGGCGATTTTTTCCCCTCAAAATGCTCCTAGTTGATGGGAAGCCATTAGGAACAATCCCTGCTCTGGATTTTGAGAGTTACAGACACTAATAAACCATTTTTAAAGAGATTTGTTGTAGCTTGTAGCACAGGTTGGCCTGGCTGGGGTAGCTCTGCAGGGATCCGAGCTCACAGGAGGGGTCAGTGCAGGTGTTGAAGGTCTTGGCTCTGTTCAAGAGTCTCTTTGGCTTCCTTTGTACCCTGGTCCCTTATCCCTCGAGTGAGAAAACTCTCTGAAGGTGCCTAACAGCATGTGTGTGGCTTAATAAGGCAGCAGAAATTCTCCTTACAGGCTTACCCTCTCTGGTGAGCTGCAGCATGTGAGAGCAGATAGATCAGTGTTAGTTAGGGATGGAACAAAACCTCACTGAGGAAATAGAGCACCCTGGAAGCCAAATAAATCAGAGTTGGGGTGACATTTCTCAGCCAGATCTGCTGCTGATCCTGTCTCTGCTCTGCACATTTTCAGCATTCAGCTCTTATCCCAAGTGTAGCTCAGCAGCTGAAGGCACCTTCTGACCTTCTCCTTAGGTGGTACCTTCAGAGAAGTGTCAGAGGTGTTTGTCCCACGTGTCTGGGGTTCATGAGCAGGTGATGGGTCAAGTGTTCCTGGGGGACTCATTCCACCCAGCCCCTGTTTAAAGTCTGTTTTACTGACCCCTTCCCAAGATGAAAACTGCTGGGATTTTATCTTAGTGCAGGCAAAAAGCTTTTCTGCTGCTGAGCATCATTTCTTTTCCTTGGTGCATTGTGCTCCAGCTGAAAAGGAGCATCTGCCAAGGGCTTTCTGGATTCCTGGTGGGAGTGAGGATCAAGGGCTGGTCCCTTCCCCTCCCCTGGGGGTGCTGAGTTTTCACCTTTCCACAGGATCTTCCTGAATTGCTCAGATTTGGCTCAACCTTGTGAAATAATAAAGGATTTTCCTGGCCTTGGTGCACAATGGCCATTGAAAGGGAAACAAGTAATGAGCAATTGTGGTATTTGTGCTTTCTGTGGCCATTATGTGCCCTTCTCAGGGCTACCTACAGACCCCTTCAGACTCAGACCCTTCCTTTGCTGTGTGCTGTCAGTTCTCTCTAGCAGTCCCTGCTCCCACTGCCATTTCAAACCTGCATTTCTCTGGCTGCTCAGGAATTGCTGCTTTGCCCAGTGTATGGGGGTTTCCCCCTCTGAAGAGGTGGCTGAGCTGGTGTGGGTGGTGCCTCCTGAGATGCAGATGGTGATTAACACACCCAAGGGTCAGAGTTAGAGAATCAGAGAATGTTTGAGGCTGGAAGGGACCTCCAGAGCTCATCTGGGCCAACCTCCCTACCCCAGCAGGGACATCTCTACCTAGGGCAGGCTGCTCAGAGCCCCAGCAAGCCTGCCCTTGAAGGACTCCAGGGATGGGGCCTCCACCCCCTCTCAGGGCAGCCCATTCCACTCATCTCTCACCCTCATGGTAAAGAACTTTTGTCTAATCTCCAGCCTAAATCTCTCCTTTCCCAGCTTAAAACCATCACTGCTGGTCCTGTCCTTACAAACCCTTTTGAACGGACCTTCCCCTGCCTTCCTGTAGCCCCTTCAGGTCCTGGAAGGTCACTATAGGGTCCCCCTGGAGCCTTCTCTTCTCCAGGCTGAGAAGGCTCCGGGGGACCTATAGTCACCTATAGAGTTCCCTGGCTGAGCCCTCCTGTGATCCTCCTGACCTGGGCCATGCTCTGGTTTCAGCCTCCCAGTGTTACCTCCTTGTGCTGTCTGGGGCTGGAAACAAGCTCCAAGTGAGCACTCGAGTTCCTCCCCAGTTCTGGTGCTTCCTCACTGTCCATCAGCCAAAGCAGGAGAGAAACCCAGTCAAAGAGTCAGGGAGTGTGATGGCACTTGGGAAAAATAAACACTGTGGAGATCATCTGCATAAATCATAGGATCACAGACTGGTTTGGGTGGGAAGGGACCTTCAAAGCTCCTCTGGTCCAACCCCCCTGCAGGGAGCAGGGACATCTGCAACCAGAGCAGGTTGCTCCAACCTCCCCTGCAATGGTTCCAGGGACGGGGCAGCCACCACCTCTCTGGGCAACCTGGCACAGGCTCTCACCGCCCTCAGTGTCACAAATTTCTTCCTTCTCTCTAGTCTAAATCTCCCTCTTTTAATTTAAATCCATCCCCCCTTGTCCTGTCCCAACAGGCCCTGCTCAAAAGTCCATCCCCAGCTTTCTGACAGGCCCCATCAAAGACACATCCAGTTTCAACAGGGTTTCATCCTCTGTCAGAGGAATGCAAAGCACCTGAAATTCCCCCTGGCTGCTCTGTGGGGACAGTTTTTAGGTTTTTCTTTGTTTAATGAACAGAATTTTGTGTCACAAAGTTCTAATATGGAACTTTAGTCTGTGTATCTGGGCATTAGCTGAACTGGTGTCCAAGAGATGAGGAGGATGCTTGGCCAGCCTGACCTCTCCTCAACCCTTGTGCTGAGCTGGGCAAGGGACTGGTCACAGCTGATGACCCCAACAGCTCCTTCCATCAGCCAGCCCTTAATGGTGCCCAACACTGTGTGGTGGAGCTCCAGTAGCAGTGAAATGGCATTTCCAAGATGATCTAGCAGGAGCTGATTTCTATTGGCAGTGGATGCTTTCCACCTGTTGGAAGTTATTATTATTTATCATATTATATATTATTTATGAACCCTGTTGTTGCTCAGGCTGCCTTGGAAGAGGTGTGTGCACTGTTGGGTTGAACCCAGGGGCTGCCAGATGAGGACCTGCCCTTTCCCACAGCCACGCTGCTGGTGGGAAGTCTCAGGAACTTGGGGCAACCTCCACTCTTAAAGCATGAGCTGTAAACCCCTTGGAACTGCTGGTGAGCAGCAGGGACCCCACTGTGCCCACAGGATTTCTAAAGATGGGCTGTTCCCCAAGGAGGCCTCTCTAATTCAGCTCCTGGGGTTGGGGGTTGCTCCTGCTCTTGCACTGAATGAGGATTCAGCTCTTTCTAATGGTGGGGATCAGGCTTGATGGGGCTCTGAGCAACCTGCCCTAGGTAGAAATGTCCCTGCTTGTAGGGGGGTTGGACTGGATGGCCTTTGGAGGTCCCATCCAACCCAAACCATTCTGTTTGAGACGGACGGGTGAGGAAGGAGAGCTGTGAGTGTGGGTGGCTTTTCTGGGTACTATTTTTAGAATCATAGAATCATGGAATGTTTGAGGCTGGAAGGGACCTCTAGCTCTCATCTGGTCCACCCTCCCTACCCCAGCAGGGACATCTCTCCCTAGGGCAGGCTGCTCAGAGCCCCAGCAAGCCTGACCTTGAAGGACTCCAGGGCTGGGGCCTCCACCCCCTCTCTGGGCAGCCCATTCCACTCATCTCTCACCCTCACCTTAAAGAACTTTTATCAAATATCCAATCTAAGTCTATCCTTTCCCAGCTTGGACCCCATTGGTGGCATTCCTCTCACTTTTGGAACCTCATCCTAGTCTCATATGGTTGATGCTGATGACATCAATAACAGAGAGGTTTAATCCTATTGATTTTATTTGAAGTGCTGTTTTCACGTGGCCATTTCCTGGTGTTTGGTTGTAGTTCAGGCTTCCCAGGGCTGGGTCTCCTCTTTTCCTTTCTTTTCCCTCTCTGAACCCTGACTCTGCTGTGTGGACAGGGCCGCAAGCTGCTCATCATCGGAACCACCAGTCGCAAGGACGTCCTGCAGGAGATGGAGATGCTGAATGCATTCAGCACCACCATCCACGTGCCCAACATTGCCACAGGGGAGCAGCTGATGGAGGCTTTGGAGGTGAGGAGAAGTTCAGGGGTGACAAACAAGCTCCAGACTTGCTGGAAATGAGTGATGGTGGCAGTAGCTCTGCTATTGGGGGCACTGTCCCACTTGTTATGTCATAACAGTTCTAAGACTTCTTCAGATTACTTTTTCATACATTAAATTAAGGCAAAAGGAGTGAATGGTGGGTTAGGGAAAAAGTTTGTGGAGTGGATTGAAAGATTCCAAGGGCGTGGAAGTGGGTAATGGGTGTAATGGAGGCACCTGAATGTGCCTGGAGGGAGCCAAAGTCGTGAGTTGGAACAACGTGAAGTGAAGGTGTTTGGTGCTGGAGGGATTGTGGGTCTTTAGAAATTCACGCCCTTAATGGCTTCTGATTCTGGGCCATAGTGGAAGTCGAAGGCTGTAAAAATAAGTCTTTTGTGGAGACTTGCAGAATTACCACACTGATACTAGCACCAAAGCCTGGAAGACATGGACACTCCTGCAGCAGTTCTGAGAACTGACTGTGGCTTGAGTCACCGTGTTCCTGGAGACTCTGATCTGGAGAAAACCTAGAACAGATCAGAAAAGAGAACCAGCAACTGCTCCATTAGGGGTGTTATGAAAAGAACCATCATGGAACAAAAGACTCTGAGTGTTTGGTCTTATCTAGACACACTACAACAAATTTCCCTTCTGAGCTAGAAAATGCTTTCTAGCCTCTCGGCCCTGAGTTCAGCAGCATTATTGCTACTGGCAGGCTCCTGGTGTTGGTGTATTTTTATTCTCTCCCCCCCAGCTCCTGGGTAACTTCAAGGACAAGGAGCGCAGCACTATTGCCCAGAACGTCAAGGGGAAGCCCGTCTGGATCGGCATCAAGAAGCTGCTGATGCTGATAGAAATGTCATTACAGGTAAGGATGTCTCTGGTCCAGGAAGGGCTGGGGTAAACAGCAGCCAGGGAGGTTCCCCCTGCTCTGCAGGCTCCTGCTTTAGCTGTGCTGGGAGCCTTTGAATGGGTTTAATTGAGAGAGAACTCCAGCGAGGAGGAATTTTCTGAACAAAGAAATCCCCAGGTCTTGGTCCACGGAGAGATCTTTAGAAACCACGGTGCCTATGGGCTGTTTGGAGCCACACTTCAGAGGAGAGCATCTGGCAACGGGAGGGGTTGGGTGAACTCACCTCTCCTGAAATGTCTGCTCTGCACCCAGCCCGTTCAGACAGCGATCACCCCGGGTTTTGTCAAGGTGCCTCTGCAGGTGTATGTGCTCCTTCCCTGGAGAAGATAAATCTGTCAGGCTGTTCAGCTGCTCTCCTCTTGAGTTCCCCACTTTCAGCACTTGAAAGCAAATAATTGCAGAGGGTAGAAGTATGTGTGACCCCTCCCCCGCAGCCTCCCCGGTGCCTGCGAGCGGCCGTGGGGAGCAGCCCAGGGAGGAGAGGTGCAGTGGCCCTAATCCCCCCCTGACACCCCCTTCCCCCCCTCCCGCACACTCTCCTTCCACATCAAATGGGTTTAGTGCAGCTGAGTGAACCCTCCTTAGATCTCCCGAGGAGAGGCAGAGCATAAGCTGAGAGGCATGTGGTTGAGCAGCATGTAAGCCATGGAGCCCTCTGCTCATGGTGCTGTCAGAACTTGCTCGGCGCCGAGGATGTGCTCTGACTGGATGTCACCCCGGGGAATAAAGTCATTTATCTAGATTACTTTTTCCTCTTCTTCCTTGCCTTTTAATTCCATCCCCAGAGGCGAGGCAGTAAGTCATGGCTCACACGTCTGAGGGGTGTTTGAGGGGAGCAGGCCTCCAGGGACCGCCCGCCTCTGCTGAGCTCCCTCTCACTTGACAATGGAGCCCTTCTTCTGACACTGCTTTGGCTGCTTTGACCTCAGGTGTTGGTTCTTCTCAGAACTGGAGGTGAAGGTTGTGTAACTGATGGGCAGCATGGGTGGAGACGCTTTCCCTGGCCCTGTTCAGGGCTTTGCCCTGTGGCTGCTCAGCTCTGGTGCTGGAGAGAGGGCTCCTCGTGCTGCCCTGGGCTGTGCAAAGGGGTAAACTGGCCTGGGGCTTTTTTTTTTAACCAGAACACTGGTTTTACAGAATCCCAACATGGTGGGGGTTGGAAGGTATCAGCTGGTGCAACCCCCCTGCTCCAGCAAGCTCCCCCAGAGCAGGGGGCCCAGCAGCGTGTCCAGGCCCCTTTGGGATCTCTCCACACAAGGAGACTCCACAACCTCTCTGGGCCGCCTGGGCCAGGCTCCAACACCCTCACCCCAAACAACTTTCTCCTCCTGCTCACATGGAACCTCCTGGGTTCCAGTTGGTGCCCGGTGCCCCTTGTCCTGTCCCTGGGCACCCCTGACAAGAGTCTGGCCCCAGCCTCTTGCCCCCACCCTTTAGCTCTTGCTCAGCATTGATCAGATCCCCTCTGGGGCTTCTCTTCTGCAGCTCAGCAGCCCCAGGGCTCTCAGCCTGTCCTGGGCACAGAGATGCTCCAGGCCCCTCAGCATCTTCACAGCCTCCACTGGACTCTCCAGTAGCTCCTTGTCTCTCTTGAAGTGAGGAGCCCAGCCAGTGGGCTTTTACAGGGAAGCAGTTTCACCACGTGAGGAGTCCAAGACCAGTTCCTTTTTTCACTGAGCTGGAGCTGAGCTTCCTAGAAAGAGATTTGAAACTGGAATTCCTTAAAAATTCCAAATGATGGATGAAATTTTTAATTCAGACAATTAGATCCCCTGGTGAATTAATCATAGACTGGTTTGGGTTGGAAGGGACCTCAACGATCACCCAGTTCCACCCCCCTGCCATGGCAGGGACACCTCCCACTAGACCAGGTTGCTCCAAGCCCCATCCCACCTGGCCTTGAACATCTCCAGGGATGGAGCATCCACAACCCCCCTGGGCAACCTGGGCCAGGGTCTCACCACCCTCACAGTGAAGAATTTCCTTCTCATTTCCAATCTAAATCTCCCCTCTTCCAGTTTGAACCCATTACCACTTGTCCTATACCTTTCTGAAAACTCCCTCCTCACCTTTCTTGTATCAACCTTTAGATACTGGAAGGCCACAAGAAGGTCTCCCCTGACCCTTCTCTTCTCCAGGCTGAACAAGCCCAACTCTCTCAGCCTGTCTTCATTGGAGAGGTGCTCCAGCTCTCTGACCATCCTTGTAGCCTCCTCTGGCCCCTCTCCAACAGGTCCATGTCCTTGTGCTGGGGGCTCCAGAGCTGGACACAGAGCTCCAGGTGGGGTAATTTGCAAAAATTTGTTTCTTCCTCTGCAGTCCCTGAACCTACCTGTGGTTTTCTTTTGTTGGACTAGTCAACCCAAGGTGTGTTAGATGTGGGTGTCCTGAAGCTGTTCAGATGCTTTCAGACTAAATCTTGCTGAACCACTCTCTCAATATCTGAATGTGTTCTTGGAGCACCATCAGCCTCTGCCTTGCTCTGGGCTCTTGGGTTGCTTTGTTGCCTTGTTTATGAGCCTTGTAAACCCTCCCTTGGTGTTCCTCAGACGATGTTTGTTGCTGTTTGTTGCTGTTCCTGGCCTCCCTTCATGGCAAATTACCCGTATTTAGTGTCACATCCTTTGGTCACCTTGTGTACACTGAGTGTCCTGGAAGGATGTTCCTGTTCCAACGCAGCCTTTGATGAGTGGCTACACTCATGATTTGCCCCAAATGTTTAGTTCTGAGGTGTCCTTGGCTGCAGCACATGGGGCCCCTCTCTGTGCTCTCAGGTGCCACACCAGCCTCACCCTGCCCTGGTGCTGCAACCCAACCCAGGCTGCTGCTGGACACTTGAGCCTCCACTTCCCATAGCTGGGCTGGCTCCTTCTGCTGATTTTTGCCTCTCTTGTTGCTCTTGGACCTTGCTGGCGAGGCTCCAAACCCCAAAGTCTGTGTCCTTCTTGCAGTAGAACCTGGATGAGCCAGGCAGCTTTCCAGGGAGCCCCTTTTGGCACCTCCAGGATTTCCTGATTGGGTAACTTCTCTTGGGCATAAATAAAACTTCAGTTAATTCAAGCTGTTTGTCTGTAACATATTTAACTTACATGGGAACATATTTTGAAAGGTCATCATAAAGTATTTTAGACCAAACGATGTGTCTGGATGTGCTCAGAGCTGGGATTTCATGGTGGGTTTGCAGCAGTGTAAATCATAGAATGGGTTGGGCTGAAAGGGACCTCAAAGATCATCCAGTTCCAACCCCTCTGCCATGGCAGGGTCACCTCTTACTAGGCCAGGTTGCTCAAAGTCCCATCCAACCTGATCTTGAACAACTCCAGTGCTGGGATATCTACAACCTCCCTGGGCAACCTGGGCCAGTGTCTCACCACCCTCAGAATGAAGAACTTCTTCCTTTGTAGAACACTTAAGTTCTTAGAACCACAGCATCATTCTTGGAGAGGGCTCCAGGACACCATCTAACCTGATTCAGACCTTTGGAAAGTGTAGGTGTAGATGATGATATCTCACCACCCTCTTCAGCATCAACATGGAACTATGCTTCAGTTTATGCCTCTGACCTCCTGCCCTGCCCATGGACACCACTCAGAAGAGTGTTTCTTCCTTGCTCCCTCCTCTCAGGGATTTATGCACATTGACATTGCCCCATCCCTGGAGTCCTTCAAGGTCAGGCTTGCTGGGGCTCTGAGCAGCCTGCCCTAGGTAGAGATGTCCCTGCTGGGGTAGGGAGGTTGGCCCAGATGAGCTCTGGAGGTCCCTTCCAGCCTCAAACATTCTCTGATTCCATGACAAGAGTCACTCTTCTCTCATCAGTCCCAAGCCTTCTCTGCCCCAGACTCAAGAACCTTCTCTCTCCCAGCCTCTCTGTGTGTGACAAATGCTCAAGACCTTTAATCATCCTTGTGACCCTTTGCTGGGCTCTGGTGTGTCACTGTCTCTCCTGCACTGGGCACTGTCCTCCAGGTGTGGAGTCACCAAGAAGAGAGGAGGAATCATCCCTGTCAGTCTGGTGGCAGCGTTCCTCCTGACGATGCCCAGGATGCTGCTCCTCATTGGTGTTGCAAGTGTCCATTACTGGTTCATGTTCAGCTTGTCCTCCAGGACACTCTGGTCCTTTTCTGCTAAGTCCCTTTCCAGCCAGTTGGCCCCAGCCTGTGCTGGTGTCTGGGGAGGTTCCTCTCTAGGTGGAGGACTTTGCATTTCCCTTTGTTGAGCTGCATGAGATTTGTGTCAGTCTCTGACCTCCACCCAGTTGAGGTCTCTGAATGACAGCACCAGCATGAGGTGTGTGAAACACCCCCCCCAGTTCTGTGTCATCATTTGTTGGGAAAGGGGTTAACCAGAGTTGGCTCCCCCATGGATGCCTGGCAGATACCCCCAGTGACTGGCCTCCAACTGGACCTCATGCCCCTGATCACAGCGTTTTGAGCCCAGCAGCTGAACCAGGTTTCAGTCCATTGTGCTGTCCCAGTTTAGTTTGTACTTACCAGTAAATGACACTTTGTTTGTGTGGCCACCTGGAGTTGTGGTTGTGCCATGATCAAGTTCTAGTTATTCTGGAAACACAGAAATATGGGAAGAGATGTGGTTGAGTTGTGATAGGACTGCAGGAGAGATGAGGTCAGAATGCACCTCAAGGCATCATCTAGTCCAACCTCCTGCTTAAACAGCATCAGCCACATGGTCAGACCAGAGTCCTTTGGATGTGGAAGACCTGAGACCCTTTGCCAGGTCTTACTCTTACAGTGTGGATCACACCTGTGGGTTCCCCCAGAGGAGGGAACTTCCACAGCATCAGTGTGCAGGGTGTGTGACCCAAGTGCACGTGCTCCTGTCCCAGTTGTCTCAGCCTTTGATATAATCATAGAACCATTTTGGTTGGAAAAGACCTTGAAGATCATTGAGTCCAACTATTCCCTCAGCACTGCCAGGGCACCACTAACCCCTGGCCCTCAGCACCACATCTCCATGTAGAAATGGGAGAACTGAAATGGATTTTTCCCTCGTAGCCAAGTGTCAGGTGGGAGAGATTGTGGAGAAGACTCAGGCCAGGGGGTCCCTGCAGACACCATCGTTCTGGTCTCCAGAACAGCCCCTCTCTTTGTACCTGTGCATCAGACATTGCAATCCCTGCTCTTGGTGCTGGGATGACCTTTCCTGTCCCCTGGGCTCTGGGACATCACCAGAATTTCTTTGTGTGTTAAACCCCAACTTTCCAGCTCCGTGCTCCTCAGTGAATTCCTTGGAATCATCTTATTTCAGCGAGTTTATTTTTCTGATCTAAAAATAGTTCCCTAGTTGGTATTGAGGTCTTGGCCTTGCTGACACGCTTCAGAGTCAGAGGAAGTTCTGCATTTTGAGGCTTTTCTTAGCACAAAGCAGAAGTTCTCAGTGGCTGCTGCTTCCCTGCCTGCATCACCAGTAACACCGTGCCTGGTTTAGGAGCTATTTGCTTCTTCCAAGCTGGTTTTGGAGACGTTTGTGTTGCCCTGTGTTGCAGTGGTCATGGGTTTAAACAGATGGCTTCACATCTGGGACTGGTGGAGATTTTCCTCTAGGAATAGAAAACATGGTAGAGGAGTTAAAGAGTCCTTGTTGGGCCTCTTTGGTGGCCTTGGCACATGCTGAACCTTCACTTCTCCCCTCCAAGGGTCCGTCCCAGTGTTGTGTTCTAGTGAGCACCGTTTGTTCCTGAGTGGGTGATGGAGCTGGGATGTCACAACCAGTCCACTCACAGCACCATTTCATGACAGGACAAGGGGCAATGGGTACAAGCTGGAACAGAGGAGGTTCCACATCAATAGGAGACGCCACTTGTTCCTGGTGAGGGGGCCAGAGCCTGGGCCAGGCTGCCCAGGGAGGTTGTGGAGTCTCCTTCTCTGGAGACATTCAACCCCCCCCTGGCCGTGTTTCTGTGTGGCCTGCTCTGGGTGATCCTCCTCCAGCAGGGGGGTTGGACTGGATGATCTTTTGGGGTTCCTTCCAACCCCTGACATTCTGTGATTCCCTGAAGGTTTTCAGAGTGAACCTGCTGGTGTTCTTGGCAGTGTGTTAAAGATAGAAGGTGTTGATGAAGGTTGCAAAGTGAGCAGAAGGTGGAGTTTCTAGGCCAAATGAGCAACACAAAGATCCTCTGAGAAGCAAGGAGCTCAGATTTCCAACTGTTTATAGTCCTTATTGTTCCTTGGGGGACAACCCCACCTGGCTCCAACCTCCTTTCAGGAGTTGTTGAGAGCAAGAAAGTCTCCCCTGAGCCTCCTTTGCTCCAGGCTCAACCCCCCCAGCTCCCTCAGCTGCTCCTCACCACACTCCTGCTCTAGACCCTTCTCCACCTTCATTGCCCTTCTCTGGACACACTCCAGCCCCTCAAGGTCCTTGTTGCTGGTGGAGATGCCCAGCCTGGCCTGTCCCCTGGGTGCATGAGCAGCTCGGGTCATGCTCCTCATCTCTTTCTCCTGTGCAGGGCTCTACCTGCAGCACTGAGCTGCAAAACTTGGGGACAAGAGGCTGATCTCTGGTGGGGCCAATGCACAGACAAAGCAAACACACACACACACGTGTCTGCAGTGGTCTTTGTGGCCGGGCTGCTTGGACATCCCATTAACCAAGATGTGTTTTGTTTGGTGTTTAGATGGATCCTGAGTATCGGGTGAAAAAATTCTTGGCTCTTCTGAGAGAAGAAGGAACGTAAGTACTTTTATTTTCAAGCATTGTTTGAGTTCCCTGCTCTTCTCTTTGAGGGGAAGCTGCAGCATCATCTGCCTGAGCTCAGGGGTGGCCCAGCAGAGCTGCCCAGCAGACCAGTTCTCCTCACAGCTCTGGGCCAGCAGTTTTGGGAGTGGGGGGAGCTCCTGAAGACCATTTGAGAACCTGCATGCCTGAGTTCTCTGCTTCTTGTAATTTACCTATCACTTTAAGATTTAAATGAGATATTGGGCCACAATTCAGCCTTCTTTAAATCGGAAGAGATTCTGCTAGAGTTAAAATCCAGCTGTTGATCTGAAATCTGGAACTTTGGTCTCTTGTCTGTCTGTCTGAGAGAAGGATGTCCTGCTCTTTCCCCTGTAGGTATCACAGGGAGTAGTTGAGCCCAGTCTTGGCAGTGGCATCTCCCAGACCATGACTTTCTAATACCCGTAGGGCAGTACCCGTGCTGGGGCAGCTCACCAGTGTCCACCTGTGAGTGGGTTCCAGTGGGTGCTTGGTGTGGTCCGTGTGCATGCTTTCCTCATGGATTTGGCTTCTTTTGCAAGAGTTCCCTCCCTAGACTGAAGGTGGACCAAGCGCAAGAGCAACAGCTGGAAAAGTGACCAACCTGGAGAATCCACCCTGGGATCTTTACTCTTCCGTGCTGGACAAAGCGAAATGCTCCCGTTTCCAAGAACCCCCAGTGGAACCTGCATGTTTAGTGCAATATGGTATCTTCATCCTGCGTCCTCACTCTCCTGGTGTCGTGTGGAAGTGTCTCTAGATCACACCGTGCTTCTGTCTGTGTGCTGGCCAGCCCAGGCTGCCCCCTCCTCTGAGCTGAGCATGGGGGGAACCTCCTGCCCCTTGTGACGCTAACGCTCACTTGTGTCCAGCACCAGCTGCTGTGGTAGGAATCAAATCCTCATCCTCACACCCCAACAGCCCCTGGTGAAGGCACGTTGTTAAAGTGCTGCTGTGTCTTGCCCTTATCCAATGAGCAATGTCTTGTTAGGTCATGCTGGGCCTCGCTGGACACGGAGCCAGGCTGGGGTCCTGCAGACAGTGCCCACAACAGTTCATCTCCAGAACCACCTAGATGCCACCTCCTGCTGTCCCCTGTGTCTGGGCGCTTTGTGGCCCGGTAAGGGATGGGCTGGTGGCATTAGGGACTGGAAGGCGGCAGGGAAATCTGGTCATCAGGGTAGAGGGAACTTCCAAATCCAGTATTTAAGCATCAAAGCTTGTTGTTAACTCAACAACAAGTTTAAAGGTGCTGTCTCCAGCCTGGAAGCTCTTCAGGAGTGCAGTGTAGGTGAAGCTTTGGTGTTAGCCAACCTCATTCAGTCCTGTTCTCCTGCCATGGTACCAAAGGTTGAAATTCCTCCGTAGAGGTGGAGAGGAAGCCAAGATCTGCAGATGCACGAGAGATGTATTGCCATGTTTTTGCACTGAAATAAAGGAATGTATCCAACTTTGCTCCCTGGTCCTTCCCCAGCAGTCATCTCCTGACAGTGACTGCAGGAGGCTGCTCCCCCCTGGTTCTTCAGCTCCACACCTTCAGTAAGGTTCCTGGAACATACCTCAGTTTGAAATCAAAGCCATTTTGGAGGTTTGAGCTCCCTCAGCCTGCCCAGACACGCTGCTGGGGGCTGGCAGCTTGTACCCCAAGTGGTGTTCCCAGGGAGAGAGGGGGCTCCACGTTCCTCCCGGCCCAGAGGTGAAGGTCCCGTTGTCCCTCGTGCAGCCGGCGCGTGGCGGCCGCTCTGGTTCCTCCTCCCTTGGCAGTGCTCTTGTGTCGTGGCAGCGCCGGTCCCGGTGGTTCTTGCTCCCTCTCATGTTGTGTACGACCTCGTGGAGTCCTTTGTTCCCTTCTCTGCTCGTCCCAGGGACAGCAGCAAACCTTAACTTATATTTCCGAGTGAACGATGTAAACCCGCTCGTGTCTTTGTCCAGAGCTGCATCGATGAATAAATATTGGGTTTAATTGCACATTCTGTGGATTCAATAAAAAGCACAACTACTTGTGGAGACCTGCGAGGTGTCTGTGGTGGTGGTCGAGCAGAGGTGTCCACATGGAGTGATCACCTGTGGAGTGAAGAGAGCAAAGCTGGTCCCAGCTGCCAAGAGCTGGAGGGACACTCGGTCTGTTCCTGAGTGTGGATGAATTGGATGCATCCCCAGCCTGGGTAGCTTGACCACAGGTCTTAAAGGAGTTGGCTGAGAAGACCTCTGGTCAAACCAGTCTAGAGTTTTCTGGACCTCGCAGTGCTGAGGAGGCCCCCAAGAGGTACATGTGTGTGTATGAGTTGGGTGTGTCATGTTGGAAAAGCAGGGCAAGCTGTTGGGTGAGACATCCCACCCATTCCAGCCTATTCTGAGCTCTCTATCCAAGGTATTTCCTGCAGGTGGCAGAAGAGAATGGCTCCTGGCAGCACCTTCCCACCATGTTTTCTCCACCACATGCTGCCCGGGGTGAGCAGCTTTATAGTGAGACCTGTATTGATTTAAAAGTCATGGCCAAATTCTGCATCCCCTTCCTGCCCTTCTTGCTGCTTTCTCCTGAACCTTCCAGAAACTTAAATGTCTCAAAAACTGAGTTATAATCAAAGACAAATGTATTTCAAAACATGAGGGTTGGTTTTGGGGAGGTGGAGTGTGGTGGAGGAAGGCTTGGGAAGGTGGGCAGAGGTACAGAGCTTCCACTCATCCAGCTGCTACCCGTGAGGCTGGACTTCTCCATTGCCTGGTTGGAACCCATCACTGGTGTTTGTGTAGCTTTGAAGGCATCACTGGTGTCATCTGTAGGAGAGGGCAGGGCAGAAACTCCCTCTCTGCAGCAGGGTGCAGTGAAAGGCAGCTGGACATGGGTCATGAACAACCAGAACAGTGCTCGGGGCAGAACTCTGTGATGTCATGGGGGTGTGAACTGGGNCACGCTGTGGGGATCAGCCCAGGAGGACATTGGCTGCTGGGCTCAGCTCCAGCTCCTCACCCCCAGCACCCCCAGATCCTTCTCCCAGGGCTGCTCTCCAGCCCTTCACCCCCAGCCTGGGCTGGTACCAGGGGCTGCCCTGACCCAGGTGCAGGACCTTGCACTTGGCCTGGTTGAAGCTCATGAGGTTCACATGGACCCACCTCTCCAGCCTGTCCAGGTCCCTCTGGATGGATCCTGTCCCTCAGGGGTGTCAATGGCACCACTCAGCCTGGTGTCACCTGCAAACTCACTGAGGTTGCCTTGATCCCCCTGCCCATGTCACCAACAAAGATGTTACCCAGCTGGTCCCAACACCAACCCCTGCACTAATCACTGGGCTCCACTTGGACATCAAGCTGTTGACCACCCTTCTCTGAGTGATTTTGTTTTTCACCCCTCAGATTGGTGGATTTGACACCACCAATTGTGCACAGCTCTTAAAACCATCATTAACGTCCAGGAGCTGGTGCAGAAACACCCCCAAAATTATTCATGGGCAGGAGAAGATGGTTTTATGTGAGAAAATTTGGATCCCAGTGTCCAGACCATGGAAAGGTGATTCAGTGGCCACCCACAAGCGCGTTGAGGGGAAACCATGAAGCCTAAAGCTCCTTCTGATCCCATCACCTCCCATTGTGTGCACACTGAGAAGTGACATCAGAAATAAAAATATTAACCTGTAACCCTAAAACCTCCTGTATTTGCCCCATTTTGCCATCACTGTCTTGGTTCACGTGATGGTCACTGTGCAGGAGGAGCTGGGTGAGGAGCCACCACTCCTGCAGACCTCCTTCAGCAGGACTTGAGGACCTTCAGAGGCAAACCACACAGGCTGGCAAGTGTCTTTTGGTTCTTCACCTTCTCTTTAATGACGTACCACAAAAGAAATGCAAGTTGAAATATATTTGTTTTTTTCTCCAAATATATATATTTATATAATATATAATCTTAGTTAACTCAAGTATATACATTGTATAATAAATAATGCTTATAAAAAGAGACATTTTCTGAATATAAAATAAAAAAAAATCGGCCTCTACAACTTTATACAAAACTTTGGATAAAGCAGGTTGATGGAAAAAGATCTTCCATTCAGTGCTAGGATACCTGGCTACAGGAAAATAATTACAAGGCAATAAATGTTCTATTTAATATTAAATACCTTTTCTTGATTAAAAAAAACCCAAACGAATGAACAAAAAAAGGGATTTTGTTTAAAGTCAGGTACTTGGAGTCTTTCCAGACACAGATTTAATATATATTTTAAATAGAATGCATATCAGAAGACGGCTCAGTTCTGAATGGGGGTTCTTGGAGCTCTCCTGTGCCCTTTGAGACAGCTCCTGCTGCTCAGGCTGCTGCTTTTCAGGGAGTCATAGAATGGGTTGGGTTGGAAGGGACCTCAAAGCTCATCCAGTTCCACCCCCCTGCCATGGCAGGGACACCTCCCACTAGACCAGGTTGCTCAAGGCCCCATCCAGCCTGGCCTTGAACACCTCCAGGGATGGAGCATCCACAACCCCCCTGGGCAACCTGGGCCAGGGTCTCACCACTCTCCTAGTGAAGAATTTCTTCCCAATATCTGATCTAAATCTCCCCTCTTCCAGTTTGAACCCATCACCCCTCATCCTGTCACTACAGATGCTTGTGAAAAGTCCCTCCCCAGTTTTCTCGTAGCCTCTTCAGATACTGGAAGGCTGCAAGAAGGTCTCCCTGGAGCCTTCTCTTCTCCAGGCTGAACAAGCCCAACTCTCAGCCTGGCCTCATAGGAGAGCTGTGTCAGCCCTTCAGTCATCTTTGATCATCTTCTGGACCCCCTCTAACAAGTCCATGTCCTTCTTGTGCTCTACAGAGCAGGAACTGAGTCTTGTGCTCTGATTCTCTCCAGGTTTGAGGGACAGGGCCACATTCTCTGCTCCACACGAGGATCTTCCACCCTCTTATTGCTCTTTGCAGCTGCTCACTGCCCTCTGCAGTGGGGACAGGAGTGAGTGGAGCAGAGACACAGCTCTGGTGGTCTAGATGTATTTCTGTGTTAGATCACTGACATGTGAGCAGTGGTGATGGAACTTGGTTATTGGTCCTTGTCATCTGTGGAGGAGCCCACCAGGACAGAGATGATATTTATTTAATTTCAAGGGTCAATACACCATGAAAACGTAAGCCCCAAACGAGGGGACACGTGGTCAAGGAGGGGGACGTGGCCTGGGGAGCTGGTGGAGGGATGGACACTGGTTCTTCTGCACCAAGATGGGTCATGGGATGTGCATGGCCACACGTGGGGCCCTAATCCCTGCTGATGGTCTGGAGGCTCTGGGCTTGATGTGGGCCCCTCATGGATGGATTCCTGATAACTCACGAGATCCTATGGGAAGAGAAGGGTCTGCCTGGGATTGTGCTGTTGGGTGAAGGTCTCCCCTCTTCTGCTGGATGAAGTGAACGAATCTGTCTGATGGGGAAAGCTGATGAGAAGGCTTGGACAGAGATTTCTTCTTGCTGTGGTGTCTGTCTCCCCATCCATCACTGATGCTCACCTGGTGGGTGCCCTGTCCCCAGAAAGGTGCTCTGGGATGGAAAGTCCTACTAGGGAACACTTAGTAAGGGGTGGCATCAGGGGGGTGAGTCTGCCCAGATCCCACCTTGGGAGGCTGCTGGAGCAGTGGTTCCACGTGAAGGTGGCAGCCTCACCACACTGCTCTGCTCCTGTCCTGGGCCAAACGCCAGAGGAGCAGCTCTGGGCTCTGCTTTCCTGCCATCCTTCCTCAGGGGGGTTCTGGGAGATGATCTGGGGCTGTGGGGAGCAGTGAGGGCAAAGGGGAGGTGAGGGGAGACACTGGCTGCAGGGCCCTGCTCATGGGCTCAGACAGGTTTGTGTCTCCAACATCATCTCCAACATCCAACATGATCAGGTTTGTGTCATCCAGCATTGGGAGCAGGAAGGCAGGAGCCTGGCTTGGGGGGACTTGGCTCCTTTCCTCCTCCTCACCACGTCTGCTGAGAGAGACCAGGGTGGCCAGATCTGCTGAGACCAGGGTGGCCAGGCCAGCAGACACGGGAGCATTTCTCTGCTCAGCTTTCGCTGTGTACAATTCATTTCCACCTGTAATCCCCGTGTTGACATCTACATGGACCAGAGCTCTGGAGGAGGACAGGGGTGGAAGCTGTGGTAGCAGCACAGACTGGTGTGGCCGTGCCTTGCTTGGGCCTCTGCTGCCCCCGCTTCTCCCCAGCCTGCCGTGCCAAACACCCGAGAGGAGCCAGGTCAGTGATCTAAGGTGTCTGCAGCTCCAGGTCGAGCTTTGGAGCTCCTTGTGTGGGTGAGGTGCCGAGAGCCTTCTCCTCAGCGCTGGTGCTGCCCGTGGGAGGGAGTCTGCCCTGACCGAGGGCTTTAGGATTTTTTGATGCCATCCTCTGAAGTGTGAGGCCACCACGTGGGGGCTGATCACAGGGTTGGTGGGGCCCCTTGGCCCCTCTCTGGAGCAACCTCCCATCAGTTGGAGACCTACCTACGTTTACTTGCAGGTGTGGACGTCGTAGACACGGATGCACTCCTGGCAGCTCACGTAGCAGCACCAGTGGAAGATGCAGTGACACTTCTCCTTGCGTTTCTCAGTCCTGGTGTTGTGGCCGCGCCCGCAGCAGAGCAGGTCACAGCCGTCGATGCCGTGGGAGGTGACGTTGCACGTTCTGTCCCTGGTCCCAAAGGAGCCCGTCTCCGGGTTGGGCTCACAGAAATTGGGGGAGTTCTCGTAATAGACCAGATCCCGCTCTGTTGGAGGCTTGAAAAGGGCGTACTTGGCCCTCAGAGTTTCTACCCAGCCCCGAGACTCTCGGTGCTTTTCAACCACCATCTCGGAGGCGCTGTCGTATTTATCCTTCAGGTAGTCACCGATGGCCCTGAAGTCGGGCTGGGCCCACCAGCAGGTCTTGACCTCGCAGCTTCCCGAGAGACCGTGGCACTTGCACTTGAGGTGCATGTGGTCCAGGATGGTCTGTCCAGGGGAGAGAGAACACGGGGGTCAGCAGCAGCTCGGGGTGCCCAGCTTTGCTTTCCACCACCCACCTTTGCTGCCTGGGTGGGAAGGTCTGATCTGAGCTCGGTCTGGAAAGCGCCGGCTGGTTGTAAATACCTGGGAGCTTTGGGGTGTGGCAGAAACATCTCTAGAGAGAGATGTCACCAGAGAAAGGCATGGCTGAGATGGGCAACGGCTCTAATCATCTGTCCAACCCAACCCAATCCAGTCCAATCCAATCTGATCCTTTTGATGGGGTCCTCCCTGTTGCATGTGTGAGGACAGTAAGAGCCCAGAGAATGACAGAATCATTTAGATTGGAAAAGACCTTTAAGATCATTGAGACCAAATGTTCCCCCATCCCTGCCAGGGCACCACTAACCCCTGGCCCTCAGCACCACATCTCCACACCTTGCAAACCCCTCCAGGGATGGGGACTCCACCACTGCCCTGCCCAGCCTGGCACAGCCCAAAACAGCCCCAAACACCAACAAATTGTTCCTCAGCTCCAAACAAAACCTCCCCTGGGGCAGCTTGAGGCTGTTTCCTCTTGTCCTGTCACTTGCTCCTTGGGAGAAGAGCCCGACCCCACCTGGCTCCAACCTCCTCTCAGGGAGTTGTGCAGAGCCAGAAGGTCTCCCCTGAGCCTCCTTTGCTCCAGCCTCAACCCCCCCAGCTCCCTCAGCTGCTCCTCACCACACTCCTGCTCTAGACCCTTCCCCACCTTCGTTGCCCTTCTCTGGACACGCTCCAGCCCCTCAAGGTCCTTCTGGGAGTCATGGGCCCAAACCTGATCCCAGGATTCCAGGTTGTTCCTCCCCAGTGCCCAGTCCAGGGGGACAATCCCTGCCCTGCTCCTGCTGCCCACACTGGTGCTGACACAAGCCAGATGCTGGTGGCTTCTTGGCCCCCTGGGCACACTCTGGCTCATCTCCAGCCCCTGTCACCAACCCCCCCAAGGTCCTTTTCCACCGGACACTTTCCAGCTGCTCTGCCCCAGCCTGGAGCCTTCAGGGGGTTGTTGTGACCCAAGTGCAGGGCCCGTCCCTTGGCCTTGTTGTACCTCATCCCATTGACCTCTGCCCATTGATCCAGCCTGGCCACACCCCTCTGTAGAGCCTCCGACCCTCAAGGAGATCAACACTCCCACCCAACTTGATGTTGTCTGCAAACTCACTGAAGGTGCAGTTGATGGTTGGAGGATGTCTCTGACACATGTAGACTGATCCCCTTGTCCTACCTTTGCTAAAACCCCTTCATTTTAGTCCCTGAATCTGACAGTTTGCACTAGAAAGTAACCTAAGGACATGATTCTCTCTCTTCCCCAGAAACCTCCATCGTGGAGCAAAATAATCAGTAACACAGGTTAAAATTACAGGAGATTGGGGTTTTTTTGCAGGAAGCTGTCGGTTGTTAACACAATTAGAGGTTCAAGCTTCCACCCTCCCAGCTCTGCCTGATGAGCTTTGGAAAAGTGATATCTAGTGCAGCTTCAAGAGCTGTTTGGAAGGTCTCTCTGTACAATGGTTGAAGTGTGCTGGGCTTGCAGATGACCTGGAGCAGTGGCCTAGGTTCCTGCTGACAGCAAGAACAGAGCAGAATGTTTCTGTTGCAAGGGACTGAGAATCATCATCAGTCCAAGGAGTCACTGGGTGGGACAGTGTTAGAACAGGGAGAATGCTGGAAGGAACAGCTTGGGAGGAAAGTCCTCCTGGTGATTGACCTGGGGCTTTGGGTGGTTGAGTTGGTTTTCTATGCCTTGGGAGCTGTTTGTGCTGGAAGCAAGGCATGGGTTAGCTCTGACCAACCCCACCCATCTGTTTGAGAGAGTGGAAATGCTGTGCCTTGGGAAACAATCCTGGAAAGCTCCTGCCTGGGCACTGTTGTGGTCCCATTAGATGAGGGCGAGCCAGACTGGGCCATCCCTGCATGGACAACCACTAGATGAGGGTGACCCAGATTGGGCCATCCCTGCATGGACAACCATTGGATGAGGATGACCCAGATTGGGCCATCCCTGCATGGACAACCACTAGATGAGGATGACCCAGACTGTGCCATCCCTGCATGGACAACCATTGGATGAGGGTGA
>VYZX01034210.1:53911-165398 GCA_013401335.1 Brachypteracias leptosomus
GTCCCATTAGATGAGGATGACCCAGACTGGGCCATCCCTGCATGGACAACCACTAGATGAGGGTGACCCAGACTGGGCCATCCCTGCATGGACAACCATTGGATGAGGGTGACCCAGATTGGGCCATCCCTGCATGGACAACCATTGGATGAGGATGACCCAGACTGGGCCATCCCTGCATGGACAACCATTGGATGAGGGTGAGCCAGACTGGGCCATCCCTGCATGGACAACCACTAGATGAGGATGACCCAGACTGGGCCATCCCTGCATGGACAACCCTCTGTGGACAGCTGAGCACTCACCGTCCTGCCGGCCTCGTTGTTGTGCCTGTTCATGGCCGAGCGGGCGTCCGGCCGGTTCTCCCGGGCGTCAGCGAACTCCCGGGACACCAGCACTCCGAAGTCGGCGTCCTCGCTGCAGCCGCCCCATTTCCAGCCGTCTCCTGGAGGACCTTTGTGGTGGGAGTCGCAGCCGCAGATGGTGGAGGTGCCCTCGGCGCAGGAGCGGGTGACAGCAAAGGCCACCCCGGCCGAGGCGATGGCGTGGACAAAGGCGGACTCACGAGTGGCTGGGGATGAACAGAGTCCAGGGGGTTATTGGTCAAAGTCACATTTTTGTTTCCCTTCCCAACTTCAAGCCCTCCCCTTCCCTGATCATTCTGTAGGGCCCTGACCTGGACTCTGGACAGCAGCAGCCAAAAGGCACATGTGTATGGGGAAGCCACCAGAAGCCAAACAGATGCTTCCACTGGCTGGATGTTACAGAATCACAGAATCATAGAATGTTTGAGGCTGGAAGGGACCTCTAGAGCTCAACGGGTCCAACCTCCCTACACCAGCAGGGACATCTCTACCTAGGGCAGGCTGCTCAGAGCCCCAGCAAGCCTGACCTTGAAGGACTCCAGGGATGGGGCCTCCACCCCCTCTCTGGGCAGCCCATTCCACTGATCCATCACCCTCATGTTAAAGAACTTTTTTCTAATCTCCAGTCTAAATCTCTCCTTTCCCAGCTTAAAACCATCACTCCTTGTCCTGTCATTACAAACCCTTTTGAACAGACCTTCCCCTGCCTTCCTGGAGCCCCTTCAGGTCCTGGAAGGTCACTCTAAGGTCCCCCTGGAGCCTTCTCTTCTCCAGGCTGAACAGCCCTGGTTGAGTCTGAGAAGGACAACAAGGCCAAGCAGGATGGGTGGGAAAACAGACCAGAGAGCAGCATCATCTAAATCTCATTAAAAGGCAAAAAGTTATTTTATTCATTTTTTAATGGGCATTTTCTGACCCAGGTGCTGCTGCCATCACTGTTTGAAGCACAGGCAGGAGTAGGTGGCAGAGGAAGGTGACTCCAGCTCCGGGTGTCACCAGTGCAGCGTTTCAACAGGTGCAGGATTTGGTCCAGCACAGGTGCTGGTGGGTGCACAAAGCACCAGTAAGAGCTTGAGGGGCCTCAGAAGAGAGTGACTGGAGTAACTCCTGGTCGGGAAACCCAGGGAGGGGCTCCATGCATGGAGTTAGTCCAAGGGGAGGTGAAGAAGCTCCTCTACATGCCGAAATGGGGAAAGTTTCAGATGATGCAGAACCAACAGTGACAGGACAAAGCCTCTGAAACAATAATTCTGTTTAAATGTGTCTGTCTGGACAACATGTGACTTTACAGCAACGGAGTAAACTCAACCAAGGGTGTGAAGATAACCTTGAGTTTGCTCATGAATTACTGAAGAACCCTGGAGGAAATCAAAGCAGATGAAACTCAGGCCTCTTCCTTGACTCTGTAACTGTCGCTGTGCTCCAGGTACAATGGCAGCGAAGGAATTTCAGCAGGTCTGAAGGAGCAAAGCTGGAGAAAGTCTTGAAATCATTGAATGCTGAAGAAAGGGTGAAATAAATTGTCCAGGATGCCTGGGAGCAGGAGCATGTGTGGACCCTCTGTGCTAGGAGAAAATGTTCCAGCAGAACAAAGACACCTGGGCAGGAGGTGGGGACAACCTGGAGAAACCAAATGAAGATGAAGGTGCTGAGCTGGAGATCTCTGTCCATCACCTCTGCCACCTGTGATCATGTCAGGGTGACTTTCAAGCCCTCCCCTTCCCTGGTCATTCTGTAGGGCCCTGACCTGGACTCTGGACAGCAGCAGCCAAAAGGCACATGTGTATGGGGAAGCCACCAGAAGCCAAACAGATGCTTCTATTGGCTGGATGTTATATCTGGTTGAGTCTGAGGACAACAAGGCCAAGCAGGATGGGTGGGAAACCAGACCAGCACTGCCTGCTCTGTGCCTGGAGCTCCAAGCTCACCCCAAGTGTCTGAAGGGGTCATCATGAACCCAAAGCTCCCCATGCTGCAGTACCCTCTGCCTGAGCATCGTCGCCCTTCCTTGCACAGTGGTGGTCACCATAAACACAAAGAACATCTTATTCAGGGTAGGTTGTTCTGGGTAGAAATGACCAAAGCCCAGCATTGAAGAGCACTCCTGAGATGACAGTGAAGGTGACAGTTCTGAAGACCACACCCAAAGCAGCAGCTGGTGTGGAGCCATCAAGACAGATTTTCTTGGCCTGCTACTACCAGAGGAAACTTCTGAGATCTTAGGAGCACCAAATAAATACTGTGAGAAGACCTAGACCAAGCTTTAGAGGATACAAAAGAGGATGACCTTGTCCACTTGATATGGTGGCATTTTCCTACTGTGAGGTCCGTGAGATTAATGTCATGGCTTGGAGAGTCCTGCATTAGTGGCCAATACCCTGTCACATCAGAGGGGACATCCTGTATTATAGATCTTGGTACACTGACTCTTCAGGAGGCCGTTGAAGTTGTGACATGCCCTGAGCTGAGCTGGTCTCTCTGCTGGTGCTCTGACTGGTGGCTCTTCCACTGGTTTGAAAATGGGACAAAGCCCAACCTTGAATTTTCAGCCCAGGTTAAAGCCCGACCAATTTACATCCCGTGTTCCTGTGCTCACATTGACTTTCCTCTTCAAGTAGCTTTTAATGGCCCCTCTATTTACTCCATGGTGCTTGCAGAGAGCAGAGCTGCTGTTGTCATAGAATCACAGACTGGTTTAGGTGGGAAGGGACCTTCAAAGCTCATCTAATCCAACCCCCTGCAGGGAGCAGGGACATCTGCAGCTAGAGCAGGTTGCTCAGAGCCCCGGCCAACCTCCCCTGCAATGGTTCCAGGGATGGGGCAGCCACCACCTCTCTGGGCACCCTGGCACAGGCTCTCACCACCCTTGCTTAAAGAGCCATATTTGTTAAGTAAAATGTTGTTCACTAGATGTCGTCCAGCCTGGCTGCCCATCTCTGCATCTGTTCCTGGGTTTGATTCCTCTCTCCGGAAGGGTGAACAGAAGCAAACTCTCCCTTCCAGCTGAGCAGTGGCTGGGGCTGAGGGAGAGCAGGTCCTACCACAGCTCAGAGGTGTCTCCTGCATTAGGACACAGATTGTCAAGTCCCTTGTGTTTGGTCCCTGGACTTGGAGTCTGGGTTCTTGCAGTAGTGACCAGGCTGTCCAGCTGCAGTTCTGCTCAGGAGGTCTTTAAAGCTTTCTTCTTGTGGGGTTTTTTTGTTGTTGTGTTTTGTTGTGGTTTTTTCCAATTTTTTAATAACCCAGACAGTTTGGTGCTATTTCTACTCATCTTTAAATCAACGGGAGTTTGACTGTTGACTTCAGTGAGCCTGTACTAAATACAGACTTCCCCAGACACAGCCAGGATGGTATCTTGGTCTCTACTTTCTCCTTGGGGACATCTCTTGGTTCAGAGCTTCTCTGGTGTGCCACAGTCTGGCTAGTACAGCACCCTGGTGAGTGACACTGGAGGGCTTTAACCTGTCCTCCCATCTTGTAACGATGGAGACTTCAGGTCTGTAAATTCAGCGAAAATGTTGGAGTCAATCCAGCCTCGGGAGAGCTGGGAGGTGCTGAAGGCAGGTAGTCAGGGATGTGGTGTCTGGGGTACCATTGCTGGTGGATGGTGCCCCAGGGTGCACTGCTGGAGGTGTTTCCAGCTGCCTTCTGGGTGTAGCATGACCAAATGATCAGGACAGACATGAGGCTTTGTGGAACAAAGCTAGAACTTTCTTCTGGCTTAGATCAATGATGACCTTCGTGACCATCCCCTCCTTCCAGAGCAGAAGCCATGAACTGTCCTCTCAGCTGCCCCATGCATCCCTCACCTGCTCTTGCCTCATGCCCTGGGGAGGACTTTGCTGCACCAAGTCTTGCTCCTGGGCCTGCAGCCTTCTCTGCAGAGCTGGAGTCTGGCTTCCAAAAACCAGGCATCTCAGGCTGAGCTCATTTCAGCCCATCAGCAATTGGAAGAGGCAGCTCATGGGGTTGTGCCAGCTGCGGAAACACATCCCTGCTGCAGCCTGGGGAGCTCGGGTCTAGATGCCAACCATGATCTGAACCAGGGCTGCTCCATCCTGTCTTTGCTGTGGTTTTCACTTTCTTTTAATCCAAACTCTTCCCTCCTTGTCCTTCCCACCACCAGCAGAGACCCAGCCTCTGCCCACTGGGGTTTTCCTTAGGTATCTTTCACCAACTGCTTATACTGGGACCACTGGGGGCTGTGGGGCACCGGTTGAAGCTCACCGCTCCAACTGGGGGGTTTCAGCCTGACAAAGGCTATTTGGGTGGCCTATGATCTAAAGCAGATCAGATTAGAGGAGGTAGCGAGGCCTCCTGGCCTTGGACCAGGACAGCTCGGGGGCAGAGGGTGAGGACACGAGGGACACGAGCCGCTCTCCTTGGTGACGTGTCTTTGCTTTCCATCCCTGGAGGGGCTGAAAAGCGATGGGCACGGGATGGGGAGTCACCACACGTTCTGTAGGTCCCTGTACAGAGCACGGGGGCTGAGCTGGGAGCCGAGCTGGGGCTGGTGTGGCCATGGCCGGGCAGAGCTGCGACGCCGGGTGCCCTGGTGGACGCTCCCCTCTCCTGGCACCCCCGGCGAGCTCTCCCCATGGGGCCGGGGGGTAGATCTGCCAACACAAACGCCTCGCCTTGAAATCCTCCCCTGGGTCTGGGCGAGGAGCCGGGAGAATTTCCCAGAGATGAAATGCGGGAGCAGCGTTCCCAGAACCAGGGGAGGGGCTGGCGAGGGAGGATTAGAGCCGCCTTGACAGTGCACCACTGCGACTGTCCCCCAGCCAGGCCCGTTACCTGCTGGGACACTCAATTTGCCATTGTTCCCGCGGTGTCACACTGTATTACCAGCATAATGCAGAATGTTTCCGCCGGCCAGCGTACCCACGGCACAGAGCACTGGCATTCCCCAGGAGCACCTCGTAGCAACGGGGCAATGTTCCCCTGTCCTGCCGTCACCCTCCAATCCCGCCAGCCCGGCTGGGAAATCCCTATTGATGGGGCTCCCCAGCCCCCCGCCACCGGAGCAGAATGGCTAAAGGGCGTGTGAATGCGGCAGCGATTTGAAACGACTGCGGCGCTGGGATGGTACCGCTCGCCCTGCCTCACAGTAGGGGAGGAAGCTTAGCTCTTTCTCAGCGGTATAAGCTTATTTTTCTCTCTCCTTCTCTCCTTTCCCTCCCCCCTCCCTTTAAGCTGCTGAGTTTATATCAAGACGGCCCCTGATCCCACACACCCCTGTTTAGATGCAAATGACTGCGGGTGTCATGGCTGAGAAAAGCCGTGGGTTATCGTGGTGCGGGCTCTGCCTTTTCACTGCTCGTGGCAGGGGCTTAGCCCAGCACACAAGGACCCCCGAAGGCAGCCCGGGCCCAGCTGCCCTCCCTGCACCTGGCCCTGCTGCTCTCCTGCTCCTCACAGCCACACACCCGCAGACGCTGCCCCGGCCAGAGGCTTGAGCCCCACCAGGGCCGAGGAGCCTCTCTGGAGAACTGGTGCCACCGTCCTGGAGAAGAGCGAGCGAAGGTGTGAGGAGGACGGGGAAGAGCAGCTCTGGGGGGAAATGTATGAGCTTGCTAAAGCTCCTGCCAGCCTCACTCCCCCAAATCCAGTCCTGCCCATGGCTCAGAGACCTCTTCTCCATCCCAGGAGTTGGTTTCCAGATGCTGTGGGGCCTTTCTGCCTCGAGCACTCACAACCGGCTCTTTCTGGGCACTGCTCTAACCAAAATCCCAAACTTCAGCACTAACCCAGAGAATTGCTCTCCCTCGCAGAGCAGTTGTGGGTCACTGGGCTGTTGGCTCAACCTTGGCTTTGGGGCAGGACTTGGCTGGAAGAGACATTGTTCTTTAATCAAAACTGCCCTTATTTTAAAACGAAAAGGGAGGGAGAACACGGGGTGGGGGGAGAGCAGGTTTTTCTTCCCTCCTTGTCCCAGAGTGCACACCTGCAGTATAAATCATCTCCGGGAATTTGCTTGTAAAAACATGATCTTGCCCCACATTCTGGGGTTGGGGTTTGGGTTTTTTTCTTTGCCCAGGTTAGAAGGAAAGACATGCAAAAACGAAAACCTACAGGAAGATAATCAGTGGCCCTAGGAACCCAAAGCCTCTGTGGCCACAGGTTCCATGGCAAAAAACTCATGAAGCTGAATTTTGAGCAGGGGACATGGGAGGAAATCGGCTTGGTCAAGGGTTGGCCTGGGCCAGGATTGGTGTCCAGCAGGTCCCACATGGGAGCTCCTCAGTCCCCCGTGGGTTTTGCTGTGCTGTGGCTGTTGTTTATTGCTTTGCTGTGAATCTGAAGCCAGGCAAGAGTCTGTGAAAGATGAGATTAGAGCAGCACGGTGAAGCCGGGAAGAGAAGTGAGCTGTGGACGCAATGGGAGGCTGTGGGGAGACCTGGGGGCAGGGATCCCTCGGGCTGCTCCAGGAAGGGATGCCCTGTGCTCCCAGCTGACACCAGTGCTCGAAGCCTGGATGATGTGCCCAGAAGAGGCATCCAAGAAAGGCCTGGACACGCCTGGTGTGAGGGTCTGCAGAGCTCAGCCACCGCAGACGCCGCCGTCGCTTTCCCACACTCCCCTGCGCCTCCGACTAAGCCCTCCTTGAATGGAGGCAGCCGTGATTAACATTTTTGCATCTCCTTGAAAATGAAATTATCCTCAATTTCTTTTCAGGCTGTATTAGGAATGATTTTCCATGCTAGTGCAGTGAGAACTGCACCTTTGAAGTTTTGTCCAAAATAGCTTCAATCTACCTAAGGGAGCAGGAGGTGAGATTAACCTAAATGTTGCTCTTTGATACTCAGAGGTGATTTCATCCCAGCAGTTATCATGACTTAAATACTGGCTATTTTGAGCTTAGCATTTAATGCCTGTTGGCCTAATGCACAGTGCAAACTGCAGCAGTGATTGTCATCTTAGGATGAGTCTTGCTATTAATTAGTGATTCTTAGTTTGTGGGGCTACACCCCTCTGTGTGTCCTGGAAGCCAACACGGAGGGAAGGCAGCAAGAGCTGCCATGGGTGCTCAGGGCTGGGCCAGATGTGAAAAACACATCTGGCCATGATCAGAGAGCTCACAGGTTATGGGTTCAAAATTCCTGATTTCTGTTGTTGCTGCATCTAAGGAAGATGGGACAAGAGCCTGGGAGAAGGGGATGCTATGAAGGCAACAGCAACGTCCAGCAGCCCTGTCCACAGCCCCCTCAGCAGTGATGAGACCCCAGGTACATCACAGACCTATCAGGGCAGGACAAAAGCCTTATTGCCAATGTTCTACCTCCCTCCAGCTGAGGATGAAGGGGCTGGAGAGGTTTTGTTTTTCCTGCAGACCTGGGGCTTTACCCGCTGCTGCACGGATGAAATGAGCCCCGTCCTGTCTCCGCACGTTAATTCTCGAGGCAGCAGTGAAAAGACATTAGCACATTTAAAAAATGTAAATAACAACCACAACCAAATGGGTTGGGCTTTGATGTGTCGCTGTTCGCAGGTGATGCTGTTTATTTTTAACTGCTCTACTTACAGGTGAGCGAGACACCAGAATAAATACATTTTTCAAGCTAATTGCCTGGCAGCAGTGTCGAGGAGACCACGGACACGTCATGGTTTGATTGGGAAAGCTGGATAAAAAATGTGCTCAATAATTTTTTCTCCGTCTGTCAGAAGAGTCTCAGAGCTATGGGTGATATTTTACCCTGTCAGGTGGAGTGCACGGAAACGTTCAGGCGTGTCCACACATGAGGCTTTGCTCTAGTCCCTGCAGCTGAAAGAATCTGAAAATATTCTTCATAAATTCAAATTTCAGTTTGCTCATTACGGGGAGGATGGTTCAAATCCAATTTTTAAGTGCTCTGATGCTGACAGAAAAGGTGGTGAGAGATTTTCAGCGCCTGATGCTGTAACAGATCTTTCATAATGTGCCTCAAATTTTTCCAGTAGGTTTTTATGGCAGCTTTTAAGAAAATTAAAACTTTCTGATCGTTTAAGTGCTGAAGTTTAGGACGTGCTCTTCTTAGGCAGCAAGTTATAGTGGGGGGAGCCTTGATGACAAGTTACCCAATAGCAAACACAGCAGTGACCCCAAAATACATCCTGGCAAAACCAGCAGGGAACCGAATCTCCTGGTTCCCATTAGTCCTCTCACATGACTCCACAATCCTGGTTCCTGCAGAGAATGGAGCTGTAACCCAAATGAGTCATTTCACTGAAATACGCCACTGATGTTTCAGGAAACTGTGTCATTATTGGAAGGGTGAAGCTTGAAAAAAATCTCCTGCACTGTTTATATTCAGAATATTTTAGCTCTGTAAGAAAGATTCACCAGGAGACTGCTGGGAAAGAGGCTGATGTCCCAGCTTTCAACCTCAACTTCTCCAATTCACAGAATCACAGAATGTCAGGGGCTGGAAGGGACCTCAAAAGATCACCCAGTCCAACCCCTGCTGGAGCAGGATCACCCAGAGCAGGTCACACAGGAACACGGCCAGGGGGGGTTTGAATGTCTCCAGAGAAGGAGACTCCACAACCTCCCTGGGCAGCCTGGGCCAGTGTCTGGCNCCCAACCTGTACTGGTTCCTGGGGTTGTTCTTGCCCAGATGCAGCACTTTACACTTGCCCTTGTTGAACTCCATTAAATTTCTCCCTGCCCAACTCTCCAGCCTGTGCAGGTCTCGCTGGTTGGCAGCACAGCTCTGGGGTGTCAGCCACTCCTCCCAGCTTGGTGTCATTCCTTAAAGGCCACACCATAAGATTCCCATTTCCAAAGCATCACTGGAAAGAAGAATTTCTTTTCAATAGACAGACTTTGTTGGGCTGCAGAGACTTGGTGTGTGCTGGTACCAACCAAGGTGAGCTTCAGAAATGGTTTTGGTTGAGTTTATGAAGCTGTGAAACCAAAACATGATCTGTGGACATCCCTTGTACTAAGGTCCACATGGAGTCAACAAAACCCATGGGATGGGATGGGCAGAAGGGGAGGTTTTTATCCACCTTTTGGTTCAGAATCATGGGAATGCTTTTGATCTAAGGTTCTGATTAGCTACTGGACATCTGAGATGTGGGACAGGTTATCTGCCACCAAAGTCCTCCACATTTGGCTGCAGGCTGGTGGTACAGGTGCTCAGCTGTCTGGGGGCCAAACATCTCACTTTTCTCAGTGTAATGCCCAGGCTGTGACCTCACTGGGAGTCCCAAGTTTATTATGCTGCATCAACGTGTCCGATCCACACCAGTGGGTGCAGAAAGGTGCCTTTCAGGAGGAGGTGAGCATGTGTATTTGGGGAGAGGAGAGGGACAATCCATTTAGTCTCCCTCTTTTTGTTCCCAGCCTGGACCGTTTGGGTCTCATCTATGAAAAGTGATGCTGAAAACCCAACTGAGCCTGACCAGGACCATGGATTTCAACCATGACTTCTCACTGGTGGGGAAACTTTACATAGAATCATAGAATCATTATGGTTGGAAAGCACCTCTAGGATCATCAAGTCCAACCTTCATCCCCACATCTCCCTAAGCACTAGACCACAGCCTCAAGTGCTACATCTACTCATTTTTTAAACAGTTTCAGGGATGGTGACTCCAGCACCTCCCTGGGCAGTCTGTTCCAGTGCCTGACCTCTCTCAGTAAAGAACTTCTTCCTAAAATCCAATCTAAACCTCCCCTGGTGCAACTTGAGGCCATCACCTCTTGTTCTGTCATTAGTTACTTGGGAGAAGAGCCCAACACCAGCCTCACCACAACCTCCTTTAAGGGTAGTTGTAGAGAGCACTTAGGCCTCCTCTCACCCTCCTCTTCTCTAGACTGAACAACCCCAGCTCCCTCAGTCTCTCTTCAGGAGGGTGCCCACTGGCCTCCTGGGGTAGACAGTGCATGCTTCAAAGGGGCTGCCTTGACCCCAAGGAACTTGACCCCAACCCCTCTCCTTGGCTTTTCTCCTGGGTCTGCTGGACCCTGTTGCACTGCACACCCTGGGCAGGGGGGATGGAGCCCGTGACTCCAGAAGATGTGAACATGCGTGGGGCTAGACCTTCCTCTTTCTGTACTTTGTCCTACCTGGACCTACTGGGAGCTCCTGGGATGGGGACAGACCCTTCCCTCATTACCCCTTTCGATGTAACACACTGAAACAAGTGGAAAACATAAACTGGAGAAATGAGGGTTGAAAGCAAGGACATCAGTCTCTACCCTCAACGTGTTCTCTGTAGGATATTCATGACATGTCCAAAACCCAAGTTAAGATGTGACAGCTCTACCCACCCTGGCAAACCTCTTCCCCCACAGCTCTCCCAGGCTTTGCTCCTCACCTTTGTCCAGGACTGGCCCGAAGATGGCCAGGCTGTCATCGATGGTGGTGCAGTTCCAGCGGCGGCCCCGGAACTGGTGCTGACACTCCTGGATGCCCAACTTGACCCCCTCGGCCACGCTGGGCATGATCTCGATGTAGTTGCGGCAGAAGCGGAGCTGCTTGGGCACGAGGCCGGGGATGGAGCCGCAGAGGATGGGCTGGGACCCCAGGGAGCTGTACTGCTGACCTAGTGCAAGGGACCTGCAGGGGACAGAGGAGAGCGTGAGGGCTGGGGAACCAGCTGGCACTCATGGTCCTGCCCACACCACCAACCCCAGGAGGAACGTGATGAGCCAAGGTGAACCAATAGTTCAGGGAGCTGAAGTACTGGAAAATACGGATTTCCTGAGAAAACAGGAACCTTCCTACTGAATAGCACTGCTGTGAAAAGGGCTTCCACACCTGAGGACACCCTGCTCCTTTGTGGGCACAGAGGGAGAGACTCAGCTCTCTACATGGAGGCACCTAGAGCCATGCAGTGTATTCCCAAGCATCTGAGACATCCCCATGGGACTGGTGGATCTGACAAAGGACCTGTGAGAAACAGTATCTGGGGGAACCACACCTGGAGGCTGGGGAATACCCTGGGGTGTCTCAGCTGTCAGGATACACCTGGTGTGAGAACTTCTGAATTGTGGCCAGAGTGGAAAGTGTCCTGTCCATTGCCAAGTTCATCAGCAGAGTGATCATCATGTACTGGAGAGGGGCTGCTCCAGGGTCAGGCATGTCCATGCTACATGTCCCAGGCTCTCCTGACACCTGTACAGGTGGTTCCAGCAGAGACTGGACCACCACAGTCCAACCCTAGTGGACATCAGCCTCTAGCTGCAGCTGGGGGTTGGGCAGATGTGCTGGTACATGGTGAAGATGCTGGAGGGCAGATTTGAGAGGACCTGCCAATGGCCCAGCATTAAAGATGTGGGTCACATTGCTTCTTTGGCCAGGAATTGTCACAGAAGGGTGAAGAGACATATTTGCTTAGAGAAGCACTGAGATACTGTGTGCACACAAACAAGGATAGTCCTACAGCTACTGCCTTGCTTAGGGTCCAGACCATCCTGCAGTGTCCCTCCAGAACATGTGGTCAAGTGTGGGGATGAGCAGCTGGTTCTTCAACAGAGTGGATGTGATGACCTCAGTTGATTCCAGTGCAGAAGTCTCACAGTTCTCTACACCATACACAGGCAACTACTAAAGATCTTTGACTCAGTATGTCCATATTTCTCTTGCACTCAGGAGTCCACAGCTGGACACAGGACTCAAGGTGGGGTCTCACTAGGGCTGAACAGAATGGACATCCTCTCTCTATTGCTGGTGATGCTTTTCCCTTTGCAGCTCTGATGGATTTCTTTGCTGCCATGGAACATTATTGCTTCTTGCTCAAATTTTTGTCCACCAGGACCCCCAAGGTCCTTTTCTGTAGCTGCTTTGTAGCTGGTTGGCCCCAGCCTCTGGGTGCATGGGGTTGTTTCTTCCCTGGTCCTTTAGTTGAATTTCATGATGTTTTTGTTTGCTCATTGCCCAGCCTGGAGAGGTCCCTTCAAATGGCACCTCAACCATCTGGGTTATCAAACAGTTCTCCCAGTTCTGTTGTGTTTTTCCCTAACCCACCTGCCCACACCTGAACACTGTGTGTGAGCTAATCAGTCTTTTGTAGTCCTTAATTAATTCAGACCCCAGGAGGTCTCTAGTCCGACCTCCTGCTCAGAGCAGGACCAGTTTCCAAGTTAGATCAGGTTTCTCAGGGCCTTGTCCTTCTACAGTTTGAAAATCTCCAAGGACAGAGATGCCACCACTTTGTGAGACCTGGGGTAGACAATCCTTGCCCCGAACTGTTCATCCAGCCTGGAGTCTTCAGCTGAATTAATCATACACTAATGATTTTAGGATGTAAAGGGAATCCCAGGATACCTGCTCAGGAGAGATGTTTCTGCTGAAGACACTGAACAAGAAGACCCAATTTCCACCCTGGCTGGGCAGCACATGCCTCTAATCCCTGCCCCAGGTTGTCTTCTGCTGCAGCTCCCTGCTCACCCCTGCATCTCTCAACCCTGGTCCTCCTGCACCTCTCTGCCCACCAACCCAGCAGTGGGGCAGCTGCCCGAGACTTCAGGACCATAGCACTGCATGTGATGGTTTGATGCCATCTCCCACACCCTTGGATGGGACACAGAGAAGAGAAGCAACCAGATAAGGTTGGGAGGCAACACAGCCCAACAGGCAGCGCTCTGGGACTGGCTCCTGGAGCTGCTTTGAGCTTCCAGCTCCCAGTAAGTCAAATCTGATAAGGGAAGTTCAGCACTACTGGGAACACTGGTCAGCTCCAAGCAACAGCCGTGAACAACCTTAACTTGGTTCTCCATCCAGGGAGCCCAGTGATGTGGGGAATGGGCAGGAGAGCACTTTGCATTTCTCCAGACACCCGCTCTCACAAATGGACTCCAGTCTGGGGGGTGGCACGTTGTGAGCTCATGGAATCATAGAATTGTCAGGGTTGGAAGGGACCTTAAAGATCATCCCATTCCAACCCCCCTGCCATGGCAGGGACACCTCCCACTACAGCAGTTGCTCACAGTCCCATCCAGCCTGGACTTCCAAATGTCCAGGGATGGGGCTTCCAGCACCTCTCTGCCCAACCTGGGCCAGTGTCTCCCCACCCTCCTGGGCAACAACTTCTTCCTAACGTCTCATCTCAATCTCCCCACCTCTACTTTTGACCCATTCCCCCCACTCCTACCACTACCCAACAGCCTCAAAAGTCCCTCCCCAGCTTTCTTGGAGCCCCTTCAGATCCTGGAAGGCCACCAGAAGGTCCCCTTGGAGCCTTCTCTTCTCCACACTGAACAACCCCAACTCTCTCAGTCTCTCCTCACAGCAGAGCTGCTCCAGCCTCTGACCATCCTTGTAGCCCTTCTCTGGACACGTTCCAGCACCTCCAGATCTTTCTTGTCCTAGGGGCTCTAGAACTGGACACAGAGCTCCAGGTGGAGTCTCACAAGGGTGGAGCAGAGAATGTAGTAGATGGTTTCTCCTGCCTAGGTTTGCAAGGTGGTGGAAGTGAAGTTCACATCCAGTGTCACAGTTTACAAGGATGTGCCTCCAGGAGCAGTTTCTCACAGCAGTGGTGGTGGAGGGTTGGCATCATGTACTGGCCATGAGCTCCACACCATGTCACACATGCAGGTTAATTCTGCTGTAGCTCACTGGTGTAAAACCTGGCCCAGTTTTTTATCTGGATGAACAGTTTGATTCCTCAGGGAGCTGCAGAAAGTGGCCTCAAGGGAGTAAGAGCTGGAACTTCCCATGAAATTCTGGGGAACTTCTGGGAGGACCCATTCTCCCATTCAAACACAGACTTGGTCAAATCCCTTCATGAAACTTCTGAGTCATCTCACAGCAGCCTTCCCTGCCTGGAAGGTCCAATCGGAGATCTACAGCCAGTTTTGGTTCATCTGTTTTGAGGTTGGAGTCATGATCTGTTGTGTGAGAGAGGCCCCTGGGGAGGGTGGAGGCTGCTCTTGGTTGCACGTGGTCACACCCCCATCTGGTGATTCCTGCATACAGGAATCCATCTGCTTTTGATGATGAGTTCCAAGCTTTCCCATCTTTTCCTTTTTTTCCTCTTTTGCAAGGTCTCCATCACTCCTCAGTGCCAGCAATTTGGTTTCTTTGTTGGTGATTACTGAGAGCACCTTCTCTCCACTCATCACCCCATTTTCATTTTTGTTCTCATGTCAATGACCTTGGGATTTCCTCACTGCTGATCCTTCTTAGATATAAAACATATTCTTCCTCTTGGCCCACCACCCCCATCTCCCCAGAGTCCTGGGAAGGCAGACGGGTCAGGGGGTGGTGGCTAAGGTGCTGCAGCTCCTCTCTGACCTCCTGGGTCACATGGGCCAATGATTTCTTTTCACAGTGCCCGAGACGTGAAGATGAAACAAAACCTGTTTGAAATCCAGATCTAGGCTGCCAGGGGCATATTTTGGCTCTATGTGGCTCTAACACAGAAATCGTAGAATCATAGAATGTTTGAGGCTGGAAGGGACCTCTAGAGCTCATCTGGTCCAACCTCCCTACCCCAGCAGGGACATCTCTACCTAGGGCAGGCTGCTCAGAGCCCCAGCAAGCCTGACCTTGAAGGACTCCAGGGATGGGGCCTCCACCCCCTCTCTGGGCAGCCCATTCCACTGATCTATCACCTTCATGTTAAAGAACTTTTTTCTAATATCCAGTCTAAAAAAATCACAAGAGCTCATGGGGAAGAAGCAAATAAGTGAGGAGAGGGAAGTATCACAGGGTGAGTTTGGGTCAGATGGAGGACATATAGACAACTTTTAAAGTACAAACCACAACTCCAAGGCTGGCAACTGCAGGAGCAACAGACACTTCCCTGTCTTTCTTTCAATCCTGGTGTCCTTCCTTGCTGCCTGAGCACATTTCTCTACCTCCCACCACAACGAAGGGAAAAGCTGTTTCATACCCCTGCCCCACCACCCCCAGCTTCACCTGCAGAAGGTGACAGTGTGCTGCCAGCTCTTCTTCCTTAGGCCAACACCAAACTCAGCAACATCCCCTCAGCACAACTTCATCTTTTGTTCTTTTATTCTTCATCTGGTTGCTCTTCTCCATCTCAAATCAGCCAAGGGGGAACACACCCCTGAGAGAGCTCAGCAAGTGCCCCCAACAAGAAGCTCCTCCAATGGCTCCAACAGGAGCTCTCTTCTGCAGGAACTCTTTTCAAACTGATCAGCTCCTTGTTGCTTCTTCCCTCTTCTGTTGCTTCTCTCCAACTGGTTAAATTCCTGTTTCCCCCCAAACTGATCTGGTTCCTGGTTGATCTCTCTCCGGCCTCACCCACCACCCCAACCACGATCCCCTGGGGGCAGTTGGTGCCTCACACAGGTGGGGCAGGTTCTGCCTCTGGGGCCTGAAACCACTTGGGGAACAAACCCTGTTGCTGGGTTGTGACTCCTCCACAGGTCAACTCCAACTTGGGGCCACAGCCCAGGCTCCAGCACTTCAGAGAAACCCATATTCCCACCCTCAGCTCACAACCCAGATGTTTTACATGCTCAGGGGCAGGACCCATAGAAGCCAGACAGCTCTGCTGGGCTGGGAGACCCCCTTTCATCACTGTGTGTCCAAGAGTGAGCAGACAGAGGTGAACATCCAGGTAGGTGTTTGTGTGACTGCAGCCATGACACAAGCACCATGAGTGCCTGTGGCAAACACACGGAAAATCCCTTTTCTCTCTCTCTGCCTAATCCCTTAAATCTCCCAGGAGACCTGACACTGTCTGTCAGGCCAGTGACTCCTTTTGTTCCCATCCAATAGTGCCAGACATAGCAGAACCATGGATCCATCAGTCTCAAGTTGACTCTCTGTGGTTCCCATTGGTCTGTGATGAGCTTTTGAAGCTCTGGGAGCAAATGGTCTTGTGCAGATCTTTCTGCAAGTACCAGCAGATGTGTCCTTGAAGAGGTGACTCATGTCTCCACAGGTAATGTGCTCACCCTCTCAACTTCATCCTACCTTCAGAGATGGCCAGAGGACTCATCTAATTGGGTCACTGGTTGCAAAGACACGTGGTATCAAGAGAAATTGGACCTAGGAATACTTCAAAGCAGCAGGATTTGGCCAGATTAGAACTGTACCAAAACATATCACAGAACTGCCTAGATTAGAAAAAACCTTTAAGCTCATTGAGCCCAACCTTTAATCTAACACTGACAAATCCTCAACTAACCCATATCCCTGGGCTCTATGTCTACACATCTTTTAAATCCCTCCAGGGCTGGGGACTCCACCACTGTCCCTGGGCAGCCCCTTCCAATGCCTGAGAATAACCTTCCAGTAAACAAATTCTTCCTAATATCCAATCTGAACTTCCCTCAGTGCAACTTGAGGCCGTTTCCTCTTATTTTATCACTTGGTTGAACAGATTGATCCCCATCTCTCCACAACCTCCTTGCAGGGAGTTGTGCAGAGCCAGAAGGTCTCCCCTGAGCCTCCTTTGCTCCAGGCTCACCCCCCCCAGCTCCCTCAGCTGCTCCTCACCACACTCCTGCTCTAGACCCTTCCCCACCTTCGTTGCCCTTCTCTGGACATGCTCTAGTGCCTCAGAGGCGGGAGAGTTTTTACAATGAACCCTAAAGGACTTTTTAGGATGAACATTAAGAAAGGTTTCCTGCCAGTGAGAGCAAAAGCTGGAAGGACTTTTCTCCTCTCCTCTCTGCAGGAGGTTGGAAGCTGCATTGCTCAGAGCACTCAGGACTGGACTGCCCAGGGGGTCACAGGCTGCCCATCTGAGCTGGGTTTGACCAGCCAGAGACAAACCTGAGTGAGCTGCTCCTCCTCTGGAGCAGAGGGCTTGAAACCTTCACTGGGGGATGTCCTGCTTGGCTGCTCTCTGGCAAGAAAGCAGCTTCTTGGAAGGATGATTGTCCATCCTCTGCTGTGTGTGCAGGGCATGGTGAGGGCTGATCCGAAGGGTTTGCTGGCAGGTGTTTCACATTCCAGCTTCATGATATAAAAAAGCAAAGAGAAGTGCCAGGAGGGGATGAGCTTCCTGGGACACAATCTGGTGTGGTCACCCCTTTCTCTTTCTCATGAAGAAAGAGAAACCTCATCAAGCTCAACAAGGCCAAGTGCAAGGTCCTGCACATGAGGTGGGGCAATCCCAAGCACAAAGCCATGAACATGTTCCCAGTTTTTAATGAGTCCTGGCAGCCCAGATGGAGGGACAGGAACCTGTGTTTTTCCTGTCTCAGCCCTGAAAAATCACAGAATCACAGAATGTCAGGGGTTGGAAGGGACCTCCAAAGATCATCCAGTCCAACCCCCTGCTGGAGCAGGATCACCCAGAGCAGGTCACACAGGAACACATCCAGGGGGGGTTTGAATGTCTCCAGAGAAGGAGACTCCACAACCTCCCTGGGCAGCCTGGGCCAGGCTCTGGCACCCTCACCAGGAAGAAGTTTCTTCTCCTATTGATGTGGAACCTCCTCTGGTCCAGCTTGTACCCATTGCCCCTTGTCCTATCCCTGGCTGTCCCTGAGCAGAGCCTGGCTCCATCCTCCTGACACTCTCCCTTTACCTATTTATCACCATTACTGAGGTCACCCCTCAGTCTCCTCTTCTCCAAGCTAAAGAGCCCCAGCTCCCTCAGCCTTTCCTCACCAGGGAGATGTTCCACTCCCTTCAGCATCTCTGTGGCTCTGTGCTGGACTCTCTCCAGCAGTTCCGTGTCCTTCTTGAGCTGAGGGGCCCAGAACTGGACACAAGATTCCAGGTGTGGTCTCACCAGGGCAGAGGAGAGGGGCAGGAGAACCTCTCTTGACCTACTAACAAGATGAAAATACTGACACTTGGGTGAGGAGTGTACCACAACCTGTGATGAGCTCCAAAGTGGGGCAGCATCTGCTCTTGCCATGACTGCCTGAGGTCAGCATTGCAGCTTTTTACTTGAAATGCAGAGACAAAACTTCTGGGTTGTGCTGCTAAGGGAGTGTTTTGTAGCTCTAAACTCAGCTGTTGGAAGCAGATGAATCTGAAGAGCAATTTTTCTTTTTTTCCCACTATATTGAGGACATCAGCAGCCCTGTGGCCAGCTGGGCAGGAAAGCTCTGGGCTGTAGAGCTGCATGTCTCCAAGGATGGGGACTGCACCATGGAGCTGAATGCTCCCAGCATCACAACTCTTCCTTGCCTCTCCTCAGGGATCTCCCACATCAATGTAGACTTGCTGTAGGGATCCTGCACCCACTGTGCCTTGAGAACATTTTTAGAAAGTCCTTGGGGTTTTTTTGACAGGATTGAAAGGTGGAACCATGCGAACCACATGAGGTTCAACAAGGCCAAGGGCNGCTGAAGGTGAGGAGCAGTGGTAGATGCCTCATCTTGAAACATTCAAGGCCAGGAAGGGACCTTAAAATCATCTCATTCCAACCCCTCTGCCATGGCAGGGACACCTCCAACTAGAGCAGGTTGCTCGAAGTCCCTGGCCTTGAACAATCCCAGGGATGAGGAGCCTTCTCTTCTCCAGACTGAACAAGCCCAGCTCTCAGCCTGGCTCCCAGCAGGGGGCTTCCAGCCCTCCACTGTGAACCAGCAGGAGAACCAAGTCACAGTTCAGATCTTGTTTGCCACCCGCTGCCTTGGAGAAAACCTTTCTCTGCTTGAAAGGGTTTTTACTGTACTATTTTTAGACATATTTGGCATTTTCCTTTTCTGGGCCATGTTCTACTTAAAATGGGCAATGTACAGGCTGACGTCCCACTGCTTTACAGCCCAGGGGTGGTAGAACTGCACGTTGAGAGCCAGGAGTTTTCATGCTGGGTCTCTCTCACTATTTAGTGCTCCACAAGCCCTTCCCAGCTCCCCAAAATTCTGCCCTTTCCCCCTTCCTGGCAGAAGCATCATCACCCCCTCGCTGTTAGACCAGTGAAGGTCTGTGCAAGCAGATTAGTGTGATGAGCATGGACCTTCCAGGAGAACCACCCCCTGTTTATGTTGTTGTGGTGCATCTTGAACTGTCTCTCTCAGTCTGATGTGATGCTCAAAGTGTTTTTACCAACTGGCAGATGCTCATTTTCAGCTCAGAGCTCATGAAGCACACCCCAACTTCGACAGCTACACAAGTGCCTCCAGCTCCTGACTCTGTCCTGCTGCCTGACCTCTGGAGGGTTATTATATCTGGTATAATATTCATATCTTTTAATTCTCTCAATTTGCTGACTGCAGCCCTTTGTGAGCAGGGGAAGACACAAATTCTTGGGTTTGTCTGAAGATCAAGAGCAGCGAGAGGGAAATTTTTGCAAGTCAAAGCATGCAATATATATGCATATATGAGCTTGAGAAATGCCAGGTCTTGGCTGAATATGGAGATCAGACAGAAAGATGACAGAATTCAAATCGGGAATGTTGCAGTTTACTGGGGAAAGGGATGGATTTAATGAATTCCACGCCTGTGCTCATAAATCTCCCACCATTTAATCTCTACTGAACGTGTCTCAAGCGTTGAGCTTTTCTATAGAGTGGGGACTTGTGTCCCTGCTGTGAGAAATCACCATTACCACAGACTCTCCACCAAACTTTGGATCATCTGTGGGCTCTGCAAAACAGGCAGGAACTTCATTTTTTAAAAAAACCAGAGGATCAGGTGCCAGCATTAGAGGCTGATCCCCCAGACACGGGTGAGTCCCATGGGCATGAGTGTGGGGCTGGGGGTTTTCTGCCCTGGAAGGTCTCTGTGGACTTTACCCACCAGTGTGATGTGACCTCTTGAACGAGGGGGTGTGTTTGAAAATTGCCTCATTAAATAGCGTTAATGAATTGCACGATCTGCATAAAATTCAGCAGCCCACAAGGCCAGATTCTGTGCAATTAAGATTCTCCCTTAATTTAGTCACACCTGAGGGGTAGAAACCTTCCTAAAACCTTTGCAAAGGCAAAAGTTCACCCAGGAATCACTCCCAACCCTGTGGCTGCCTAGAAATAGGTTAAATATCTCTCTGAGAGCTCTCCCAGAAGGACAGCTCAGGGCGTTTCAGTTCCTCTAGGACCTGGGTGGCTTTTATTTATTGTCCATGCAACCCAGCATTGCTTCCCCCTGTGAGCTGTGTCCTTGCAGCTCTTTCAGCAGCCTCTTCTAGGAGGGCTCAATCCTTCCTCCAGGCACCACAGGACAGAGAGACCTTCCCAGTGGTGGGACAGTGCCCTACTGGAGGATCTTGCAAGACCAGGGGTGGTCAGCCTGTGTTGTTCAGGAACATGTAGCACCAGCTGGTTAGAAATTTGGCAACCCAACCACATCCCAAACTAAATTTATTTCAAGTCAAATGAAAAGCCCCATATTCTGCCCCTCTACTCCACCCTTATGAGACCCCACCTGGAGCACTGCATCCAGCTCTGGAAGCCCCAACACACGAAGGACATGGACCTGTTGGAGAGGATCCAGAGGAGGACTACAAAGATGATTAGAGGGCTGGAACAGCTCTCCTACGAAGACAGGCTGAGAAGGCTGGGCTTGTTCAGCCTGGAGAAGAGAAGGCTGCAGGGAGACCTTCTTGCAGCCTTCCAGTATCTGAAGGGGCTACAAGGAAGTTGAGGAGGGATTTTTTACAAAGGCCTGGAGTGGCAGGACAAGGGATAATGGCTTCAAAATAGAATAGGGGAGATTTAGATTGGAAATCAGGAGGAAATTCTTCACTGTGAGGGTGGTGAGACACTGGCCCAGGTTGCCCAAGGGGGTTGTGGATGCTCCATCCCTGGAGGTGTTCAAGGTCAGGTTGGATGGGGCCTTGAGCAACCTGCTCTAGTGGGAGGTGTCCCTGCCATGGCAGGGTGTTGGAACTAGATGATCTTTGAGGTCCCTTCCAACCCAACCCATTCTATGATTCTATGATTGGCACACAGGAGAAATTGTTCTTTGCAAACAAAGATTTTCTCCCTGTTGGCTGGATCCCAACTGATCTGGTTACTCTGGAGTGATGATCTTGTGAGCTATCACTTGGTTGTACTGCAAAGCTCAATAAAGCCATTCTTAGGGATGACGGTGACCACCAAAGTAACACCTGGCAACAGACACTGGTTTAGGGGCCTCTCAAAGTGGGCATGGAATGACTATGGCACCCAAGAAGGAGTTGCAGCTCACAGTGAATCCTGCTGCACGGTGTGTGACCAAGTTGGTGCTGGAGCCTGCAGCACTTGGTCCACTCTGAATTCACTCCTAGGCTTGCTATGAGCAAGTTTCCATCCTCCTCCTCAACTGTGTTGTTTGGAAATGGTGTCAAAATAATGAAACATCTTCCAAGAGATTGGGTCCTGCTAAGAATGAAGAACTGTCAAATCACAGAGAGGCACCAGTGAAGTGATGACTGTCATCTGCTGGTGTTATGGTCAGTGGGAAACAAGCTGGGAAAGCCTGGGCTGCAGGACACCAGCTCAAGTCCCTGGGATCTGCTGAGAGATATAGAAGAGGACAAACACACTCTTCAGTCTGATCTGGGTGCTGAGAGCTACTACAACCTCTTGGGAAGGGAAGCAGCACATAAAGGATGGGAAAGAGTGAGCAGCACTTGTATTGCCTGAAGGTCACCCGAGATTGGCAGCTCAAGCAGACAAGAGAAGAACAGGACTGGGCAGGCAGCAGCCTCCAGAGAGAGACAGAGCATGGAATTCCTCTGACCAGACCTGGGGTCTGCCTGGCTGAACACCAGGCTCTGCTGTAGACAGGCAAAGTGTGGGGAGGCACCTGCCCTGCCCTCCAGAGCCGGTGGATTTGCAGCTGCTGGCAGTGGTCATGGGGCCATCTGGGAAGTCCTCACTAAATTATCTCTTTCTCAAGTGTGTCAGAGAAAGGAAGGAGTGAGGTCCTCCCAAAGGCTCTGCATTGACCACTCCAAGGTGATCTCAGCCCCACAGCTCGGTCACTGATCCAACATCAGGGCTGGCCAGGCCAGCACCCCAGGGGTGGTCCCTGAGATGGGGACCTGTGCTGCCAGCTCTCCACTTCCTCAGGCCAACACCAAACTCAGCAACATCCCCTCAGCAGAACTTCAGCTTTTCTTCTTCATCTGTTTACTCTTCTCTGTCTCGAATCAGCCAAGGGGGAACACACCCCTGAGAGAGCTCAGCAAGTGCCCCCAGCAGGAACTCTCTTCCTCAGGACCTCTCTTCAAACTGATCAGCTCCTTATTGCTTCTCCTTGCTGCTGCTTCTTTCTTCTGTTACCTCTCTCCACCTGTCTCAACTCCTGTTTCCCCCCAGACTGATTCAGTTCCTGGTTGATCTCTCTCTGGCCGCACCCATCTCCCCAACCACGATCCCCTGGAGGCAGTTGGTTCCTCACACAGATGGGGCAGGTTCTGCCTCTGGGGCCTGAAACCACTTGGGGAACAAAACCTGTTGCTGGGTTGTGACTCCTCCATAGGTCAACTCCAACTCTGTGCCCACAGCCCAGGCCCCAGCACTTCAGGATCCCCAGCCAGGTTCCTAAGACCTCACCAAGCCTTGCCCCTGGTTGTTGCTAACTGGACAGGGTGATGAGCGTGGCAGAGACACTGCAGCAGGAAAGCAAAGTGCCAAGGAGAGGATGGGTGGCAGGGATGGCAAGAAGAGGCTTGTCCTGTAGACAGACTGGCAGAGGCTGGATTACTTTAAACCCTGAGCATTAATCCCAGGCCAACATGAATGGGAAGGAGCTTAATGGGTGCAGTGATACTGCAGAAAGGGAAAGCCAGAGAAAGGAAAAGCCAAGGAAGCACCAAGTGGTGTGTTGGAAGGAGGCAGCTGGGCTGGAGCTTGCCCTGCTCAGTGTGGGTGGGCCTCTGTGTGTTTACACTCAGGGGAATATTAACCATTATTTTATGTATTTCTCATTCTGGGATTTCTACCGCCAAAAAAAAATTGCCAGAGGATGTCCAGAGCATCCCTCCTAAAGACCACCCTGGTTCTGTCTTCTTCCTCCACTCTAAAGAAGTCACTCTTGTCAGTGGGATGTGGTTTCCCTCATTCCCTTTATAAAGTGCATTCAAATTACTCAGGTTTAATGACTCTTAGGGGCTTATAGGAATACAGGGGAGATGCATCTCAAACCCCAACCTTCATTCAGGGTTTATAGCATGAGGTGGTTTCTAGGTTGAAAGCAGGAGTTACACATGGATGGTGTGGTCAGTTTTTCAATGTTTAAACCCCAAATGTGTTTTCTTCAATCTCCCACTGACCTACCAAATAATCTGCATCGTATTTATCACCTCAAATGCCTGGAAAAATTCAGATAATATCCCCAGCTACCGGCATGGTAGGAGGGTGTCGCTGCCAAAAGTCTGTCAGCTGGTCTGGGCAGTCACAAGGTGCTTGCACCCCTACCAGGCTGAGCCCACACGTGTTGAGCAGCCACAGGATCCTCTTCCACGAGCACGTTTGGGCTGAGATGAGCCCATGGCACTTGAGGGAGGCCTGGCTGAACCCCAGCTCTGCCAAGGAGATGCAAACTGGGTGCCTGAGGGTGATGTCACAGTGGTGGGACAGTAATTCTAGGGCAGGATCAGCTCCTTCTAAGGTTGCCTCCAAGCATCCAGCCTTTGGGAACCAGGTGTTCTTCCCACTGAAACTGGTCTGCTCTACCTATGGGGTTAAGACTTGTTCACACTCGTGTTCCCTCTCTCAGGCTAAGGAGCCACCTTCTGCTGGGGAACTGACCTACTGTCGCTCCATAACCTCCATCTAGATCACCTCCAAAGCTGGGACCTGACCCTTGGTGACCACTGGTCTTTGTGACTCCTGGGTATGATGAACCAGTGCCCCTGGGTCTGGCCTGAACTAAAGGTGGTGTAGGAATCCCTGTGCTCTGAAACCACTGAAATAGGCACAGAGGGAGTTCACCCTTGATGCACAGCACCCCAGGGAGCCCCACTCTGGTGGTACAGGAGGAGGCAGTGGCCTCCAGTCAATGTGAGCAGCTGCAGAGAGTGGTTGAGCTGTCACTCAAAGACCCAGGGAGTTTTGGGGTTGAGAAGAACAAATTCAGAAAAGAAGATGAAGGTATCCATCTGCCAAGGGTGTCTTCATCACTGTAGGGAAAATGATTCAGCTCTTCCAGGGTGAAAAACCTCACATTTGCTGCTGTTTCTGATCCCACCACCATTCCTGATCCACAGGTCTCCAAAGCCATCAGGCTGCCATGTTAACGTGGTGCTGCCCAAGAAGTCTGTGCTACCATCCACCTGGCAATGCTCAGTGCAGCTTCTCCAGCGTGTCCCTCATGAGATCTTCCCTACCCCACAGAGCCCTAACCTTGCACCACTTAAAGGGTTTTATCTCTTGATAGAATGATGTGAATTTGGGGGGGGGGAGCATTTGTTTCCTAGTACGAGGTTCTCTCACAAATCCTGATGGTGAATGGCTGAACATGCCTAGTTTGAACTCAAATCAGTAGTTGCTCTCAATATCAACAGAGGAAACCACTTACTGGGCTATTGAAGTGCTGGGGCCTGGGCTGTGGGTCCAGTTGGAGTTGACCTATGGAAGAGTCACAACCAGCAACAGGTTTTGTTCCCCAAGGCCCCAGAGGCAGACCCTGCCCCACCTGTGTGAGGAACCAACTGCCCCCAGGGGATCGTGGTTGGGGTGGTGGGTGAGGCTGGAGAGAGATCAACCAGGAACCAGAGCAGTCTGAGAGAAAACAGGAGTTGAATGAGTCAGGGAGAAGCAACAGAAGAAAGAAGCAGCAACAAGGAGCTGATCAGTTTGAAGAGAGTTTCTGCAGAAGAGAGCTCCTGTTGGGTCAGAGGAGCTTCTTGTTGGGTTCTCTTGCTGAGCTCTCTCTCAGTGCTGTGATCCCCTTTGGCTGGTTTGGGATGGAGAAGAGCAAACAGATGAAGAATAAGAGATGAAGTTGTGCTGAAGGAATGTTGCTGAGTTTGGTGTTGGCCTGAGGAAGAAGAGAGCTGGCAGCACAGCTCTGTCAGTGTGAGGTCAGCCCATTGGTGGAGGTTACTCTCTGCTCTTCTTGGTGTTGGTGACACCAGACTGGGAACTCTACACCCGGTTTTAGGTCCACTAGTGAACAGTGCCCAAGAGATGTGACCATGATGGTCATGGGTTGAGAGGCTGTGGTGTGGCAGGAGAGGTGGTGGGAGCTGGGCTGGTTTCTTATGCAGGAAAGGAGGCTGAGGGGTGTCTACCAACAGCTTACAGGTACTTGTGGGGCTGCTACAAATGTTATGGAGCACTTCTGTGGCAATCTGCTTTCCCCTGGCCATGACAAGACTTCTCTTTTCTCCAGAACCCAGGCAGGAGGTGGGATGTGCTGAGATAGGATGTGGCCAGTATCCTGGAAACATTCCAGGTCAAGTTGGACGGAGCTCTGAGCAACCTACTCTAGTTGCAGGTGTCCCTGCTCCCTGCAGGAGGGTTAGACAAGATGACCTTTAAAGGTCCCTTCCAACTCAAAGCATTCTATGATTCTGAGTCGTGAGCTAGAAACAGACTCTAGGGCATCATGACTCCCTGGCACTGACCAAACCCGTGGGCAGCAGCCCAGGGCCAGCTGGTGCTTGGCTTGCACCCTTTTTGCTACATCTCTTGGTATGAGTGTGTCTGCTCCAGACTGTGGAAATGTGCTATTGGGGCACATCAAAGCCTGATCACAAATGTGACTCCTCTAACAGCAGAGTCATGTAGCAGCCACCGTGCTTTAATGAAGCTGGGGTAGGCTGTGAGTCACAGCATCTACAATGGCATCTCCATGAGAATGCAACCATCTCCTTTGACATTCAGCAACCTTAAATAAGACATGCGAGGGGAAAGAAGACAGTGTCATGTTTATGAAATTGGATTACTCAGCTCCCAGGCTCTGAGGGTTGCCTACAGCTTCACTCCTGGACATCTTAAAGATGGTTTTGTTCTTCAGTTGCCTTCATGGAGTTCTGGCCAAGTGTGTGCTGTCTTATCCAGTCAAGAGCACATGATGCTGAGGCCATTGCTGCAGGAACTGGAGTGTTCAAAGCCTCCTCCTTGTTGTAAATAGGATGTTAAACATGGAAAGTGGACAAAAGAGCAATAGCAGTGAGCTGAGGCAGTGGCTTATGTTGACAGTTTGATTAGTCTATTGGAAAGACTTCTGAGAGATTATTTAGTTACAGTGAGAAGAAGGGGAAGATTAAGACTTTCTGTCCAGCAGAAGAGGGCAAGACAATGGCTGGTGAGTGGGAATTCAGACCAGCAAAATGCCAGGGCACAAGTTTCAAAGAAAAAGACAAATGTCCAGCACTAGTTGTAGATTCTCTAATTTGAGTGTCCTCAAATCCAGCTGGTGCTTTTCTGAAAAGAGCTGTTTAAACCACTACAAATGAATTCCTCACCCTTGGGGTAAAAGGATCAAATTCAGTGGTCACACTACACAGCCCTGCTGGGCTTTCCAAGGAGGATTTTTTTTCCCCTTGCCCTCTGGATCATGAAGAGGGAGAGCCCATATGGTCTGTGTCTGGCTGTGATTTCTGCCATGAAGGTTCTCTGCACATTTTGACAGGAGGATGTGCTTGGGCAGCAATAGAGGAGCTTGGATCCAGCTGCAGCATAAGGAGGAGTTCTGGGAAGTCAATATTCCTTATTTCATCTCTAAACAAAGGTTAACTCCTCCATCAGCATTGGGCAAGATGTCCTTAAATTCTCAGGTGACACACTTGGGTGACACAGATTACTAAACCAAATTACTCAGTAATTTGAAATAACAGCATAAGAAGGGCAGAGCACACGTTAATCCCAGAGTCCCTGGTGAACACCCTCCCAGTGCAATGACATGTGGTGCTAAAGAATTGCTCTTAAATTCAAAGAAGCTGAGGAAAGATCTTCTGTCTCCTGCAGGTTCTCTTTGGTCCTACATCCTCTGCTGGATCTGCTCTATTCCTCTGTGATCCAAACAAGTTTTGTAAAGAAATTAAAAATGCAAAGCTTTAAATGTTTTCCAAGTGCTCTGCCTGCAGCTCGTGTTGCAGAAGCATCCACAGGCTGCAAACACCAGTGGAAACCTGTGAGCAGCTCCCACCACCCCAGGTGACTCTGTAGTTCCCTCCCATCGCTGCAGCACCTGTCTCAGCACCTCTTACATAGTCTCAGCTGGGTTTTGACTCCTGAGGGCTCAGGAGCAGACACAAATTCTGCTCCAGGGCCCAGAGCTGTCCTGAATGGCAAGTTGGGCCAGTAGCATCTTCAGCAACTCTGTGTTGTCCCTGGACCAAACCTGGACCAGTTTACTGTTCTGCCACAGGCTTCCTCCACACCCTGTGCCCCTCTCTGCTCCCCATCCTTGCCAGAGATCATTGCTCTGGAGACAGCACCCTTGTGTAGGGAGGTTGGACAAGATGACCTCTAGAGGTCCCTTCCAGCCTGAAATGTTCTATGATTCTATGATTTCCAAAACTATATGTGTGTGACCAGCATGGATCCTGCCCTGCACAACCTCTTTGCACAGCTGCTCTTGAATTTTTCCCAGTTGGGCAAAGGCCTTTGTGTAGGAGATTGTTGCCTCTTAGCTCGGGACTTTGGTTGTCTCCTCTTAGCTCATGTGGAGCCAGGAGTATGTGGCTGAGAATTGCCTTGGCTCTTGTAAGAGTAGTCCACGCTAACAACAGCTCATCACTGATGTTGGTGTAGATCTGAGGGAGATCCAAGCTTCTTTTGAATCTCCTGTCAGAGCAGCAGACATTCATGTCTCACAAGAGGATGGAGAGCGCTGGGCACTGTGGCTGAGAAAAGATTATGACAAAATTAAGTCCCAGACAGGATGTCCTGCGACTTCTGCTAAATTCTTGTTGTGTTTTATGGAGTGAGAAGAGTCCTAAGTAAAAGAAAATTAATTCCTGATCCTCAGGAACGTCCTTATTGCACAAATACAAACCCTTTCTCTAGTCACACAGAACTACTCAGTAGCCAACATCACTCCAGTTCTTCAAAAACATAGAATCATGGAATGTTTGAGGCTGGAAGGGACCTCCAGAGCTCATCTGGTCCAACCTCCCTACCCCAGCAGGGACATCTCTACCTAGGGCAGGCTGCTCAGAGCCCCAGCAAGCCTGACCTTGAAGGACTCCAGGGATGGGGCCTCCACCCCCTCTCTGGGCAGCCCATTCCACTGATCTATCACCCTCATGTTAAAGAACTTTTTTCTCATCTCCAGTCTAAATTTCTCCTTTCCCAGCTTAAAACCATCACCCCTGGTCCTGTCATTACAAACCCTTTTGAACAGACCTTCCCCTGAAACATGTTGCTTCTTGCAGGGCCCTGTCACCAAGAAACACAAGAGATGGTCTAGATGTGGCTGGAAATCTCAGCTGACACTCAAAGTGCTGGTAGTTAAGGAAATAATGAACTTCAGATGCTTGTGTCAAGCACAGGAGGAAGGGATAGAAGGGAGATCAAGATCAAGACTGGTTGTTAAATGACCTGTGCCCAGGAGTTATGTGATATAATGAGAAGATAAGCCCCTCATTGCCAGCAGCTCTTTTTAGAGGCAGAATTAATGTGTTGCTGGACATGGCAGCGTCATTAGAAGAGAGGAGAATCAGGAGTGAACTGGCAAAAGCAAGAAATACCAAGGCTGGAAGAAAGTGCTTATAAAACCACTCAGGCTACTGGCATTACTTAATATTAATTTCTCTGTGACAATGAGATATCGTATGGTTGTACCTGCGTGTAAAGTAGGATTGTCAAATAACAACTGCATTTGGTAGATGGTTTAAAATGACCTCTAGAGAAGAATACTGCAACATCCAAAAAATCACAGAATCATAGAATACTGGGTCAAAAGAGTCCTCAAGGATCATGGGGCCCAACCTTATCTGAATTAACAGATCAGAAGAAACAGTTGGAATGTGTAGCCTGACTGTTGTAATGTGATTTAAGAACATCCTAAGCCCTCTCAGCTTGAGCTCTAGGACTTGTGTCTGGGTAAAACACCAAATGTGAATTTTTCTTGTATAAAGAGATGGATGCAGGACAAGCTGCCTTGGAGCAGGATGGGTTTGACAACCCAAATTTTGTAAACCTCCAAGTGTGAAGAAAAGAGTGTTTCTTAATGGTCAACCCGAATCTCTGAATAAATGTAAATTTGGTGTCTTTCCTTGTCCCCTACTGATTGTCCAGTATTGGGCATAGTATATTCAAGGACATTTCAGCTGCCCTTTGACAGATGCTCCTCATGTTCCTGAGGATTTGGAATGGGCACCGTTACAGATTTTTTCTGGGTTAACAGATTTCTGAAGTAGCACTTTTCAATGTTCTCTAAGTCTACATTCACACTGAGAAATGCACTTCAAGGGCTTTAGATTTGTCTCATTTCTCCTGGTCATGAACACCCCCCTTTATGATGCACCTGACCTTGCATTCTCCCATGTGGTGGTCCAAAAAATGGTTAAAATTGCATCTTGCAAACGCAGAAAAAACCTGGGGCATCAATAACGCCACCTTCAGCAGCTCAGTGTGGGAAATGGCACCTTCAGCTGTGGAAGGTGGAGAAAATCCTCTGGGAAGCCCTGTCTGGGCACCTCAAGGGCAAGAAGGTGATTTGGAACAGCCAGCATGGATTGACCAAAAGCAGATGGTGCCTGATCAATCTGATGAGGTGACTGGCTCTGTGGTGGGGAGAGCAGAGGATGTTACCTACCTCAGCTTTAGCAAGAACTTTGAGATTATCTTCCATAGTATCTCTATGGGAAAACAGATGAAATATGTACTAGACTGATGGACTGAAAGGTGTGTGGACCACTGAGCTGAAAGGTCAATGGCTCAAAGTCTAAGTGGCAGCTTCTTCTGGTGGGCTTGAGGTCAGGGAGGGTCTTTAGAAAGAATATTCTCAACAGGGTGAGAAGTGTGTTGACGGGAACCTCATGAACCTCAACAAAAGCGAATGCAAAGTCCTGCTTCTGGGGTGGGACAGCCCCATGCAACAGGACAGGTTGGGGACTGGCTTGCTCAGAAAAGAACTAGAGGATCCTCTTGGGCAACAACTTGAACAGGAGTCCCTTGAGTCCATACAGGAAAAAAGGTCAACTGCATCCTGGGGCTGCATTAGCACGGCAGTAACTAGAACGTTGAGGGGGGTGATTCTTTCCCTCTACTCAGCACTTGTGAGACTATATGTACAATCTCAGGTCCGGTTTTGGGCTTCCTAGACATGGACATACAGGTGAGAGTCCAGTGGAGACCACCACAACGGTCAAGGGGCTGCTTTGAGTAGACCCTGCAGATAAGAGACCGACAAATGATCCTTTTAACCTAAACTATTCTATGATATGATGATGAAATGAAACACTGCAAAAGCCTCCTGTGCTCACCCACCCAGAGTGGGGCTGTGAAGTTCCTAGTGATGGATTCTTTTCTGCAAACTGAGGATATCTACAAGCTAGTTGTCAAAGCTGCAGCTGGTTGTGCTGGTTCCTCCTCCAGTCAACAGAGAAGAGCAGGCACCTATGGGAGGTTACTTTCCATTGCACTCCATGACAAGTACTTGAGATTGGAGGTTGACTCACCTGCATTGATGCCTCATTGATCAATCTACATTGACAAGATGACTGGCTTAGGGAACTAACCTTTAGGTGTCCCCATTATGGGCAGCTCCACCTGAACTCGTCACTCAGGCTCCCTTCGTAACAAATGGAGAAAATTATGCACTCTTAGAACATGATCCACTGACCTGTTTTACCTGTTCAGCTCTGGAGGAGGTTCTCCGGGCTGCAGTCTAGACATGTGGTCTAGACACTTGGTTGAAAATTGTGCCTACACATCTGTCTCAGGTGGCAATTGCTGCCTTTTCATCCCCAGCAGAGCTGGATGAGGCTGCAGCACAAACCATGAAGGTCACATCTTCTTTTAGAGAGGTAAGCAGGAAAAGCCAGCATGGGGTTAGCAAAGCCACGGTGATGTTTCTCACAGGAGCTGCCCCAGGAACATGTCCCTTACCCACAGCAGTGCCAGAAGCCTGCCCACTACTTGCAGAACAATCCAGAGAAGCTGCTCTGGAAGCCTCAAATGTCATGGAATGTTCTGTTGATTTCTCATTGCTCAGGAAGGGTTTGACTATGAGAGAAATAATGTGCTGTGACCAAACTCACCCAGGGAAGAGCTGGGTCCCACTGTTGGTGGTACCACTGTCAGCACCACCAGAGGACCCTACTCTGCACATACAGAGGTGTGTGCAGGTAAACTGTGTAGGTTGGTGAAGTGGCATTTGAGCTTTGGGCAACAAGGGACTTTTCTGTTAAGGTGAAAGTGGATTCAGAGGATGAAACGTGGAATAGATGGAGACAAAGGAGTCCAGCAGGTGAGCATTTATAGAATCATGGAATCGTTTGCGTTGAAAAAGACCCTGAAGATCATTGAGTCCAACTGTTAACTCAGCACTGCCAGGGTACCACTGAACTACCTCCTTCAGCACCACATCTCCATGGCTTTGAAACCCCTCCAGGGATGGGGACTCCACCACTGCCCTGGACAGTCTGGTCTAGGCCTCAGCAACCTGTTTGGGGAAGAAATTGTTCCTCACATCCAACCTAAACATCTCCTGGCACAACTTGAGGCTGTTTCCTCTTGTCCTGTTGCTTGTTCCTTGGGAGAAGAGCCCGACCCCACCTGGCTCCAACCTCTTTTCAGGGAGTTGTGCAGAGCCAGAAGGTCTCCCCTGAGCCTCCTTTGCTCCAGGCTCAACCCCCCCAGCTCCCTCAGCTGCTCCTCACCACCCTCCTGCTCTAGACCCTTCTCCAGCTTCATTGCCCTTCTCTGGATGCTCTGCCTGGCAATCCTAGGTTTTGTGTGGACAGGTAAGAGGACTAAAGAGCATCTAAACGACCTCATTGGCCTGTGTGGAGCTGTGAAACATCTGTACAGCTGATGCACTGCAAAGATGTTTTGAGACTGAAACATCTGACATACCAGGAGAGGCTGTGAGAGCTGGGACCGTGTAGCCAGGAGAAAAGAAAGCTTGGAGAGAGAGAGGGAGAGAAATCCTGTCAGTGTGTATAAAGAACTGCTGGGACAGAGCAGAGAAGCTGCAGCCAGACTCCTCTGGGTGGTATCCAGTGACAGGACAAGGGGCAGTGAGGACAAACTGAAACACATGAAATTCTGTCTGAACACATGAAAACTCCTTTGTACTGTGAGGTGGTTGAACACTGGAACAGGTTACCTAGAGAGCTTGTGGAGACTTCATCCTTGGAGATGCTCATAATTCAACTGGAACCATCCTGGGAAACCTGCTCTACTTGACCCTGCTTTGAGCAGGCAGGTTGAGCTAGAGGATCTTCAGAGGTCACTTCCAACCTCAGCTATTCCTTGGTTCTGTGACAAAGTATTTAGTTCCCTGGCAACACACTGCAGATTTAATGCTGAAGGACCAAAAACATTGCTGTGGGCTTTTGGGACAGATCTGACAGATACAATTCTGAGATTCACCATGCTATGAGGGGATGATGGAGAGACGCAGGTGGGGAAGAGTGAAAAAGGAGGTACTAGGTGGTTTGAATGCCATTGCCACAAAGACAACGATTCTTGCAACCCCTCCTACCCATTTGCCTGGTTGAGCAGTTGGGAGCTGGAATTGTTTTCTGTCTGTCCAGAGTCAGCCTGACTGCTGGGCACGTCTCAGACTCCTCTCCAGCTCTCATTTCTCCCCTTTCCTTCCTGGCCAGTACTGAGATGGGAATTGTCAAGGCAAAAATCTCAAACTTCCTCACCTTGTGCTTTTTTTAACACCTGTCTCTTGTTTCCAATTCAGGTACTATCACCCAACACCACCCATTGAAAATCCAACCCTAAAAGCTGTTATCTTTGTGATGAGAGAATGTCTCATCCCCAAAATATCTTCCATTCCCACTCCCTTTGCTCAGTCCCAGCTTTCTTTCTCCATAAACCTCCTACCCCTGGACTTTCCTCCTTCTATTTGATCTGATATTCATTGCAACTCTCTTGCCTCTTGTTACCTTAACTATCCATCCTCTTTTCATGCCACCCAAATCTCTTCTTTTCTGTTCCCAACCATCCTCTGCTCCTCTGCAGATCCCAGGTACTGAAAGGTTTCTTCTTCTACTTCATGGTCTTAATGCATCTCTTGCTGTTTGTGTCCTGAGCCATCTCCCCTCCCTTTAAAGCTCTGGCTATCTCCCCAGCTCTGTTTTCCTCTCCCGAGTCGTTTGTTGTACTTTATCCTCAGCTGTCCTCCCTAATTCCTTGGAGTTGGCAGCCTGACCCCATGTCCTTTTCTACTTTCAACCCTCTTTCTGAGCAGGGCAAATCTGAGCCCAGGCAAAATCTAATTCCAGCCCCACTGGTGGGACAATTGGTTTGAATCTCCTGCTTGACCCTGGAGTGAGTGAGTGGGGCAGCAAAAGGCACAATTAACCCACACTACATCTTGTATAACTTCATGAGGTATTTCCCCAACTGACCCAATCAATCTATGTTCACATTTGCATGTCCTTCATATTACCCCACTTACCAGGCTTTGCTGATGGTGACTTTGCTGCCTGCCTGGCCCTAGGAGCACCTTCCTTACTGCAGTGTGGGAGCAAGAGAGTCCCTGGAGTGGAGCAGGACAGGGGATGTGCAGAGAGGAGTCATTGTTGTAGCACTGATAGCCTTGGAGCTGATGGCGACATGACCAATTCATAGAATCATAGAATGGGTTGGGTTGGAAGGGACCTCAAAGATCATCCAGTTCCAACCCCTGCCATGGCAGGGACACCTCCCACTAGACCAGGTTGCTCCAAGCCCCATCCAACCTGTCCTTGAACACCTCCAGAGATGGAGCATCCACAACCCCCCTGGGCAACCTGGGCCAGGGTCTCACCACCCTCAGCGTGAAGACTTTCCTTCTAATTTCCAATCTAAATCTCCCCTCTTCCAGTTTGAACCCATTACCCTTTGTCCTATCACTTCAGGCCTTTGTAAAAAGTCCCTCCCCAGCTTTCTTGTAGGCCCCCTTCAGATACTGTAAGTCTGCAAGATTTGTTCATTGCCAGGGAGGAATCCAATTACCAGGGAGGAACCGGGGACATGACCTGAATGCTCCTCAGATGAGACTGGGTGTGACACATGGTACATCTGAGACCTTAGGGCCTCAAGTGGCCTTGTGGAGAAGTCCTTCTCCCAGCCTAGACCATGAAGGGAGCTTTGCCAAATCCCCCTTTTGCTGGGACTGCCCAGCCAGAGAGTAGAAAGTGGGGCCAGACTTGAGCCATGGGCCTGCACCACGATGGGTTCTCTCTAACATCAGAAGCCCTTTGCCTGAGGAGTCCTGACAACAAAGAGCTCCAGAGCAGAGCAGGCAGATCCCTCTAGATTACTGTAATTTCCCCTTGCCTGAGCCCGGCGTTGAGCAAGACGCGGCTGCCGCATCCCTCACATGATCCCTCTGCCCACTGGCGCGTGGATTAGTGTTGCTGCAGCAACAGCACTTTTGTGAGAGGAGCCCATTCGGGGAGAGCTGCTCCAGTTTGGGTGACTCAGGGCTCTGTCATGGCCTTGAAAGTGATTTGGCATCTGCCTCCACCCCTTTGTCTTGGCATCGCACTCGGTTGGGCTCGGACGTATTTGCCAGGATGGGGGGGGCAGGGCTTGGGAGATGGAGTCTCCTTCTCCTCCTAACAAACACAGCCTGAATAAAGTTGCTGACAAGGGTGTGCCCAGGAACCCGGATCCTTTATTGTGCCGTGCATCAGATATAAATGTTATGTTCAGTAATGCCTGGTCAAAGCAATGTCACTCTCGGTTTAGGGAACACAATCGAGTGATTTGCCATGGGAGAGCAGCTACTCTGCAGGGACTGTGATAATATTATTCGCCCTGGAATTTACATAAATACATATGATTTGCATATGCAAATGGAGGCTTCCAGGCTGTGACCGCAATAAACACAGCAAGATTTTCAGCTCTGCAAAACCTCTCCTCCGAAGAGAGACGCTCAAATTTGTTCGGGGACTTGCTTGCTCCAGGTTAGCGAGTCCTGGCACATGCACCATGTGAGACCGAAGCCACCACATTTGTTGGTGCTGTTGCTCCCTCACCACCCCTTCCCTGCCTTCAAGGTGTTCCCATCAAAGCCATGACCCACCACTAAGGTTCCCCTTCCTCCTTCCCCAAAGCTGGCACCGATGGAGGAAACCATTTCCTACCAGGGAGGAGGGAGTGATGGGACACTCAACCCAGAATGGAGCACCACAGAAATTGAGGGAAGGAAAAGAGACCTCTCCACCCAGGCCAGTGGGGATGCTGGTCATCCTCCATTGGTCAGGCAAGCCCTCTGCACACGCCTCCAGTTTGGAGTGTTGTGTTAGTGGTGTTGGTGGCTAACCTCAATAAGTGATCAATGTTGGAAATCACCCACTGTGGGTCACCAACTTTGGCTTTGAAAAACACCTTCCCAATGCTCAGATGCTATAAGAACATCCAGGTGAACACTGTGGATGAGAATTACTGCATCCATCCAGCTGTCCTGTAATTCGGGGTGTGATCTAAGATGGATGCCTGCACTACCTCTCTTTGGAGATTCCTTCACTGTACCCTGAGACCAGAACTGAAGATAACAGGGGTGAGTCTGCTCCTATAAACAGCCTGAGGTTACTCCAAGAAGGACACCCCCTGGCCTAGGAGGAGACAAGGGGTGCCTTGGTCTCGTACTGAGCTTGGCTCTGCCCATCTTGGGCAGCATGGCTGAGACTAAGGCATCTAGTTCTGTCTCATCTGGATCTTAAAGGGTTTTATGTGAGATACAACATGAAAAAACTGAATTGAATCTTCTAGAAACCAGATCTAGAACTAGTCCTGGTGGTTTATTGTGAAATAGCCTCTGCTATTTTCTTTCCATGGAGAGCAAAGTAGCACCCAGAGTGGAGGGGTGCTGGGCTCTAGAAAGATGTGAGACAGAAACTGCCATAAATATTGCAGAAAATACTGGACTGTCTGATACACTGGGTCTGCTCCAAAGGTCAGTGCAGCCAGTGCTCTTCTGCCTCCTTCACAAATAATCTCAGCTGTGCAGGGAAACACCATGAGAAAACAAGGCAAGGGTAAAAAATGTCTTTGCCATCCACCCACCACTGGTTCCAGCAGTTGTGGCATCTGGAATTTCCTGAGTTGAAGGTTAGTTCTGGACTACCCTGCTTAAGGACTGTGGATGGAGTGATTTTTAGTAATTTTCTCGAAGCCAGTTCTCATCCCATGGTAGATGTAGTCACCACAGCACTTCCTGAGAACAAGTTACACAATCTAATTACAGACTTCTCTCAGTTAGTTTTAAATCCAAGGGCCGATCAGTTCACTGGGGAGAAGCAATAAGTCTTTGAACAAATTAAACTGGAGATGCCCTTGGACCAGCCCAGACAGGACAAGATGAGAGAAACATGCTTTACACTCTCCAAATGAAAAAGGTATTTTAGCAGCATATGTAGGGGTTTGAGCCACTTCAGATGTAGCTGGTGCTGAAGCACAGCTCCTCTTGGCACATCGACTGCCGGTGGTGGGCGTTCAAAGGGAGGGTCTCTCTATGCATCATACGACTGACATTACATGGAGTAGGTGGATTACACTGATCATAGAATCATAGAATGTTTCCAGTAGATAGAATACCTTCCAGGATCTGAAGGGAGCTACAGGAAAGCTGGGGAGGGACTTTTGAGGCTGTTGGGTAGTGGTAGGAGTGGGGGGAATGGGTCAAAAGTAGAGGTGGGGAGATTGAGATGAGAGGTTAGGAAGAAGTTGTTGCCCAGGAGGGTGGGGAGACACTGGCCCAGGTTGGGCAGAGAGGTGCTGGAAGCCCCATCCCTGGACATTTGGAAGGCCAGGCTGGCTGGGGCTGTGAGCAACTGATGGAGTGGGAGGTGTCCCTGCCATGGCAGGGGGGTTGGAACTGGATGATCTTTAAGGTCTCTTCCAACCCTGACAATTCTATGATTCTATGATTCTATTGGGTTGAAAGGGACCTCCAAAGGTCATCTAGTCCAACCCCCCTACAATAAGCAGGGACATCTTGAACTAGGTCAGGTTGCTCGGAGACCCATCAAGCCTGATTCTTGAATGTTTCCAGGGATGGAGCCTCCACCATCTCTCTGGGCAACCTGTTCCAGTGATCAACCACCCTCCTATTAAAGAACTTTTTCCTAATGTCCAACCTAAATCTACCCTTTTCTAGCTTAAAACCATTACCCCTCGTCCTATCACTATAAACCCTTGAAAACAGATCCTGCTCCACCTTCCTGTAGGTCCCTTTCAGGTATTGGAAGGTCACTATAAGGTCCCCCTGGAGCTTTCTCTTCTGCAGGCTGAGCAACCCCAACTCTCTCAGCCTGGCCTCATAGGAAAGGTGCTTCAGCCCTATGACCATTTTCATGGCTCTCATGTGGACATGCTCCAACAGGTCCATGTTCTTCTTGTGTTGGGCTTGAATGGGAAATCCTGATGACACAGGAATCCTGGAATTGATCAAGGATTGTCAAGAAGGCAGAAACTTTAGAGCATCACCAGGGGAGGTGACTCAAGCTGCAGGACCCCGCCATAGGATAAATTAGCAACTAACCAAAAAGTTGGAGGAAGAAGGAGGAAAGTGGAGGATGTTTGGAGTTATGGCATTTGCCTTTCCCAGTAAGCATGATGGGTGATGGAGCCCTGTTTACCTGGAAATGGCTGAACACCTGCCTGCTGATGGGAATTAGTGAGTGAATTCCTTATTTTGCTTTGCTTTGTTTGTGCAGCTTTTACATTGTCTGTTGAACTGTCCTTATCTCAATTAGTTAATTTGGTACTTTGACCATTCTGATTCTCTCCCCATCCTCTGGCAGGGAGGGTGTGGCTGAGTGGTGCTGACCTGCCTACCTGGGTTAACCCACAACAGGTTCTTGTACCCTGAGAGATAAACATCTTTTCCTAGGCACACTCTTGTCATCACTCATGATGGGTGAGATTGACTCATAATTGCCTTTCTACAAGCTGCAAATCTAAATATTGTCTCCTCATCTGAAGGCATCAACCCTTCTGGTTGCTTGCTGCTGTTGGCTTGTTTGTGTGTTTTGCTCATTTTATGTAACAATTCTGGGAAGTGCAGGATGCAATAATAAACTGGCTGAATAATGACTGAAATTAGGACATACTGATATTTTCTGTTTTGAGAACAAATCCAGCAGCAGCCCCTAACAGAGCTTTTTATCACCCATCAACTAACATGGTCCCAACAACCTGGGCAAGGGAGAAAGCAGCAAGATGCAAATCTTGTAGCTGTTGTACAATTACATGTTGATCACTGAGCCCTGACCTATCACCTGCAAAGAGCTCTTCATATTAACATCCATTTTCAAGGTGGTTGTAATAGGTCTGACCTATACCAGTGCTGTGCAGATTTGGGATCCTTTTCCCAACTTGCATTCCTTCAAGTCATTTACAAATAATCTACCTTTTTATTATTCATGGAGCATCATCCATTCCTGTCTTCTCTGGTCACCCTCATGCTGGACCATCCTTGCAAACCTCATCCCATCACTGTTTCCTCTCTCAATACTTTTTGATATGTTGGACAGTGCATGACCTTGCAAAACTCCACTGGCAGCTCCGTACCAATGTAAAAAATTACCTTTTCCATATATTTAAGCAAATAATCTGATTTGGAGTCATGGGAAATATCCTTTCCTCCTAGAGTTTTTGGTCAATTTCAGTAAATTTGAAAAAATAGACCTTTTCTTACAGGTTGGATTATTGCAGAGAAATTTCTTTTTAATCCTTGGGGGTCTGGTGTATTTTTTCTGGCTCTATTGAGCTTAATGGAGCTCAGAGAACTCTGGGATGGAGGAATGAGGACTCTTTATTAGGTGATAAAATGTGTAGGACCAGACAGAACTGGGCTGTTGACTTACTACTGAAAATTCATTAGTAATACCCCGGAGCCTGATATGACCCAAGAAACAAAGGCTAAAAACAACCACCCTGAAGCAAATGTTATGTGAGCATCGACATCCATTCCTACAGAAAAGTTCCCTAATGTGAGTCCCTCCAGTACTCAGTGGAGATTTTTTACACCCAGTTGTTATTTCTCATGTGTTACCAGCAAGTCTTGAACTCACAATATTCAAACCCACATCAAAAAGCTGTTTTTCCAGTTTGTTTGTGGTTTCCAGCCATGCAGCAAAACCAACACACACCTAAGACCCAAGGTCTCAAGGCTCAGAGGAGAATTCAAGTCTTTTCTCCACTGAAACCTGACCCATGGACAAGACTCACCAGGTGTTACCAAGCCACATTTCACAGTCCAGCTTTGTGGATGCTGGGTTACAGATCTGCTGGGCTGAAAGGAGTGAGAGAGAGGAACAAATAAAACTCAGGCAGGGACACCAAGGGCTCAGGGGAGACCTTCTTGCTCTCGACAACACCCTAAAAGGAGGTGTATCAAGGTGGGAGTTGGTCTCTTCTCCCAAGGAACAAGCAATAGGACAAGAGGAAACAGTCTCAAGTTGTACCAGAGGAGGTTGAGGTTGGAGCTGAGGAACAATTTGTTGGTGTTTGGGGCTGTTTTGGGCTGTGCCAGGCTGGGCAGGGCAGTGGTGGAGTCCCCATCCCTGGAGGGGTTTGCAAGGTGTGGAGAAGTGGTGCTGAGGGCCAGGGGTTAGTGGTGCCCTGGCAGGGATGGGGGAACGGTTGGACTTGATGTTCTTAAAGGTCTTTTCCAACTAAAACAACTATAGAGAATGCCGGGTTGGAAGGGACCTCAGGGATCATCTGTTTCTATGATTCTGTGATTCTTTGACTTGGAACTCGTGGACCATTAAGACCATGGATATTGTATTGATCACTTTGTTATAAATGTAACTACAACCTCATTAGCCAGACCTCCTGGATTGGACTAAACAAAAGTATGAATCACAGAATCATAGAACTGTCAGGGTTGGAAGGGACCTTAAAGATCATTTAGTTCCATGCCCCCTGCCATGGGCAGGGACACCTCCCACTAGATCAGTTGCTCACAGCCCCATCCAGTCTGGCCTTAAAGATTTCCAGGGGTTTCCACCACCTCCCTGGGCAACCTGTTCCAGTGTCTCCCCACCCTGCTGTGCAGGTCAGTGGAGTAGCCCTAATATAGTGGTGTGGTGGGAGACTCCACCAGGGCAATGCATGGCTGCCTCAGCTCTGGAACAGCTGCACTGAGAGGGGTAACATCATTTCTGCACATCTGGGAAGACTCCTCTGTGTCCTCTGGGTACGAAAGGCTGATTTTCAAGAACTTCAAGAACTAGAGCATTTAGTGATTGTGCTATCACTGCCGTGTCTCCCTGTTGTCTGGCTGCTCCTAATTCTCCTTGCAGAGCCTTTGTGCAAGCTCTCCTTTATCTGATCAAGGGTTGAATGAGGGCTGCCCCCAAGGTATGAGACCACTGCTCATGATAAGACTGTGAAGACTGCAGACACAAGTGGGCAAGGGGTGAGACTCTTTCAGGGGTTTTGGCAGAACTTGTCTCCAAAACCATGATCCTGAAAATCACACCAATGTTGCCTTAGTTTGAGGCAAAGGTTCCCTTTTTGTAAGGGTTTATATTAGCTCCCAACCCCTTTCAGCTTTATCACCTAACCAAACAAAGCAATGGGCCATGCCCCATAGATCTTTGTTTGTGGAGATCTTATTTTTAGGAGTTCGACAGGAAAATATATTCAAACTGAAATGAAAAGTGAAAATATACGGGTGACCCTAACTCATTGTGGACTATTGTCAAACAGAAATCAGATGGATTTCAGTAACAACTCACTAAAGGTGATTTAGTTGTTGCCAAAGATAATGAGGTGAGAGCACAAGCAATGCAATAATCAGTTAGATTTTAAAAAGACAGCTGAAAATCTTTTGCAACAATGAAAACAAAAAAACCCCTATAAATATTGAAAGCACCAGCAGTGATGGGAAACATGTCTTAGTAAATAATGCGAAAAGCAGATCAGGGATGAGGGAATTGCACGGCTGAGACATGGGATGTCTCTGCTGTTGTCTGAGATCTGGGTTGGAGGCTGAAATGGCAACTCCTACAAGAAAATAAATAATTTTGTGAGGTTTGCAGCTCAGCCTGGACCCAGCGTTATTGTGCATGCAGATGATGGGATTCATCTGATGGACTGCAAACATTTCAACTAAGACCATCATCCTACCACCATAGTCCAAGGAGCAAAACAGGCACTGATCTCATTTTAGACCTCTGCAAGTAAAACCCAAGCTGCAAATGTGCCATTGTCAGTAACGTGACTTGCTAAGATGATACCTGCACTGCAGGTGGGAGGAGAGGAGTAAGGAGTAAGGAGTAAGGGGTGGAGTGGCACTTATTAGGACTCCACTGGAGCTGTGAAAACCCCTGTGACATTTTTCATGGATCACTGCAACTTCTCAGTTATAATTCTTCACAGCTTCTAGAAAGTAACTGCAGGAAAACTGGATGACTACGAGACATTAAAATGGGATCAGAATAAGAAAATGAAGACTTTGTCCCCTAACACTGTTTTAAATTTGGAAAGTTCATTTGTTGAAAAGCTTGTTGAGGAAGATCTCTGGTGTCTGAGCCAAGGTGANCCCAGCGTTATTGTGCATGCAGATGATGGGATTCATCTGACGGACTGCAAACATTTCAACTAAGACCATCATCCTACCACCATAGTCCAAGGAGCAAAACAGGCACTGATCTCATTTTAGACCTCTGCAAGTAAAACCCAAGCTGCAAATGTGCCATTGTCAGTAACGTGACTTGCTAAGATGATACCTGCACTGCAGGTGGGAGGAGAGGAGTAAGGAGTAAGGAGTAAGGGGTGGAGTGGCACTTATTAGGACTCCACTGGAGCTGTGAAAACCCCTGTGACATTTTTCATGCAGCTTCTAGAAAGTAACTGCAGGAAAACTGGATGACTACGAGACATTAAAATGGGATCAGAATAAGAAAATGAAGACTTTGTCCCCTAACACTGTTTTAAATTTGGAAAGTTCATTTGTTGAAAAGCTTGTTGAGGAAGATCTCTGGTGTCTGAGCCAAGGTGATGCTAGAGGGGCTCAGGGAAAGTGTTTCTCATTCAAAAATGAAAGGTGCAAATACTGGGAAAGGTGCCAGTTAGGCTTGATTAGATTTGTAAGATTAATTAAAGCCAGACAGGTTCAGAGAACTGTGAAAAAGACAAATTAGCAAATTAGCAAATCAGGAAACCCATCTCTGGAGAAGGAATTAGAAAGAGTTTGGCTCCTTTATCAGTGCAAATTCGCTTATCACAGCGCAGTTCTTTCATGTTTCCAGAGAAGGCAAAACAACTGCTCTAACAGTGCTGGGGATCAACGGTTTTGGTGATACAGGGTAAATATTTTATTTTTCAAGCCTGTGCAGTAGGAGCCCTTTCAGCCAAGTTTCTTTCTTAGGTGACAGGGGAGGTTTTCTTGACTAACCAGTACTAATCTGTCTGCTAAATATACTGGATGCATGACCTGGGAACAGGTGTCCTCTAGCCAGGGTGATGTGTTAGACCAGAGAGGTGAGAAATATTTGTAAAGGACCATGGTCTTACCCAGTGGTTTGCAAACACCTTCTGTTTTGGGGTTAGTTTGGAATTTTTAAGGAGTCCTGACTATGCTCCTAGTCAGGTAAGACTGGAATGGTAAGAAACAGAGGGATCCTGGACTGGAAGAGGTTGGGAGTCAGGGTAAGTCTAGTTCTAGGCTTATTTTTCAGGCAAAGCTGTAAAACATACGCAGTCCATGCACAGATAGTGTTAAAAAGGCATTAAGTGTTAATCATAGCACATAATCTCTGCCTATGCCCCGTTTGGATGTGGCCTTTATCCTTAAAACTGCAACCAAACAACCTTAAATAATATAGATTGACATAAAAAGTTTTTCATTACATCACTGCAATATTACCTACAAACTTGTGTAATATTAACCCCCTTCCATTTGTACCTAAGCTACATGGCCATGCCAACACTCTGCCACGACCTGGGGTATGTTGGGGTTCACAGGGCTGCACACCCTCAGAAGCTCTCCTCTGGCAATGATTAGGGCTGCCCGTGTGTGTTTGCTCCAAATGAGCCTCAGATGAGGTCAGCAAAAATGAGATTGCATCTGCCAACAGAAGGCTAAAATTAAACGTTGAGTAATTTAAGGAACAGGAGCTGTAACAGCTCTAAATTATATGACTAACTAAATTATACAGCCAAGCTCCTGACAGATCCTCCTCATTTCAGATCCTTTAGGAAAATCACTGGTAGACCTACGGAGTGGTTTTGGGAACTGAAGAATGAGGTTATAGATAAGTGCAGGAGCTTTTGTCTCATCCCAACAACAGCCAGTGGAAAATAGGTGTCTAGTCTGCAGTCATTGGATGGCCCCATCTACCAACAGAGGACAGAGAGCAGGTGATTTTGTCCTTTCCCAGATTAGACCTAAGATAGACTTTCTGAGCTGTACCTTATAGAGAGGTAGCAGCAGACTGTGCCTTGGTGAACTGCATTCAGTAGGATCCGACCTTTCTGGGAGAGAAATCCCATTGCCATTCTTGCTACAGAGTCATATTTTGAGTAGTAGCTTACAACATTTTAGAGCTATGCTGGGTTGAGCACAATTTCCATTACAAGTTCCATTTAGAGCCTTTAGGAAACTGGGAGTAAGAGTGTGCTTAGAGCAGGAACACCAGCCTACTGGACTTTTATTTCCAGGTTTGACCTTATCTCCTGAGATATGATCATACCCATATGGACACAAATAAAATCCACTACTCCATCTTCAAAATGCCTTTCACAGAATCACAGAATGGTCTGGATTGGAGGGGACATTAAGGATCATATTGTTCCAACCCTCCTGCCATGGGCAGCCACCACTAGACCAGGTGGCTCTAAGCTCCATCCAACCTGGTCTTGAACATCTCCAGTGTTATGGCATCTACAACCTGCCTGGGCAACCTGGGCCAGTGTCTCACCATTTCCTCCTTACATCTAATCTAAGTCTCCTCCAGTTTAAAGCCATTACCTCTCATCCTATCAGTACAAGTTCTTGTAAGGTCCCTCCCCAGCTTTCTTGTAGGTCCCCTTCAGATACTGGAAGGCTGCAATAAGGTCTCCCTGGAGCCTTCGCTCCTGCAGGCTAAACAAACCCAACTCTCCCAGTCTGCCCTTGTAGAAGAGATGTTTTATATGAGTTTCATAATGTTGTAAAAATGATAATAGCTACTCAGAAGTATTTTTTGGATAGACTTTCGTCAAGGACTTTGAGTGGTCCACATTGCTGAATGGCTGAATTCTTTCTATTTCAATGCTCAGAAATGTTCCATATTTGATACACCATCACATTTTAAAACCAGCCAAACACTGGTCTGTGGGAAGGCAGCAACTAGCAGCTGCTAAGACTCCTACTAGACGTGCATAGGATGTTTCACTCAGGCCTGGCAGAAGTTTCAAAACAGGCTCAAGTTGAGCCAAATTGCCATAGATACCTACTTGGGCTCAACAGGAGTTGTGCGTGTTGGATCTAGAGCACTAAGAGAGTAGCAGGAGTGAGACATATCTAAACAAACCCCATCACTAACCCAACTGACTACGGTTTTTATATGTTAAGCATACATTGACTAAAGCCGCTTGGTTCTCCTGATGCAAGAGGGGTGCTGCCCTCTCACTCACTTTGGCAGATGGACCAACAGCTTCTGTGTGGACAGCAGATGAGGAGTGTTTCTAGACCACTGTCCTACCTGTTGGTGAGCCTTAGAAATCGAGATTCATAGCACACATCAGGTGAAGGCATTTTTTTGGTTGAATACATGACAGAGATAATTGAAAGTGCTCTGCATTATATCTGCCTATTTTCAATACACAGCACAATCCCTTAATCATTTCATTTTCAAAGTTTGCTTTTTAGTTCTTTAAAACTGGCTACTTGGACATTTTCCTGCCTTTCCCTACAAAATACAGCCAATAGTTTAGGTCAAACTGTTTGACTTGACTGTGGAAGGGCCTGATGAGCATCATAGAGACCCCATCACCAAGTGGAAATTAACCTTCTACCTCCTGCCTACAAGTCCTGGTGAGTACGTGGGCAATGTTCATGTGGCCTCCAGGACAGCAGTGGAAATCAAGTGCCCTTAGAGCGTCAGTGAAAGTGTAACTTAAAAGTCATAAGTGATTTAGTGACCTCAGAGCCATGTCCTCTGAGGTCTCAGAGTGCCCAGCTCTGTCCTGTGCCTGCAAGGATGGAGGAAGGGCTGAAGACATTCTTGCATCTCTCCTTGGCTCACACACTCAGTAGAGCAGTGACTGTGCTACAGCAGTGGGAGAGCAACAGAGCCAAGAGAGATGCAAGGAGAAAGCATTAGCTGAAGACCTGTCATGACCTAGTTGGAGTGGCAATGGCTCATCTGGGCACAGAAGAGGTGTAGCATACGGCAGGGGTGACACGAGTGGCCATCAGATTTCTCCTTGGTCGTATGTTGCCATCATCAACCCTGGTCTGTCACACGGATGAGAGCTGCTCAGGGTCCTAGAGAAGGCCACACGCACCATTAGACATGTGCTAGGGATTGGATAATCCAGGACCTGTCTAACACTTCGCATCTTTTGTAGCACTGCTGTTGGCCTCAGCAAAGGATGTATCTCGATCACAGAAATGATGGCTGAGAGAGTCCTTGGAGGTCCACGCACCTGCTCAGAGTAGGACACTTCTCAGCATCAGCCCAAGATGGCCAGGGCTCCCTGCAGCAGAGTCCTGCAAATGTCCAAGGACAGCTCCTCCTCACCTCCATGAGCACCTGGCTCAGGGCCACACCACCCTGGAGCAAGGAGGGTCTCCTCATGCAAGCATGAACCTTTGAAGTCCCAGCTTGTGGCAATTGCCCTTTGCTATGTTATTCATCACTACAGACTCTGTCATGTTTGTAAGAGCCCTTCAAGAAGCCACAACCCTCAGTCTCCTCTTGGCCAGACTCAATGAGCCCATGTCCCACCACCTTTCCTGGTGAGCCATGTGCCCCAGCTCCTTGCCATCTTGCGAACACCTACGGGCCACTCCCCAGTTTCTCTGCATCCCTCTTGAGCTGGCGGAGGGGGGGGACATTTCTCAACACAGTATTACAGGTGTCCCAAATGCCAAGCAGAGGATGACAGCTCTCCTCTCTGCTGCCCACTCTCCTGCTCCCAGTGCAGCCCAGCACCCAGTTCATTCTGTTTGAGATGAGCACAGCTGTGAGCTCCTAGACCTGCTGGCAACCACAAAACAGACCTGCATACACACAACTGTGTCGGTGGGGTGTGAAGCTTCTCCCTGACCACATCAAGGTGAGTGTTGGTGTAGAGCTGGGGAAGCAAGTCAGCATGCAGAGCAGCTGGCATGGGTTGGTGGCCTCCAGCATGCCCAACACCCCGCAGCCAGCCCTGAGCTAGGAGTCCTGGGTGGCCAGAAGTACCCTCTGAACTGCCAGTGCTCTTGTACGAGCTCCCTCAGGCAAGTGCTTCCCTCTGTCAAACGCTCCTTTTAATGAAGGTTTCAAATGAAATGCAATTGCTCTGCAATTAAACTGCCTCTTAAAAGCTCTTTGTGACCACTTACATTTACTCCTGAATTTAGCTCCCAGAACGTAACAGAGATTTCTGGCTTAAGGGTAGAAACACTTCTAAGTCTTTATGTCAGTCAGAGCCTTTGTCCCTGGGTGCTCGTCTGGCTCCAGGCTCTTGTTGGCCCTGCAGGACACAGTGGATCCCTGGGGCTGGGACCCTCCAGGAGACACGAGGGGTTAGTTTTCAAGAGAATGAGACTTCCTGATGTTTGGGAAATGCCCAAATATCTTATTGCTCCGTACTGTGGTGTTCTAGAAGCAGTTTGAAGCTGTCACTGAACTCAAGGCTCCCTGCACTGCACTCTGCCATGCAGGGGGGAGAGAAAGCCAACCAGAGATGCTACCTGGGCCTGCCAACACTCTGCCAAGACCTGGGGTGTGTGGAGGTTCACAAGGCTGCACACCCTGAGAAGCTCTGCTCTGGCAAGGACTAGGGCTGTCCATGTGTTTGCTGGACAGGAGAGATGATGAGTCTGAATTCCAGCTTGAAAAGCTCTTGCTTTCATGGCATGGACTAACCACCCCATCTGGCAGATGCAGACTCCCACAGGCCATGCGTGGCTGTGGGAAATGCTGAAGAAAACATTTAAAACCACGAGATCCTGAACACTGTCTGGTTACTGACAGCTGGTTTCATGAGAAGCCACATGTCACCCCAGCACCTCTCCTCATCATCCCTGGCCTCGCTGCAATCCCCAGGTAGCTTCACCCACCTTGTCTGTCACCTGGTGGACAAGCTTTGACACATCCAGGGCCTGCATTACCCACCAGCCACCCCCCAGCAGTGTCAGCAGAAGGCAACCTGTGGTTTCTTTGCCAGCTCTCCCAGTTCAGAGCTTCATGTACCAGTGCAAGCTGCTGGTGGAGGTGCTTTGGCTTCATGTGCCAGACCAGGAGCCAGAGCAGCACCGCTGGGCTTGCACCATAAGTGCCATCAGCTGTCACTGACCATCATCTTCGTTATTTTCCCCCCAAACTGTCTGTATTTTAAGCTGTAGGAAAATGATACGTGGAATCTTTTTTTTCCTTTGTAGTGGCTGGGTTTGCATCAGGAAATCCACTCTCGTGGTCTGATGCTTGCACTGCAATTTTACTCCTCTTGAGTAGAGCCTTAAGGACCACATGCCTGTAACAAAACACAGGCTACAAGATAGAAAAGTTCTGAACCTTCAGAGAATGAGAAAAACCACGACTGGCAAGAGAATGAAGTCTCCCAATCATCCCAGCAAGGTGAGGCACCGAAAGTTGAAGAAAAGTTAGGTGCCACCTCAGACTACATCTACATGCAAATGATTTTCACATACAGGTTTTTCCTAGTGAGGAAGCTACTGTGGGACCAGTGAGAACATGTTTTCAAGTTTCTACCTCTTCCTAGGAGCCCATGGCCACTGGGATCCTCAGCCAGCTGCCATAAGCCTCCAGCTTTGCCTGAAAGCATTTATGAGGCATAGAAATAAAATTTAACAACATGATGGGCAAAGCCATCCTGCCAGTTGCCAAGTTCATCTGCTTAGAGGCCAACGAATGCTGGGTAGGAAGATGCACCGAGTGAGAGTCACACTTACGGGTAGTGACCTATTAACTCTGTGTCTTAAGGAACAATGAGGGGAGTGGGGCTGAATTTTCTACTTGCTGTTTACATCGATGACTCCAAGTCTGGCTCCTTTCTCCAGGCTAGTGACACACCAGTGGTTTTCAAGACTTCTTGGTGAATGCTGCTTATGGAAGAGGAGAGCGTTTGGTGCTTCCTGATTGTCTTCTTCAGCCCCTGCACATGCAGCACCCTGGTGGTGGTTTCCAGTTGGGCCACATCATCTCTGTTGTCCTGCGCTGACAAAGCACTGGCCATGGGCTGGATTTTCATCTAAATTCTCTTAGAACATTATCAAAAAGCGCTGGGCCCATCCGTTGGTCTGTCTATATGTTGCACTGACCAGTGTTTCATATCTTCATCACCCTCAACCCCCATGGCTCACACATGTTCTGCTCTCCATGCTGTCATTAGGGTATTTGGCATTAAAAAAATTACTACAAGTGTGATTGATATCATAGAATCATAGAATTTTTGAGGCTGGAAGGGACCTCCAGAGGTCATCTGGTCCAACCTCCCTACACCAGCAGGGACATCTCTACCTAGGGCAGGCTGCTCAGAGCCCCAGCAAGCCTGACCTTGAAGGACTCCAGGGATGGGGCCTCCACCCCCTCTCTGGGCAGCCCATTCCACTCATCTATCACCCTCAGATTAAAGAACTCTTTTCTAATATCCAGCCTAAATCTCTCCTTTCCCAGCTTAAAACCATCACTCCTGGTCCTGTCATTACAAACCCTTTTGAACAGACCTTCCCCTGCCTTCCTGTAGCCCCCTTCAGGTCCTGGAAGGTCACTATAAGGTCCCTCTGGAGTCTTCTCTTCTCCAGGCTGAACAGCCCCAACTCTCTCAGCCACCATCCCTTCTGCTCACACCTAAAAAGGCTGTTGGCATGACCCATGACTGCTGCCTGAGGGGCTGGGGTGCCAGTATGGCCCTGCTGCCCACTTTGCTTCCATCCATGCCACCCCTGAAGGGTCAGGAAGAGCAGCAGTCTTGGTGTCCGTGGCCTCACCACATCTCTCCATCTCTCCCTTCTCTGACTCTCTTTTAGCAGCAGTAACTCAGACAGCATAAGTGTTGGACACATATCTGAGGAAGCTTTTGTTGGCTTCAGCTCCTCTTGTCAGCACTCTCGCAGGCAGAATTTAGATGACCTTTTCCCATCTGTGCCCCATTTGTTCCTTTTCACTGCTGTCATAGGATGGAAGCAGCTGAAGGAGGGTTGGACTTGTGGCAACATACCACCCATCTACAGTCTGTGCTACCTCCGGACCTTGCTCAGGCATTGCCTGGGAAAACGCTTGTTGGTCAGGGACAGGATGATGCCAGGGAGTTGCTATCAATCCAACAGGCTGGACTGCAGACCCCCCTCTGCCACCAGCGAGCCTGGACCCTGCAGATCTGTATCTGCACCACAAAGTCCTCTCCTTTGCATGCCACCTGTCCAGGCTGCTCCCCACACCAAGAGCTGGTGGCTCCATCCTCACTGCCCTGCACGCAACGTTTCACCACCAAGGTGCCAAGGGCAGGACCCACCCTCCAGCATGATGGGGTGTGAGCTGGAGCGTTGCCGTTGAGTTGTGCTCTTTAGGTACTAAAACCAGATGGCCAAAACCCTGCCCTGGCCCCTCAGTAAAAGCACAACTCGGTGCAAACCCTCAGCAGCTTCATCTCCTCGCTGTTCTCCCTTCTACCGCGCTGCCATCGATGCCGTGCTTGCCGGCATTGTCTGACTGGCTGTGGAGCAGCCGGATTATTCCAGCCGCCCCCAAACCCATTTACAAGGTGCTGAGACCCTCTTCTCATTGCACTTCTTGTGCATGTTCAGACGCTTCCTCCCCACCACAGGAACAAACACTTTTTCCCATTTATGCCCCAAAGCAGAATGATCTGTTTAGATTTTGCTGCCAAAATATTCCCTATACAATAGAAAAACACCCCGGAAGGTTGGACCAGCAGGACCGGGCACTATCTGCCAGCAGTCTTGGGGTTCTGCAAGATGAGCAGAATTCCTGCAGGTCTCATATTTAGCAAGAGAAGGGTCTAGCCAAGGGTGAGGAAGCATTGATGATCTCCAGTCCAGCCTGGCCTGGAGGGGTGCAGGAGCCCAGTGCGGGGGACTGGGCTTATGCTGTGCCCCATCTTTGCTTCCCTCCACCTTTTGGGGAGTGTTGAGCCCTGCAAATAGGATCACCCCCAAAGTCTGCTCAATGCCTGCCTAAAGATCAGAGGATCAGGAAGACAGCTGGAAAAGGATGCCTTTTTTAAGAGTATATATCATGTCATGCTAGACCACGCTGCACATGATATCTCAGCTCCACAGAGCAGATATTCAAAGCCTTTGGTGGGGCTGAAGGAGACGTTTAATTTTGTGAGCTGTGGGAAGCATTGTCTCTGCCTGAGCAGTCGGGGAGCCCTGGCCCAGATATTTCTGCCCTTCTTCTCCCTCAGCCTTCAAGCAACCTCTAAAACCCTGTGCCATTTTTGATAGCCCCTCAACCCTACGTGGGGCATCTCATCATGTCCCCTCAGTGCAGCACAGACTCTCTGGCATGTTGGTGCTGCCAGAATCTCCGAAAAATATGCCAGATGAGGATCTATTGAATGAAATTCTGCAGATAGCTGGTTCGACTCCCTCCTTTCCCATGGATGCTGCTTGCCATGCCCCTGGTGTTTCTGTCTTATATGTCCTCTGTATTGTTCATTTCGGGTGAACTTGTAGGGGTTTTGGAGGAGGCAAGGACATGGGGCAGACACCTGTCTGCAGTGTCTTCTCCTGGAAACAGGGAGAGACATTTTACTCATGGGGACATTTTTGCTTCACAGGGAAAAAACCCATGTTTTCATCAAGAAGATTTCAGTTCCTCTCTCTCAGAGTCAAAGCCCCCCTTGATTTGGGTGTTAAATCCTGATTTATATCAAAGCCTGAGGCAGGTCAGGAGATGGTGAGACCCTGGGGGAGCTGATGTCACGGCAAGGTATCGTTGCCTCATGCAGATTCTTGCCTTTAGATCCAGCCATGAGATTTTGACCTGTTCTACAACCCACCGCGCACCCCCGTTCAGACACGCAGGTCCCCAGATGAAGGAGAAAAGGGATGTAAGGAATCAAAGTGATGCTGCCTGCATTTCAGGAGGCTCTTCTGCCCCAGGTTTAGGTCCTGAAGTTAGGCAGCCACGCTCAGGGCAAGGAAATAATCTAATTCTCCAGGAAAACATGCTGTGATTTAGCCATTTCATGAACCTGCGTAGCTTTTAAACGCTTCCTGAGCGTGGACTTCTCATTGTATTCTCAGTCTTTCTCCCCTGGAACCCCACATTTTCACTCTCAAAGTCCACGGTAATAAGGGTAATAAGCAGATTATTTAGAAAAATTCGCCTTTCCCCTCCTGATTTCTAAATATTCCCAGACATGGCAGTCCATTCCCAAGTTCACTCCCACCTACTTCTTGCCATCTCCATGTTGACACTGAAAGGATCTAAATCAGTAATAATAAAAAAAGACTTTTCTGGAAAGGCGAAAATAACCCAAGAATCTCAGTAGCACCAAATTCCAACATCTCCCTCTTTGCCCTGCAGATCATCAGGTTTACAGCCCCTACCTGGCACATACAGAAACTTAACAAGATATATTCCAATGAGAAATCCTACATGATAAAGAGAGAAATTAACTGAAATATTCTGTTATGCAACTCGCTCTCTGCTCTGTTTAAATGACCTGAAATGTTTTATTCTGTACTTTTTGTTCTAAAGTGCCTCCAATTATATGTTGTTGAAATATTTCTTTAGACACTGTTATATTTATTTTAAAAATAAGTAACTCAGGTTACTTATCAGACACATTATAAAATATAACCAATTCTTTTTAAAAATTATTTTTACGGTTGTTGCAAAGAAATAAGTGACATTTCCAGAATTAAAAAGAACAAAATCCACCTCTGAGGAATTTTACTAATGAATATTTTCTCAGGTGCCATTTGTATTCTCAGCTTATTTGCCCGACTAAATTCGCATGACAGAATACAACAAAAGAAGAGAAAGAAGTCCAAAAACTGCAGCAGCCAAGAAGAAAAATAGAATTAAATTTTTTTTTTATAGGATTGATCGCAGTTCAATGGGGAGGAAGAAAATACCTGCTACACAGCCATGCAACAGACAAAATTCCTATTGCCCACGAAAAGAAAAACGCATCCTTTTACATCTAGAACAAATGCCTATTGCTACACTGACGAAAATGGAGAAATTAAGAGTGGTGGGGAAGACTCCATTTGCGCAAAGGGAAACCTGCACATTGCCCTTTGAAAACCACCCCCAAACTTTTCATTAATTACTGGCCAAATCTGGAGAAATTATGCTTAGAATCAAATGTGCAGTCGTGGCCAGCCCAGCAGGGCGAAGGGTGAAAAGGAAGGAACACACATACACACAAATCCCATAGCTAATAATTAATTAATCCATTAATCAATCATAGAAAGAGGGAAAGGAGGGGGAAGAAATCTTACCACCAAATTGGGTAACCGGCTAGGACCCTTGTGCCATTGAAGAGAAAAGATAAAATTAGTCCAAGCAGGTGGTAATCCATTAGTCCAGGCTGGTGCAAGGGGAAAATCTCAGCGAAGTTTTCAGAAAAACATTAAGTGCGAAAATGAAGAATGCCCCCTCCTTCCAGAAAAAAAAAAAAAAAAAAAAAAAAAAAAAAAAAAAAAAAAGAAAAAAGAAAGAAAAAAGAGTTAAACAAAGTCCCTTGTAGTGTGGATGACTTTCTGGCTTGTCAGAAACACACCTCTCCAAGCCTTTTCCCTGTAGATCATCCAAAAGCGTCTATTAAAAAGTGCAGGGCTTGGGGATGTCAGCAGGCAGCCAATCAGACCGCATGGCCCAAGGTAAGGGATGAGTCTCAGCTCAGGGCTGTCAATCACGCTCTCCTCCCCCTCCACCCCACAACTTTGTTCCTAGCCCTCGCTTCCACAGACAAACCCTCCTTGCAAGAGACTTTGCTGGGGCACTGAGATTTTTGGTGGGTTGTTTCTTTTTTTTTTTTTTAAATTTTGTTTTCAAATTTTGTTTAATTTTTTTTTTAAATCTCTTTTTATTTTTTTTTTTTTTAAATTTTTGTTTTGAATTTGACTTGCAAGCCCAGGATGCACAGCCCCTGCTGCTGGCTTGGCGTGCCAGGACTTTGCAAGGTAAGGGTGAAGGGTGACTGTGGTCGCGCTTAATCTCACGGTGGGGGTGAGATAGACAACTTATTCTTTAGATGGAGAGGGAGGTGAACATTAACCCTTGCGGGAGGCAGGGCTGAGGGGAGCACCAAAGAGGCAGAACAACCCCCTGAAGTGTTGATATGAGCCACGTGGGCAAAGCTGGCTCCAAACTTTCAGTGAAATCGGCACTGCCCAGGTTTTCCCAAGCGGGTGGGTGGGATGGATGGAGGGGGAAGCAGTGGCAGCCTGGCTTTCTATTGGGATAAAATGCCCTGTTGTGGCAGGAGCAGGCAGAAGGGAAGGTGTCCCATTAATTAATTTCTTGTGAAGTACATTTCTGGGTGCAGAAAGGTGAAAATATTATCAAAAAGCCACACATGTAATAAATAAATTTTTAGGAAATCACAAGCAGGATCACTTCTCTGAAGAGGCTGCATGTTGCAAATAGACCCAACAAAGATTTTCCTTGAAAATTTGTGTGATTGCATAGAGACACTGATTTTACAGGAGCTCTTGAGTAGCAGATCCAGGGGATGACTCAACAGAATGGGACAAAGAAATGGGAGAAGTCAAAAAAGTTGCTTTTGCTCATAAAGCATCCTCAACAATCACAGCTCCATTGCCTGCTGTGGAGCTGCCAGTTTATAACCACCTGGAGATTAGGTGCTTTAGAGGAGCCATCACATCAATTTATTGCACAGCAGTGGCTATAACAGAGGTCCAAGGTCCTAGTTTGGGCAGTCCAATGCATCTCATGGTTTTGAAAGTTACAGACCTTCTCCTGATATTAAGGCTCTGGGTATAAATGGATTCCTTGTTGCTATTTAATTGTTGGGATGCACCTGCTTCATGCCTCTGTCTTATAGATTTTAGTGTACTTGGACACTGAGTTAGTGCAGAGCTGTTCTCATAAGTGGTAATTGCTTTCCTGGCCTTTATGCATCCAAGAGAGGACACCCACCAGCTCCTAACTCTGCACCTCACCTCTTCATCAGCTCCAGCAAGGACTATGAGGCCAAGCTTCTCCATGCTTAGTCCAGTGGGTTTTCCAGCTGTCTGTGGCCTGTCATAGATGTTCAAGGCCAGGCTGGATGGGGCCTTGAGCAACCTGGTCTAGTGGGAGGTGTCCCTGCCATGGCAGGGGCACTGGAACAAGATGGTCTTTGAGTTCCCTTCCAACCCAAACCATTCTATGATTCTATGAACATGACTTGTTCTTTCTGTGGGGTTTCAAATCCCAAAGGGTATATTTGGTGCAGTCCATCCCAGTAAATCTCTTGCCTGGCACCCAGCTAGGCTCCATTGAATGCAATCACCTGGGCTTAAAAAAGCAATGATTTTCAAATGGGCATTTGGAGACACGTGGATTTAATCTGTTCCACTAAATTAAACACTACCTGGGAATCTTCCTCAGATTGTGAACTTTATTTTCTCTATTTTCAGCTATGAAGCGTGGACCCTGGCACGGGCCTGGCCTGGCCAACTTGCATAGCCCTGAAGAAATTTTAGTCACAATCTGGGGTTAGTGTGGAACAAGAACTATTTCAAATAACTGTAGTGACAGGACAAGGGGCAATGGCCTGAAACTGCAAGAGGGTGGACTTAGATTAGATATAAGGAAGAAATTCTTCCCCATGAGAGTGGTGAGGCACTGGAACAGGTTGCCCAGGGGGGCTGTGGATGCTCCATCTCTGGAGGTGTTCAAGGCCAGGCTGGATGGGGCTTTAAGCAACCTGGTCTAGTGGGAGGTGTCCCTGCCATGGTAGGGGGGTTGGAACTGGATGATCTTTGAGGTCCCTTCCAACCTTAACCATTCTATGATTCTATGATTCTAAGAAATAGATTCTTAAGAGTGGGCCACCTATTCTGGAGGTTAAGTGAGTTTAGCAGGGTGGATGAAGGTTGTTTTGTGTCCCTATATCTCTGGTTCCAGTGCACAGGCACTTTGAACTTGCTGTTAAAGTAAGACATGGAGTATGTGAATTGACACTAAAGAGCCTGTAAGTCTATCTGGCAAAAGCAGACCTTAAATTGCTACACAGGTCTGTACCTCTAGAGATGGATGTTTCTGAGCTACAGAAGCAGAATAAGGATTAAAAGTACCAAGTGACAGAATTTCTGTCATTAAAATGTCAAGCTGCTGAAGAGGCAGCAAAAGGAGAGATTAAAGTGAGACATCTCAGGTGATACTACAGGTGACTGACATCCTATGAAAAAGTCCCCAAAGCTGAAGAAATCCAGCTGGGGAAGGCTTTTCAAATCTGAATTGATTTGACTGGCCAGAGATCATCATCAAGGTCTTGGTAGCCCCAGACATTGGGGAACACTTCAAAGTGCTCTTCATCCATTTGTTGATGCTAGGATTTATAAATTAAGCCAATAATGAGCTACAAAGTGCTTCCTCTGAAGGCAACCAAGTGGGGGAAAGTGACCTAAGACCAAACCCCAGGGACTTTATTTGCTGCTGGGTGTTGGGCAGAGGTCTCAGTGTTGCCTCGGGAAGGGCTGCACTACAAAAGCAGCAGAGATGTTAAAGTGCCCACCCACACCCCAGTAACTGCCCAACATCCTGTTCATGTGGCCATGGACAGGTCTTGAAAGATGAGCAGCATGTTGGTAAAAATTTGGTCCCAAGCACACTGAAGTCAAGGGAAAGCTCTCTATGGACTCTGGCAGGTATCTGATGAAGTTTCTCAAGTTGCTTGTCCTCCCACACCTTTTAACTTCTCCCCTCCGTTGCTCTCTTTATCTGATCTGAACATCATGGACCGTTTGTCCCAGCATCACAAGGAATTCATGTTGTCCTACCTTTTGGGAAGAGACTATTTCAAGCATCTCTGATTGCTTTGGCTTGGAGATCCTGTGACATCCTGCGAGTAGAAGATCTTCACTGTCTCCAACCCCATGTGACTCATAGTGACTCTTGGCTGCAAGTTTCTCCTACTGAAAGATGAGTAGAAAAACAATGGCAGGTTTCAGCTGCATCTTTGGTCGTATCAGCCTAGATCACTGAAGCCATAGAATGGCAAGCATGTCTCACCAAGGAGCATGACTTGTCTCACAGGGATGAAGACCATGTTGTCTCTGAAATGAACAGACTTACTTTCAGTCTTCTCTGCTGTGAAATGAAAATCTGATGCATACACGCTAAAATTATCCTGGGGATATTTCATGCTAGCCTGAACAAATATTTATAAGTTCCACAGCAAACATTAATTTTAAATGTAATTTCTAAGAGCAAATGACAGTTATCCAGAAGAGTACAATTTCAAAATTTCACTCATAGATACCTCCTTGTGCTGCTGACTGACAGTTTTATTTACTGAGGGTCTTTCAATCACATCAGTCGGTCTAGTTTGGCAATATTGACTTATAGACCAGCTTCAATCTGCCCAGAAATGAAAAAAATGAGGAAGCCAGAGGTTTGGCTGCTCAAGAAAAGTCCTGTTGCCTTTACAATGTCCTTCTGTATTGTGCTGACATTGTGGCACTGCAAACTCAACCACTGTAGGTGCCAAGGCATCCGAAGGGTTCCTTTGGTTTCTTCTAACAACACTCCAGCAAAGGTGTGTTGTAATCACACTGAAAACCTGCCCCTCCTTCCCCTTGATGTTCTAACTCCTGTAACTTTTCCTTCTTCTAGCTTTTCTTCCTTTCTCCATCAGAATCTACCAGCAGGAAGAAACCAAGTGGCTGGGGAAGGTGACAGGACCATGGATTCTCCTGGATTTGTTCTCAGCATGCATTTCAACACGTCAAGCCACTGATGAGTGTGAGGAACCAGGGGCTCAAACCCTTCCTGGTGTGGCTCAGCTGCCCTTGGTGGAATTACCCCACGGTCAGTGTGATGGGAAGTAGATGACTCAGACCACACAGAGAAGGGCAAGAGATGAATCATCCGGGATGACCTGACAGAGGGGTTTTAGACACCTGATTCAGTGTGTTGGGGAAGGCAGGGAACATTCAAGACCTGTGGTCCATGGTCCAAGGGCATCAGAGTGATTGATTTGCAGGTTGACTCCAGTGGTGGAGGGTGGTTTAGGTGGGTGCTAGACATTGAATTGCACATTTGGGCACTTCTGGGCATGGCCAAAAACAGAAATAGAGAAGGTGGGTCCCTCAAGACCATGGTCTTTTAAGGGGTTTCAAGTCTTAGAAGCAGCTGAGTTTGTGGTTTGAAGACCTATGTTTTGGTCTTAGTATCTAAAGTGGAAGTAAAAGAGCAAATTAGTTCTTTGATGGCTCTATCATCAGTCTTAAAGTAAATAATTCCTAAAAAGTATGTAAAGAGCTGAAGAAATCCTTTCTCAAAGAATGAATGAACCATCTAAGTCACTTCCATCTTAGACCACTGAAATCCTGTGTTGTTCTGAGGGCTGTTGTTTGCTGCTAACTTGCCACTGGGAGCATTAATATTTCTCTCTAAACTTACTGGTTGCTCAGTTTTCCTTGTCAGATCTCCTCTCTCCTAGACCCTTATGTTCCCTCCAGCTCTAACAGACCATCCTTCTCTGCTGTTTCTGATTCTTCCCATCTCAGTTAATCCTAGCTGGGTGCACCAAGGCCACCACTACCTGGAAACACCAATTCTGTATTGACACCTGAGCAGAGTGATTGAAAGAAGGACCTCAACGGACATTACATCACTTCTGATCTTTGGACAGGAACATCTTCGTTTATTTCCATTTATCTTCTCAATGTGCTCTACCATCAAAGATCTGGAAGCTATGTTCCAGCACGTTAACCAACCTAGAAGAGCCCTCACTCCTCTCAGGTGCCTCATCTCCGTGTTGACTCCAGCAAAACTTTGATGGTACCTCCCAGTAAGCTCATAGCTCCTGTGGGGTTGCAGGGAGGTCTCTTCTCACATTTGCCTCCTTGCCACATCCAGTGGAGAATTGCCTGTAGTTGATGGGTGGAGCTCTTAAGTATCTACAGGATAGTTACCTCCAGAGGAGAAATATCCACTGTAAGAGGAAAACACCTTTACCTGTTCAGATGAGCACCATGAAGTTGTTTCTACTTGATATTTTTTTGAAAATTTCCCTTTGCTAGAGACACAGAAGACCTGCTGAAGGCATGGATGAAGCAGAGGAAAGTCAGGCTTCAGCTGAAGGTCTGGTGGCTGCTGAGATGATGGTAACAGAAAGCTCTGAGCTTAGCAAAGCCCTTTAGGATAGTTTTTAGTGTTTTAGGAATAACTTTATGGCTTAGGTTTTCTGCAAATAGCCTTATCTCACTCCATTTTTTTACAGCCTATTTTAAGCTCATGGGGTACAAATCCTGCACTTAGGATATTTTTTGTCTCCCAGTGATGGTAGAAACTCTTTTGAGCCAAACTTTTGCTGCGATATCCCAGAAGGTTTGTGGGAATGGAACATGGAATTCTGGGTTGTTTTTTGTTGTTGTTTAGAAGCAAAAGATGACATTTTTTAAAACATTGGTGGAGCAACCAGCTGTGGTACCTGTTGCAATATCCAAACTCAAGAGACTTGGGTTGTGTTCTTGACTTTGCTGATGACTCCTCATATGACTTTGATGGCCCAGGTTTCTTGTCTGTCCCTGTATTTCTTGTTTCTAAAACTTGAGAGATAATTGCCTCTGTGTATATTCTGCTAATCCATTCAGGAGGGAGCTGAAGGGACTCTGTGCAGACCCGAGCTAGAACATCAAGGGACAGCTATGAATCACAGACTTCATAATTAACAGTGAGCAGATGAGCAGAACTGGAATCCCAGCCCTTGTATTTGAAGGGCAGAATGAATGATAAATGGTGCTCCCTGCAGTTTAGCTTTTCTCCTCCTCTTTATTCACATACATCTTGTTCTGTGGCCAGGGGATCATAGGAAATATGTGAAGTGGAAATGCTGACTGCTGGCTCCTCCACCATTGCCAATAAGACAGAAATCTTCTAAGGGCACTTTGTCTCAGTGCCTGGGTGCCACTGAACTGGGGCTGCTACAGACTTTGAATAAAAACATCTTTCTTTCACTCTCACCTACTTAAATTCTTTTAGCACCTCACAGTTCAAACTCTGGGTAGATTTTCAGATCTTTCTTCTATCTTGCCATGGAGATGTTCAGAAAAAAACCCCATCTAATGAAGCCCTAAGATGGGTTTTTGGTGACTATGACAACCTGGAGCACAGGGAGCTAGCAATGAAACCCATTTCAAACTTCAGCAAATACAAGGGCATAAATATTATGTTTGACAGGCACAGTTTTGCCCGAAATAGTGTTGGCCCACATTGCATCATGTGGGGACACTGCTTCAGCCATGAGCTTAGGAAGGGGCACTACTTGTGGTGGAACTTTAAAGCCTTCTGTTAATCTTCTGTCCAAGTCATCCCCACTCCAAGTCATCCCCACTCTCTTCTGAACTAAAGGGAGATCTGAGCCTGGCAGAGTAGGACACTTGTCCCATCAACCATTAGTTGTTAGTGGGAAAATTATTTCCAGACAACATTAGGGTTCTGTTCAGTCTCCACCTGAGCCACTTTGAGCTGACCAATGCCCAGTGGAAAAAGTCTCAGGAGGATTTCTTGCACAGTGATGTGATTTCATCAACTGGAAGCAATAGCTCAGGATACAGGAGAGGTGTGACTGGGATGGCTGAGTACGTGTAGAGCCCTGATTGCCAACGTGTATAAATGTGAGCTACATGTTGAATGTGAGCAAGCATAGATGGCTGAGGGTGGATGAGTCTGTGTAGATCAGTGGCCACAGGTATGAAAGGCCTTGTTGGTGAGGAATCAGCCTCAAGGCAAGTCCCAGAGATTTCTGAGGAGCAAGTCCATTATAAGAAACCCCATAAGGTTGGTGTGTGTTGTCTCTCTGAAGCTGTGCAGTGAAGGGCTTGAGGACAGCCTTGCTCTATGGGAAAGGCTGAGCTGCCTTTCACAACTGCAGTAAATCTGACTAATTGGACTGGCTGAGCATGTGAAGAAACTGCCCCAGGTCTTGGGCTTGTTTGAAGACAGCTCTGTCTACCTTGACATCTGCAGGAATGCATCCCGGGGACAGGGGGGAAGGGGTGGAGAGCAAAAGGAGCAGAGTCATTCTTCTCCCTTCCTTCCTTTCCCAGGACTCCAGCCTAGCAATGTCCTGGAGGCTGGAGAATACATCAGGAAAAAATGAGACCAGTTATTTTTTGCTTCAGGCTGTGACTTTCCACGATGTTGTAGCTGGAAATCATGGGGCCCTCTGATGTAGGCAAGTGCTTGTGCATGTGTTGAGGTCAGTGTTGCAGATCTCCTGGGTTGTTTGGGTGGCCGTGCTGCAGGGTAAGGGGGGGTACTGCTGCTGGAGCACGACTAGGACTGGAGACCTCCTTGCTGAGACCTGCCAGGCTGCAGTGTCCTCATCTACTCACAGCCCAGTCCTGAGCATGCCAGCAGAGAAGTGTCACAGTCCAGTACAGCCAACAAGGGCAGGTATAAGCAATGTTTTTTTCTTTTTTACATGGCTCCAAGGAGCTGCACTCCCCATGCTGATGGTACTGCCAAAGGCAGAGGTTGATGACACAGATCTCAGTCTCTCTTGCATCTTGGGTTATCACCTACATTCACAGAGTGGGAATGAGATCTGTGCTGGATCTGGCCATGGGTATGGCCAGGACTTTGACTGCAGGTCCACAGCTGTGCCTGAGCACTTGATGCTAGACAGGTTCTGCTCAGACCTGGCCTGATCCAGCTACATGTGGGCACACAGGGCAGGGGTGCCAGGTCTGGATTGTTCCCTGCCCCTTCTGGACAGCTCAGCTTGAAAGGTCAGAGAATCACTGTTCTTCCTTGATCACTATGAGGATGTTGGGCTGACCTATGAGTTAAAATACTGAGGAGGGATGAAGTTGGGGGGACAGGACAAATATCCCAATGGGAAGCTGGGCTGGGCTTTGCTGAGCTGGGACTGGGCTGGGGCTGAGTCTGGACTAGGCTTTGCTGGGCTGGGTCTGAGCTTTGCTGCTCCGGGGGATGAGAAGAGGCGAGGGCAGCTGGCTGGAGGCAGGCAGGAGCTCTGGAGCGGTGCCTGCCGAGCAGCCTGGTGGGGATTCAATCCGGGAAGTTTTAATGACACAACAACAACAACAACAAAAGAGGAAAGGGGGGAAAGGAAGAAAAGGCTCCTGCAGGGCCGGTTGCCACGGAGACCCCAAGGAAGTTTGAACCAGTCCTGCTCTTTTCACAGCCGCCTTTGAGCCAAGGAGGGAATTATGGCTGGCGATAAAAGGAGACATGTGGCCCTTTGCTCACAGGGACCGGCCTCTGCAGTTACGAGTCTTTGGCTCATTTTCCCCCTTGTCCCCTCCTGCAATTATACATTCGGATCTCAGGAAAAGAAGAGGAGGGGGGAAAAAAAAATCTAGGCCAAGTTGTGCACCCTTTGCCCTGGGGACCATCCCTGCGGGGCAGAGCGCTGCCTCTTCCAGCCCATTATTCCCCCACCAAGGCGCCGCCCCCGTTTCCTCCGTAGTTATGAAAATTTTACGTGTCCAGAGCCGATAAAAAGCTCGTGCTGTCTGCTGTCACACCAGCCCCTGCACCGAAACAGCCTCCACGAGGAAAGGGGGGGTGAGGACGTTTCTCAGGGGAGCCAGAAACAGTTTTCTTGCTTGCCACAGCTCTTGGGTTTTCAGGAGGAATCTGGCTGATCAAATGCCAGAAATTAAGTGAAAGGGATAAATTCAGCTCTGTGCTGGCTTCCCTGATTTCTCCAGTGACAGTTGCACAATGAGAGCCCCAAAGGTGTGTTGCAGTGCCCAGGTTATGCTCTTGGGTCTTCCTCACTGCGTGGTCAGAGCTGGATGCTTGCACTTCCAGTATATACCTCTATATACTTCCAGACAAAGCATATCTCACCATATCCTCTGACCAGCAGGACTCAGCTGAGTTGACAGAGCCCAGTTCTCCTTTTTCATGTGGTGTTCAGGTCTTCTTGAACCTTTGGTGCTGGTGTGTCATGGTGAGCTATGGAAGAGCAGCTATGGCTGGGGACATGGGGTGGTGACCAAGGCTGGGATCTGCTCTCCCTCCCAATCCTTAGAACATGGCTCCAGAACCCATTTCCCCTTCTCTAGCTGAGCTGTGGTGTTGGATTCTGTGACATGAGTGAGGCAGAGGGACAGAGGGGAGAGCCCAGGCCAGGATGGGTGACCTGCTGGTGGATCTCACCCTACAGCCTTCTGCAGCTGAGAGCAGAGCTACTCCTGGAGCCAAACACTGAGTGGGACTGGAGGGTCAAAGTCCCACCGTCAGGACTGGGTTGATGGAGTTGATATGATTGTGCAGACCTCAGTTCTTTTCTATCAGCTTCTTGGGTTTCTTTTTAAACCCAGAACTGTTTTAAGGCATCCCTTTGAAAGGGATCTTATTATCTCCATTACATGGAGAGGCCATGGGATATCCATCCTTGGAGGTTTTTGGAGGCTCAGGTAGACAAAACCATGGGAAACCTTCTGGCATTAGTCTTGCTTTCAGCAAGAGGTTGGATTAGAGACCTCCAGAGATTCCTTCCCACTAGCACTTCTATGAGTTGGGGATGCTGCTATATTGATTTACAAGTTAATTAACTATTTAATCTAAGTTTTGTGCATGACACTAGCACAAAACACTTAAATAGTCCAGAACATCTTCACAGGAGTCACCTTGGTGACAAAGCCAAGATTCTCATTGCTTGTTCTCCCAGGCTTCTTGCAGCAGGAGCTGTGGTTGGCCAGCTAAGCACTGTGCATGGTACAAGCAGAATTATGTTCCCAGAAAGCTGTTCTGAAAGTGGGCACAGTCCTGGGGTCATGGTAGAAGGTCAGACATGAAACCTGCCTGCTCATCAGAGCTGTGATGTCTGCCCCACTCCCAGTGGTGAACCTCTCTGCTCAGGAGGAACCTGCCTCCAGTGAAGGGAAATTGATATTATTAAATGAGGAGCAGCTGCAACAGTTGAGAATTATGTGGGCAAGTGCTTCTAGACATGTTCTTGCCCACCTTTGCCAGGTTTTAGTGTTCTGGGTAGCCACGACTCCCATTCCCTGGACACAAAACCATGCATCCCATCTTCCTAACACCCAAATGGGCGTTTATTTCTTAGCTCCTGCCATGGTCCTGCTTTGCAGAGCAGGTGATAATTTCCAGGCTCCTTGTTTAGTACTTTTGCAGTGTCTGAGGACATTCTTACCCACTGTCTTCAGACAAAAATAAAAGGAGCCTGCAGCCCTCAGAGTGTGTGAGCATCATCTTTCCTGTCATGTAGCTTGGCAAGTGTGCCACCCTTGGAGGTCTTATTGCTAGGGGAGAGCTGGAGCTTCCTGGAGATAAAAAGCTACTGGAGCTTTGCTTTGGATCCATGTAAATCCACTTCTGTTCAGTAACCAGGCAAAAAAAGCCATCTGGAGCATCCCCCAGCCGGTGTGGTCCTCTCTGTACCCATCCCACAGTGTTCATAGTGGAGATAGAGTTGGTGACAGGTCCTCAGGCCCTTCTTGGTGACTGCTCTGGCTTAAATTTCTCTGTCACAGTGTCACCACAGCCACATGTCCCCTGCCTGGGGTTATCCCCTCAGTTATCACGGTATCCTGTTTGTGTGGCTAAGTGGTGGATCACAGCTGAACTGCTGTAAAAACAACCTTTTTTTGGGGGTAATCTCTATTTACATCAGTGCAACCTTCAGATATTGCTCCTTTTGTTTTGTTATCACATTTTTGATGGAAAGCCACACAGGGATGAGCAGGTTCTCTGTGTATTGGAGCAGGGTCACTGTCCCTGTGATCAGGAGAGTGTATGTTTGTTTGTCAGAACTGGAATGTGCAGCACATTGTGTCCTGCTCTTACTTTTGCAACCAATGACTGATTGTCAACTCCCAGAGTTTCTCCAAGACAGTCTTTATTTTAAAGGAAGGCTGAGAACACAGTGCAGGTGTTGCAGTAACTGCTGCTGACCTGCAGACCAGCTCCGGCCGACCTGTGTTCTCTGTGGTCATCTGGGGGATAAGCATGATAGGATGGGGGTGACTTGCCGGGAGAGCTTGGGAGTGTGGGACACAGTGCCACCCAGCGGACCTGCCACAGCCGACCACGTAGCGTGTCCCTCCTGATGTGGGATGAGGCACCGGGCTGTCTATGATGCTCTCCTGCTCCCACCCAAACAAGCCTGGGCTGTTCAGCAAAGCCCAGGTACAGCTGCTATCCCTGGAATCACCTCCCCCAGGGCCCTGGGTGCCTGGCAGTGCCCATCACTCTGGTGTCCCAACTGTAAGGATACAGGAGGACAATTATTCTGGAAGAACCATCCATGGAGGACTAGCCCATTGCACCCCATCTCCCCCAGCTCTCTGGGCTTGAAGAGTGTGTGTGGGGGAAGCACACCCCAAGTTAACACTTGTGTGGTTAGTATCACTGGGGAGTGGGGGGAGCTCCCCCTGCAAGTGACACCCTTGCACTCCACACGCCTCATCTCAGGAGCACAGGGCAAGAGCCGTTCAGGGAGAAAAAGGCTCCAGGAGTGGTGGGATAAACAGGTAGAGCGGAGTAAAATAGCGAACACCTTTCCCTATTGTTTGGAAAGGTTTCTCCTGGAGAAGCTCCTCCAAAGGAGGCCCTTGTGTGATCCCTGGGGGCACAGTACCACCTGCTGGCAACGGGGCGGTAGCAGAAGGATGGGACATGGTGGAAACCCAGCCCTGGTAGCTTGCTCTTTTCAAGAATTAGAGCAATTCCATTAGTCCAGCTTGAAATATTTAGGATGCAAATTTAGACCTCTGAGTCGAGTTGTCCTTGTGAGATTCCCCCCCCTCTCCTTCCACCCCACAACAGGATCACTCGTGTTCAGGCTGCAACATTTTTCTTTTTGCAAAAGGAAGGCAACGAAAATCCCCAAACAGATCTCAGACTGACAAATTTATGAGAGGGTTTTATACGAGTAGATTTTTATAGCTTTTCCTTCAGTTTCTTATTAAGCTGTAGCTTAAATAGCAACGTTTTCAACCCCTCCCCTCTTCTTCACCAGAGTGAGCATTTCATCAACGCTTCCTACCTTCCCTCTCAGCCCAAAGTTATTTCTGATCCATTCTCTTCTTTCCTATTCATCTCAGCTCAGTGTTCAGCCTCTGCCTCTCCTGGGCTCTGCCCCACTTCAATTAATTTGCCTAAGAAATAGCAGATGATCAATTTGAGGCTGCTAGTAGCTCATTACTCCTCTCAGAACCCTCAAGTCCAGCAGCCACGTTCACTCTTGGGTTCCTCTGAATCTCTTGCTCCTGTGTGTTGCTTTGTCTTCTCCTTGGTTATCTCACAGAGGAGTCTCTGGAGCTCGCAGCTGATTGCAAAAGAAGGCTCTGTGCACTTAGCTACTAGCCCACACAATGTGGCCAGGAAACTGTGGTTTGAAGCAAACCCAGAGGATTTAAAACACAGCTCCTGGAAGCATTTGTTAAGCTACGTGGGTTCAAATATGATCTAGGACTTGATCCCACACTTGCAACGTGGTCCCACTGGTTGAGGATGGGGAAGGTGCAGGACAGCCCCTGCTTGGCTGCACTCCCTGGATTTTGTTTTCCTAAACCTGACTCATTTATCAAAATGCACCTGACTAATGAGATGAGTGTTGAGTGCTTTGGAAATAACCGTTTGTTCATACCTGCAAAATTATCAGCTTGTACCCAGTCAGCACCTGGGAGCTGCAGACACACCCGGGTTAACTGGGAAAACGACCAAACGGGAGACTATGGAGTTGAACTTTGGGCAAGGTTCAGCTCACCTAAGCTCAGATGCTGTCAGTGCAGGGCTCAATCTGGGCAGATGTCTAAAGCCTGGTCCGTGCTGTGGTTGAAGGGTCTGGCTACCAAACCGAGACTGGATGTTCTCAGGGGGAGCTCCATGAGATGGTGTGAGCTCATCTAACAGCTACCTACTGACCAAAGGAGGGGGCTGCTCTGCACATCTTCTCTTCTGCTCTCCAGAAAGGGCTGTGTACTCGTGCATCCCACTTGGATCCAGCTTGGTGCTCGTAGAGCTCCTCATGAACTAGTCGAGCTCACTGGTTACACACAATATGACAAAAAAAATCTTGGACAGAATAGTGGCCAGGACTGCTGTTGGGAGCAGAAAGGGGGTGGAGAAAGGAGGGGGACAATGATTCCTTTTCAGGCAGCAGTGAGATGTTAGACTGGCTCAGTTCGTCATGTGTGGTCATCCTCAGATCTCCTGCTGGAGTCCAGCAACTCTACGTGGACTCCTTGAATATTAATAATAACAGTTCTTTTCTATCCATCCAAGATACCTCCTTGGAGGTCTCTCTGAACTGTTGGCCTTTTCCTAGGACCTTAATAAGATAGTGTTTTGGCATAACCAGGAATGGGTGACCTCCCCTCTACTCTCCTGTGTCTTCCAGAGTGCAAGGACTATCTTGACCTCACTCTTCCCTCCTATCTTGAGCAATCCTAGAATCATAGAATCATCTAATATTTTGGGTTGCAAGGGACCTTTTAAGGTCATTGAGTCCAACTCCCCTGCAGGGAGCAGGGACATCTGCAACTAGAGCAGGTTGCTCAGAGCCCCGGCCAACCTCCCCTGCAATGGTTCCAGGGATGGGGCAGCCCCCACCTCTCTGGGCAACCTGGCACAGGCTCTCACCACCCTCAGCATCAAAAATCTCTTCCTTCTCTCTACTCTAAATCTCCCTCTTTTAGTTTCAAACCATCACTCCTTGTCCTTTTGCAATGAGTTCTACTAGAAAAAAGTATGCAGACTCTGCATGATTCATTGTTCTCCTTCAGTCTCACCAGCGTTCCTGGATGAACCAACACACCATTTTGTCTAGACGAGTAACACCAAGATGGCTCTCTTCAAACTGGATCTGAAGAACATCTGGTCATTCCATCTCCTTGTCCTGGATTGCTGCACAGACATAGAGTGGCAGGACCTTTCACTAGCAAAGGAAGATGGAAATCATAGAATCATAGAATGTTTCAGGCTGGAAGGGACCTCTAGGGGTCATCTTGTCCAACCTCCCTACACAAGTAGGGATCCAGGATATCAGTTTATATGAAGTCTGGACTGGGATTTAGGTTGGAAAATCCACCAGAGCGTGATGAAGGTGGGTGTGCTCAGAGCAGTTCATAGAACCCCTCACACAACTTCTTTTTGTGGTGAAAGGCAGACCCCGGTGAACATGTACCTCAAGACTGCAAACATCCTGCAGGTCCTCTAGAGCCTCCTGCTGATGCTTCTCACTTTTGTCTCTATCCATCTGCCCGGAGAGCCCACAGTGCTGTTGGATTCCTCATCAGTGTCCCCCGAATCATAGAATGTTTGAGGCTGGAAGGGACCTCTAGAGCTCATCTGGTCCAACCTCCCTACACAAGTAGGGACATCTCTACCTAGGTCAGGCTGCTTAGCTTGCATAGCTAAGCCTCTGTCCATGGGAGAACCACGGGCATGTGGCTACTACCTACCACCATAGGTGGATCCAACCACTGGACCCTGTCCCTGTTGCCTCTCCAGACAAGACCACACTAGAAAGCCACCACCAGCTACTTGGATGCCATCAAGGAGCTGTGGGCATTTCCAGAGGAGTTTCATCAGGTTCCCTTCTGCCTTTCTTCTTTCCAGGTTTTGCATATTTCTGATCCCTTGACATGTCCCTTGCTTTAGTTTTTGCCATCTTTGTAATTTGATTTTTCTTTTGATCTGCTCCCTGATTTCCCCAATTTTCTGTTTAGATTTTCAGGTTTGGCTGGTGCCCAGCAGCGACACTGAGCAAAGGCGGATTCCTTGCAGAAAGTACAAGAACACAACGTGCACGTAGAGACCCTTCTCCTGAAAAATTGCCCCGATGCCAAGAATTTGCAGCTTAGGGACTTCCCCAGCCCAAGGTGGTGTTGATGGTTTTAGTAACAGTGGGAGTTTTTTCTCCCATAAATCTACTTGGTTCTTCTGCAAGCTGCACGCAAACGTTTGGCTTCTGTGACGTGGTGCAGCCTGTGCCCCCACAGCTCCTGGGGACAAGATGGTGGTTGTGTGAAGAATGGCAACCAGTGTTTTGGGGGTTTTTTTTCAGTTCCACCAACTGGCTTAACTTGATCCCCCAATAATTGCAAGTTCTTGTCCATCCTCTATCAGCCACTGGGTCTGGAAGGTCTCTACATAAACCCATCATTGATCTCTTTTCCAAACTGAAGAATCCTGGCCTACTCAGTAACTCCTTCTACAGATGCCCTTCTCTGGTTTTAATTCCCAAACCTTTCCTAGTTCTATGGCACCCCCATCTGAGATGGGAGGGGGGCTGGCCTGTGCCTGGATCTCAGCTTAAAGCACCATGAAATCATAGAATCATTAAGGTTGGGAAAGACCTCTAAGATCATCAAGTCCAACCATCAACCCAACACTACCATGACCACTAAACTATGTCCCAAAGTGCCATGTCTACACATTTTCTGAACTCCTCCAGGGATGGTGACTCCACCACTTCCCCGGGCAGCCTGTTCCAGGGCTTGACCACTCTTTCAGTGAAGAAATTTTTCCTGATATCCAATCTAAACCTCCCCTGGAGCAACTTGAGGCCACTCCCTCTTGTGTTATCACTAGTTACATGGGAGAAGAGACCAACACCCACCTCTCTACAACCTCCTTTCAGGTAGTTGTAGAGAGCAATAAGGTCTCCCCTCACCCTCCTCTTCTCCAGACTAAACAATCCCAGTTCCCTCAGCCACTTCTCATAAGACATGTTCTCCAGACCCCAAATCAGACTGCTCACAGACAACAGCTTCTGCTCCTTGTTTCTGCTGGCATGACCTGAGGAAGAACATAAGCAATCCAGATACATGACCAGTTGAGTGTTAGCAAAGCTGCAGAGCAATGCTTAGGTCAAGAAGAACAGAAGCAATCAGTGCTCTGAAATATTACCTGTGATGAGCTGAGTATTTATTTACTCCTTAGCTTATAGCTGGTGGAAAAAGCACCATTTTCACAGGGTAATACAACACAACAGGACATGGGAGATCTGTCTCATGATAGGAGGGTGTCTACAGTTGTCTACAATTAGCTCAGATGTCTACATCTGAGCTAATTCATCAGTTTCTCATTATGGACAATGAGTTCCCAATATACAACAAGCGCTTCATTAAGTACAGCCTTTTGCAAAAATATAATCCCAAATCTCCTGGGTGGTCATCATGGAGAACAGAACATCAGGAATTACTGGTAGAGACCAAGGCAGGAAACATATCTGGAAAACATGCTGTTCATCTCTCCTTATGGACAACAAGGATCCAGGAGAATGAGAGCAGCTGATGGAGACAATCAAAGGTACGGAATGGTGGCTTTACTCAAGGATTTACTAGGACTCTACAGCTGGAAGAGCTGAGGTTGGTCAGAAGGATGAACGCCATTCTTATGTGGACAGTTTCCAAGCTGCCCATGGTTGTAATTCCCACCAACCATGGAATGGATCACTCACAACTTGGGCAGTGCAGACACACTCGGTACACACCCAGGGTTGGGATGTTTGGTGCAGTCCAAGTAGGTCCTACTCACACTGCTGTGAGAGGAGCCCAGCAGAAGCAAGAGGATTATCCAATGTGCTGGGCCAAAGGTACATCAGAAGAAATCTTTGAGGGTTTGCCATATGTCACCCTGAACTCTGGGGTGTCAGGATAAGGAGAATCACTCAGCTGACATGTCTTATTCCTAATTTTTGTCTTTTCTTACAATAAACCCCTAATCCCTGTGAAATGGCAGGATGGTGGTTTTAGCACTAACTGTGGTGTTAATAAAAAGATTATGAAGTATTGCAGAAGATGTGACCTGGCTCCTGGGATGAATGAATCACAGAATCACAGAATGTTTGAGGCTGGAAGGGACCTCTAGAGGCCATCTAGTCCAACCTCCCTACACAAGTAGGGACATCTCTACCTAGGGCAGGCTGCTCAGAGCCCCATCAAGCCTGACCTTGGAATGAACTTCCTATGAGCATGACAAAAATGTGAAACTTCACTTAGTTCTTGGGGATGAGACTTTCTTTGGTCTTGGCAACTCTGCTCTCCACAGAAGCCAAGAGAAAATTACATCTGAATTAGAGGAGGTGGTTTGATGGTGGTCTCACTTCCCACCCACCTCCTCTTCTTTGGTGGCTCATTATGCAGTCCCTGAGCAAGGTGCTTGGCCCATCTCAAAGCTTTCTTCTGCTCAGGAAGGAAGGGGCTTCTGTTTTGTGGGCTAAGACACGTGCACAAACCATGGTCATTTCATAGGGTCGTGGACACCATCTCCAAAGCATAGGACCTGCTGCAGGGCTCTCGGATCATGGTAGGGTTGTGTGGACTAATCTACAGCTTAGATGAAGAGTGTGGTGGGTTTTCCAAAGCCCCAAGTGGGAAGGTGTGAGTGTTGTTTTTGCCAAAACACATGATCAATATCTGAGTATCAGAAATTCCTACAAAGTCAAACTCCAACCATATAGAAACATTGAGTGAGAATTTTTCTTTGGTACTCATACATCCCTCAAAACACCTTTTCTCCAAAATCATACAATATATGTCTCTTTCTTGTGAATTAGATAAAGTCAGGGGCAACTGGAACTCAATTTAAAGGTCCTTGAATAGCCATAGATAAAAAGAAAAATATGTAAACCATAGGTATGAAATAACTACTTGCTCAAATGGCTTTGGGAGAGCGAGCAGATCAACAAGCAGTTGACTCAGAAAACCATCTGGTTTAGAAGAAATATGTCCATTGTGTCTTGGCAAATGTCCCTAAAACCGCTTCCAAAACAACACAGATCAAATCTGAAATAAATAGCTGAAAAAATCTGAAAAACACAGCTCTGAAATAAAATAATTTAACTGGAAAGAGATCCACAATGACAAGTCCTGAAGCATCCCTGCCAGGAGCTGGGATGAAGCGACGTGCCAGGACAGAAACAACAGCTCTTCCTTTCCAGCCTTTGGTAGGTTTTACTGGCTTAGGAACTCTACAGCAAAGCCTGAGCCTTGGTCCTGCACTGTGCAGTGGCACAAGTGGAGCAGTGAGAAGTCTTCTCACCCACACGGACAGACCCTCTCAGGTACTCTTGCTGCTCTCCTACTTTCACCAGTTTTCTCTTCACCTGATGTTCATGCCCTTCTCCAAAGTCCTCACCACGCCTGAGCCTCAGCCCTACCTCTGGCAAAGCCCCTGTGCTAAGCCACCCATACCCCTGCTCTTGGGCTTGCTTTATGCCCACCTCCCCCACCATCTTGTCCTCCTTCAGATCTGCTCAGTGTCCCTCCTGACACCTTCTCTGCTTCAGACACCGACTCTTCACTTTATCCTTCCTCTGACCCAGCTCTTCACTGATCAGCCAAACTCCTGTAGGTTCACTGCATTTCTCCCCAAGAGCATCTCTACAGATGTTCTCCTCACTCCCTTCATGAGGCACCTTCCCTCCCCATGCTCAGCTCTCTCACACCTCGTGCCCTAGACAGAAGTTATGGGAAGAGGTCCTGCTACAGCAGCTCCCCAATAAGCCAAGAACGAAGAGAGGTCTAGGGACAAGATGGCCACTCATGTTGTCCCCCATGCTGTCCTTTTGACACCTCCTGCTGAAGACTTAATCTCCAGTTGTCCTGCCATGAAGTCTTGGGATGAGAAAAGGCACAACTAGGGTTGTCCTTCCCTAGCCCACCACAACTTCCAGGTTTCCCTTTCCTGTCAGAAGGGGGCAGGACCAAGGAGGACAAGGTCCCTACATGAAAGACATGCTCAGCTTACCCAGAACCTCAGCTCTTCCTCCTGACAGCCCTTCACTGTGGACATTGCCTCAGCAGGGCCATCATGTGCACAGTCAGCTGTGACTGCTGGCCCCAGCAGTAACACCATGAAGTGTGGCTCCTCCTCCATCTGCCCTTTAGTTCCCACCTCCTCCCCAGGCACTTACATACCATTCAAAATTCCCTCCTTCCCACCAGCCAGAGGGCAAAATGTCTTCTGCCAACCATAAATCTCCCACTATAAACAGATTCTGTCAAAGATGGGAAAACCTGGCTGTAGTTGTGGCCTCCAGACTGTGTGGGAAGACACCTTCCTCACATCAGAGACACTTTCTGGGAGGCACAAGGGAGGTATTTGTGTCCTATTCCCCACCACTGCTTGCTTACCTCCCTTGGTAGCCCTTGGCAAGATGGTCTTTCCTTATGTAAGATTGAAAGGATTGAAAGATTCATACATGAACACATGACAGTCTTCTGCTGGCACTTCATCATCTGGATCCTGGCCAGTCCTTTTCATCCTTCCCCAGCAGGTTCCTGTGGAGTTTCATAGTCCTATGAGGTCTATGTCTCTTTCCTCCCTCTCCTAGGCTTCATGGCATGCCTGGGAAGCTGTCCATGTGTGTTGGGCAGAGCAGTATTGGACTTGTAAGAACTTCCAGAATTACTAGAGGCACCTCCTCTGCCTTCCCAAAGTGGTCTTCCTAAGCCCCTTCACTGAGACTGAAGCAGAACAGGGAACAAACATCCAGGCAGCTCCTCTGACACACGAGGGGCTACAGGCAGCACTGAGCACCCAGGAGTGGCTTAAGGGTGCCACAACTTCTCCAAGAGTCTGGGAGAAGGGACCTTGGCTGCTTTAGTACTCAAGAGTTTGGGACTCTGGTGCACCAGAGCACCCGAATCTGGAGAGCAAGTCCCAGCAGGAGGACTTCTCCCCCTCTGCTCTGCCCTGGGGAGACCACAGCTGGAATCTTGTGTCCAGTTCTGGGCCCCTCAGCTCAAGAAGGACATGGAACTGCTGGAGAGAGTCCAGCACAGAGCCACAGAGATGCTGGAGGGAGTGGAACATCTCCCTGGTGAGGAAAGGCTGAGGGAGCTGGGGCTCTTGAGCTTGGAGAAGAGGAGACTGAGGGGTGACCTCAGTAATGGTGATAAATAGGTAAAGGGAGAGTGTCAGGAGGATGGAGCCAGGCTCTGCTCAGGGACAGCCAGGGATAGGACAAGGGGCAATGGGTGTAAGCTGGAACAGAGGAGGTTCCACATCAATAGGAGAAGAAACTTCTTCCTGGTGAGGGTGCCAGAGCCTGGCCCAGGCTGCCCAGGGAGGTTGTGGAGTCTCCTTCTCTGGAGACATTCAAACCCCCCCTGGCCGTGTTCCTGTGTGACCTGCTCTGGGTGATCCTGCTCCAGGGGGGGATTGGACTAGATGAGCTTTTGAGGTCCCTTCCAGTCCCTGACATTCTGTGATTCTATGACTGCAGAGGCTGCACTGTAGCCTTCTTTGCCAAAGGCATCAAGACTTTGGTTGTGACATGGGTGAGCATGGCATGTCCTCCATGGTGTTCTTCATGTATTTCCACTCTCACATTTGAAGTCAGGTGGTTGTGTTCTTCCTGAACTGCTCCCATATTCTGGTGGTGCCTGGCTGTGGACATCTTGGCCCTGTGGCTGAAGATTGCGTCTGAGGAATATTCCCAGATGCAGAACTGCATTCTCTGGTGTGCTCTCAGCACTAATATCCATGTTTCTTCGATGCCCAGGCTTGTATCCTCTGAATGCCATCATGGTAGCAAGAAGTGAGTCAAGAAATGAGAGAATTATCAAAAGCAATGTCACCAGTCTGCTGAAAAATAGCATCAAAAGACATTTCAATGGAAATACCCCAAAACAGGGGTAACAAAATCAGCAAGTCCCTGTCTCACACCTAATAGGCTCTACCATAAGCAGAAAAGGAGAAAAGCTTCTCAAAGGGGTAGGAGAAATCAAACTTTTCTTCTCCTTGAATATTTGGGCAACAAGGTTAAGATACGAGGCTGCAGTGGAGCAGGTTCAGAGGGAAGACCAAGAGCAGTCAGTAGTGTCCTAGGACAGCGGAGAGGACTAGATGATGGGGAGCTCTGTAAGGGGTGAAGACAATTGGGTTGCTCTTCTACACCCCATTTTTCATGGTATCTGAAACTCCCATCTTACCCCCTTCATGAAGCCACAGACTTTTCTGACACACAACCACAACCTTCCTCTGCTTCCCTTCCCAAACAACCACCCTGTGGTTGAAGGGGATGGCCCAACTCAAGCATGGGAGGAGAGCAGGGCTTTCTCTTCTTACTGTACTAGGACTAGTGTGAGATGGTGACTGCTAATGTTGTCCCTACTTCCCTTAACCCCACTCCTAAAACCACCAGTCCTTGCAGTAGGATTGTGAAGGCAGAAGGTGGGACAGCCCATCCCTGTCATCCAGGCAGAGACATGGTTATAGAGATGTTCTGCCCTGGGAATGTGCCATGAAGAGCATGGAGGAAAACAAGAAGAAAAAGCCCAAGTACACACTGGAGAACAACACTGGTCTCAGTAGCAGAGAACAGGTCTTGGTAATACCCTCCCCATCCTGAGACATCTGAGGATAGTGCTGTGGGGAGGGGACCAGTTGCAGATTCAGCTGGAGTCCTTTTGCTGTCACTAGGAAGTGCTGCACCTCACAGCCTTGCACACACCTTGATGCTGTTCGAGAAGCAAACTTCCGAGATGCTCAACCTCATGGAGAAGGGTGTGAAATACAGCCGTGCACCACCAGCTTCCAGAGTTGCCATTGCCATCTACTGCCTGGGTAGATGTGGACATCTTCCAGTATCTGAAGGGGGTTTCAAGAAAGCTGGGGAGGGACTTTTGAGGCTGTTGGGTAGTGGTAGGACTGGGGGGAATGGGTCAAAAGTAGAGGTGGGGAGATTGAGATGAGAGGTTAGGAAGAAGTTGTTGCCCAAGAGGGTGGGGAGACACTGGCCCAGGTTGGCCAGAGAGGTGCTGGAAGCCCCATCCCTGGACATTTGGAAGGCCAGGCTGGCTGGGGCTGTGAGCAACTGCTGGAGTGGGAGGTGTCCCTGCCATGGCAGGGGGGTTGGAACTGGATGATCTTTGAGGTCCCTTCCAACCCTGACAATTCTATGATTCTAGATTGGTTCCATGTGGCTATGTGCCCACCTAAAGCCCTACCATCTACGTGTGTCCATAGTCCTGTGATTTTATGGGACTGTTTTCTGAACATGGTGGTTGCACCTTCCTAACATTTGTCCCAGTGGCCAATGTTGGGTTCTGGAAATTTGTCTCTATGAAAGTTTGTGTGATTGCACTTGGGAGGCTCAGGCTGGGTGTCAAACACCACTTCCCCCAGAGTGTTGTGCATCCGTAGGACAAGTGCCCAGAGAGGTGTTGGGGATCTGCACCCTTGGAGGTCTGCAGGACTTGGCTGGACAAAGTCACAGCTGTCCTTATCTAGATTTGACAGCAACCTGTCTTGGGACAGGAGGTTGGTCTAGAGACCTCCAAAGTGTCCTTCCCACCAACATTTCTGTGAGCTGTCTTCTTGCACAATGGTGCTATGGGTCTGCAGGAGCATGGTCCAGCCCACGTGGTTGGATCTACCTGCTATGTCCATGAACATTAGAGCCATCAGCAGTGAGCCCAAGGAGAAGCAGGAATGTGTTGGGTGAACGCCGGGTGCCTGGGCACAGCAGGTGCCTCTTCATCTTTTCTTTAAGGCGTTTCTTTGACCCTCCTGCACAAACAGCTGCCCGTGGCTGTGCAGCACCCCCAAAGGGGGATGTTCCCCTGCTGCATCCACCGTTATTACTCCATATAGAATCACAGAACTGTTTAGGTTGGAAAAGACCTTAAAGACCATCAGGTCCAACCATTAACCCCGCTCTGCCAAGTCCATCGGCACCGTCGAGCATCCCGGAGCCTGGACTGGAGGCTGCCGCGGTCTGCGAGCCCACGGAGCCCCAGGGGCTGCCCTCGGAGCCCCAGGGATGGAGGAACTTGGTGGGACTAGACCCGACACGTCACCCCCGAGGGCTTGGGGGGCAGTGGGTCCCCGGGGAGTCCCGGGGGGGACCCGGCGCCGTCCGCCCCGGCGTCGCCGGCGGCTGTGGGACGGGACGGGACAGGACGGGACGGGACGGGAGGAGGGGGCCGCCCCGCCTCCCGCTTAAAGAGCCGCGGCTCCAGCGGCCGCGCAGCGAGTGCGGAGCGGGGAGCGCCCGGCACCATGCGCTCCGCCACCGCCCTGCGCCGCATCCTCCTCCTCACCCTCCTCCTCCTCCTCCTGCCGCCCGCCGCCGCCTACTTCGGGTCAGCACCGCCCGCGGGGCTCGGCACCGCCTCCGCCACCGGGCAGGGAGCGCGCAAAGTCCGCGGGGTAGCGCTGGGGGGATCCCGGGAGGGAGCGCGCAAGGTCCGCGGGGTAGCGAAGAAGGGGCCCGGGGAGGGAGCGCGCAATGTACGCGGGGCAGCGCCGAGAACTCCGGGAGGGAGGGTGGATTCTCCGCGGGGCAGCGCTGAGGGGATCCCGGGGAGAGAGCGCGGATTCTCCGCGGATGCTCTGCCCAGAGGAGCTGCGGAGGCTCCGCGGGGATGCTCGGCCCTTGGGGGGTTCCCAGCCGGAGCTGGGGCGGTGCCGGGGCGGGGGGTCCCGGCCGGGCCGCGCACCTGCAGCCCCCGCGCATCCCCGGGACGGCCCCGGAGAGCTGCGGCCGGCGGAGCGTTGTTGGGGAGAGCGGGGGGAGGAAGGGGCGAGGGTGGTGGGGGTCGGCAGGAGCCCTCGCCCTGCTCTCGGGCACCCCGGGAGAGGGGGCGAGGGAAAGATCAACGTGCGCAAGAGAGGGACGGAGAAACGGGGTGGAAGATGCTGTTAGCTGGGAGCGATAGGGAGAAAAACCGGCTTGCTTATACGCCCTGAACTCCTCTCCCTTGCTGTTCAGGATGGGAATTAGCCCCGGGTAGTTGCTGGTTTTGATGCCCCTCTCCAGGCTGCTCCTCTGCAGGGAAGAAGGTGGGAGGAGGCGGCTGGCAGAGGGAGTCAGGGCTCAGCAAAGGGGTGGGGGCACATGTGGGTGCTGTGGGGCTCCAGGACAGAGGGTGTGATGGGTGCAGAGAGGCAGGGCTGGTGCTCCAGCCTGGGGTGCTGTGCTGGACCACTTGGGCACGATTGTCCCCGGGGGCCTGTCCTCCTCTCACATTCTAGTTTTGCTTGGATCAAAGGCAAAGATGGGTTTTAACAGGTTGGTTCAGTACAGAATTTCCCATGAAGAAGTGGTTTGGTTTGTTTCCTGAGCAAGCTGCTTCTCAGGCAGGATTTGCAGACTCTAAGCAGAGCTGGTAGTGCACATATCATAGCATGGAAGAGACACAAGCATTGATGCAGTCAGACACTGCTGGGAGGGATCATGCACTCGTGGAGGGTCTTGGTCCTTCTCAACTGATCCTCCCATAACATGCCAGAGACTTCTTCCTACATTTGCTTGCATGTGTCTGCTGGCTTGTGCCAGCACTTACCTAGGACAATGATTGGTGTTTCGTTTCTGCTGCAAAGCTTGCTCAAAAGAGCTGGATTTTAAGTTTATTAACTCATTCAGCCTAACTCATATCTAAGCACCTGCTGCCAGGGAGGACTCTGCCTTTCTCGGTCAGTCACAGGGTGTTCACACACCTGCTGGGCTGCAGAGAGTGTTTGGCTTTCCAGTTACAGGGACATGTGCACATGGTGGTACCCAGTGGAGGGATTGTCTTTGGGCTCCCGTTTCAGACCTTTCTGGCTATTGCATGAGCTGGACTCTTGTTAAAGCAACCTGAACGATCCTTCATGTTGTGACAGGGCTCTGTTTGGTAGAAACTGCTTCGGGGGCATATGAATTCTGGGTGTGACACCTCTTGATGATGCACAGATTCAGATTTGAGGCTGTAGTGTCAAGTTTTAATGCTATTTTTCTTGGAGGGGTTTGACACCAGTGTGTCCTACATGTTCTCACCTCCTCACTTAAAAAGCACAAGAAGGAATACAAGAGGGAAACCAGAGGCTAAGAACTCAAGAGAGTGTGTGGTGATGATCAATAATGTGATATGTGGGTGCTTTTGAATATGAATTGGAGCAAATAGACTAGAGAGGAACTTGAATGGTTTAGAAGTCTTGATGGGAATGCCTGATACGGCTCATTTTGGGAGAACAGGCATCTGACAAAGTACTACTGAAATGAAGTGGACTTTAGACCCTGATTCAGCATCTGTCTCTAAGTTTTGCCAAATACAAGACACTCAGGCACATGATCCAGGTCCTTGCTTTCCAAACCCTTAATTGAGAAAACCTGCAAAGATATAATAAAAAGTGGAGGAGGCTTTTGGGTGGCTACTGGCAGAGCAAGGACCTGAGCCCTTCCCGAGGTGTACAGTAGATTTGTCAAAGGTGATTGCTGGTTGGCAGTGATGAAGAAAATGCCATGTTTGATTCCATCAGGACAAAGGTAAGGCAAGAAGTGTAGAGTAGTCCAGTAAAAGTCGCCCAAAGGCCTGGGAAAGTTGAAGATCACCTATAAATATACCAAAAAAAGTCTTGCCAGAGTGAGCACAGCCTTACAATGGAGAAAGAATTATAGGATCACAGAAAGGTTTGGGGTAGAAGGGATCTTAAAGATCATCTAGTTCCACCTCCCTGCCACAGGCAGGGACCCCTCCCACTAGAGCAGGTTGCTCAAGGCGCCATCCAACCTGACCTTGAACAATTCCAGGGATGGGGCTTCCAGCACCTCTCTGGGCAACCTGGGCCAGTGTCTCACCACCCTCACAGTGAAGAATTTCTTCCTTAAATCTCCTCTCTTTGAGTTTGAAGCCATTACCCCTTGTTCTATCTCTACAAGCCCTTGTAAAAAGTCCGTCCGCCCCCCCCCAGCTTTTCTGTAGACCCCCTTTAAGTACTAAAAGTCAACAAGAAGGTCTCCCTGGAGCTTTCTCTTCTCCAGGCTGAACAGCCCCAACTCTCTCAGCCTGGCCTCACAGGAGAGGTGCTCCAGCCCTCTGACCATCCCCGTGGCTTTCTCTGGAGCTTCACAACCAGGTCTGTGTCTTTCTTACATTAGGGGCCAGCTGTGGGCAGATCTCAGAAGATCACATCCCCAGTAGCTGGGGATGTTGGGCTCTCTGGTGTCCATGTGCTGGCTGTGCTTGAACAGACCTTGAACTGCCAGTGCAGGGTCTGCAGAGGGGTGAATTAGAGCTTTTAAGAGAGGTGGGGGAAATAAGCTCTGCATGAAATGTGGTCCGGCTGCTGTTCAGGTTGTGTTGGACTTGCCTGGCTTGTTAGGTGCAGGAATCCAGGAGTGGCTGTCTCACAGTGTACTCCTCTTCACTTCCTTCGTGCTGCTTTTGCTTTCACCTTTGCTTCAATCCTCCCCCATGCTACAACCTCCCGTGAGGTGGTCCCTCCTCATCTTAGCCTTCATTTTTCTTTGTACACCTCCTGGGGTGGGTGGAAGTCTCTAGAGGCATCGTTAAAAGCTCTCAATCTCCTGTTGCCACCTTAGGGGCTGTGTTTCATAATGTGAAAAGTAGTTTAGGATGTGCTGGAGGGCAAAGTGCTCCTCGTAGAGCATAAGAAGGTCTCTTCCTAGAATTAGATCAGGGCAGAATTCAGAAGAGACCCACCTCAGGTAGGATGTGGCATTGGGCATGGTAGGACGTGGTCAGGCACTGGAAGAGGCTGCCCAGGGAGGTGGTGGAGTCACCATCCCTGGAGGGGTTCAAAAAATGAATAGATGTGGTGCTTCGAGCCATGGTCTAGGGGTCAGGGAGATGTTGGACAAAGGTTGGACTTGATGATCCTGGAGGTCTTTTCCAGCCTAAATGATTCTATGACATTGTTGAGTAAGCAGAAGCAACAAACTTGATTAAAGCCTTCTCCTGGGGAGACCTCCACAGAGCAGGCTGCAACATGTCTCACCCATGGGCCAGTCTGGCCTGTGCTCTGTGGGCAGGCACATCTGCTGGAGCCTTTCTTTAAAACTCATCCTGAAATACCTGTGGTAGGTACAGAGGCGCCAGGCTTCCTGGGATTTCACATGATGGGCTGTCTTGATTCACAGCTCCTCGTAATTCAGCCTACCTGTGTCATCTGTATTTACTGCTACTCCTGCTCCCACCAAAGTTGGTGGCACAACTGTTGCTCATTTCAGGATGGAAGAATTTTTTTGGCCCTTAGAGAGTAAAACCAATGTGTGACGTGCAGGTCTGTTGAAGGTTGGGCTTGATAGTTTTGAAAATACCATAATATGTCAAATGATATCTTAATGTAAATACGAGTGCCATCAAAAATGTCTCCTCACCACTCCTGTATCCTTCTAGAGATGTCAAGTAAGCTTGGGTTGTTGTCTGCTTTCCCTGATAAATCTAGTGGACCAAATCTATTACAAATAGACTCTTCTGAGTGCTCCTGGAGAGATTTCTGAAGATGTTTCTCTTCCTGTTGAGCTGATAAATTAAATGCTCATTACTTACTGGCTGCATAATCATTCCTCAAAGTACAGGATCAGGAGGGTTTGTTACAGCATCTCCTCTGGCATTGTCAGCCACACAGAATACTGGGGTATTTAAAAAGGGTGTATTAGCAGCAAGAGAGAAGAAATGGAGAGGGAAGGAACTCTCAGCTGCAACCTGGAGAGATGGAGTCTGTAGAGACTGGCACGGCAGAGATGATGTGGGGCTATGGATGCATTGAATAGGTCAGGGCTTTTCATGGATGGTTTTTTATTACCTTCAGTTCCCAGATTCTCTTTAGTCACTATCTCAGGTATCATCTTTTCTAAAAAATTGTCCCACTGGGCGATGAATGTTTCAGGTAGGGAATGCTCCAGGGAATGTGGCCAGTCCAGAGTTAGACTGAAAATCTGATCTCCCATGTAATGATTGACCAGGCTGCTCTCCAGGGTTGGACGGTCAGTGGCAGGGAGTGCACTGCCCCTGAAATCCAGAGCTACAGGGGGATGTTTCATGGGACTGTGTTCAGGAGTGGGAGGATTTAAACCAAGTATGTCCAGTCTGTGGGACCCCAGAGCAGATAAGGATGAAGAATCCAATGCAGATTGAGTGACACAAGTCATAGAATCATAGAATCTCAGAATGGTTTGGGTTGGAAGGGACCTCAAAGATCATCTAGTTTCAACCTCCCTGTCACTGGCAGGGACACCTCCCACTAGACCAGGTTGCCCTGTCCAACCTGGTCTTGAACACATTCAGGGATAGGGCATCCACAATTTCTCTGGGCAACCTGTGCCAGTGTCTCACCACCCTCTGAGTAAAGAACTTCTTCCTTACATCTAACCTAAATCTCCCCTCTTCCAGTTTGAAGCCATTACCCCTTGTCCTATCACTACAAGCTCTTGTAAAAGGTCCCTCCCCAGCTTTCTTGTAGCCCCCTTCAGATACTGGAAGGCCACAATAAGGTCTTTATGGAGCCTTCTCTTCTGCAGGTTGAACAAGCCCAACTGTCCCAGCCTGGCCTCCCAGCAGAGGGTTCCAGCCCTCCCACCATTGCTGGGGCCTCCTCTGGCCCCGCTCCCCCAGCTCCATGTCTCTGCTGTGCTGAGGACTCCAGAGCTGCCCCAGCACTCAGGGGGGTCTCCCCAGGTTGGAGCAGAGGGGCAGGATCCCCTCCCTGCCCTGCTGCCCACGCTGCTGGGGAGCAGCCCAGGAGGACATTGGCTGCTGGGCTGTAAGTGGATGTTACTGGCTCATGTTGAGCTTTTCATCAACCAGCACCCCCAGCTCTTTCTCCTCAGGACTGCTCCCGAGCCATACTCCACCCAGCCTGTATTTGTTCTTGGGATTGCCCTGATCCAGCTGCAGGACCTTGCACTTGGCCTTGTTAAACTTCACAAGATTGGCATAGTCCCACCTCTCAAGTCAGTCCAGGTCCCTCTGGATGGATCCCTTCCCTCCAGTGCACTGACTGCACCACACAGCTTGGTATCATCTGCAACTGTGCTGAGGATGCACAGTCCACTGGTCATAGCAACTGGTGACTAATTGCAACAGCTCCCAGCTAAATCCTCCCACCAGGTGACACACACCTCTCATCCCAAAGCAGCTCTTCTCCTGTGAGAATTTTATATACTGTGGAGTTTCAGGAAAATCCTTTTTTAAACCCAAGTCTGTATTTGGACATCCCATGTGTTGCTGTCACCAGAAAGGGTTTGCAGCAAGCAGAAAAAAAGCCTATTTCAAAGGATTCCAAGCCATGCCCTCACATAAACCTCACCTGGGTTCTTAACTCAAGCTCTTTTTCTTTGTGAGGAGCAGAAAGCTTGACAGAAAACCTGGAGGATAGCAGGTATAAAGACACCTGCCAGAGGGTCTGAAATTCTGAAATGACAACTCTGATGGGGAAAAGTTAAAAAAAAAAAGCCTTTGAGGTGAATAGTTTCTCCCAAGATGCTGCTTTGGGGATTTCTGCTGCCTTGTCTGTAGACAGCGGGTGGTACAAAGCATGGAGAGCATCCCATTCAGTCAGGACATAGAACACTGCTGCTGGGCACCCATTTGTCCAGGGACAGGTATTGGGGATTAAATAATGTTGCTTCTGAAAGGTTTAAATCTCTGTTCCAGGGAACCAGGAGAGCTGAGGAGACCTGTTGTGCACTGTAGAGGTCTTGATCTGATCTGCCGTTGTCCCACATTCTCTCAGCCTTTCCTGAATGCTTCTTGTAGCTACCTGTGGGGTGTAGATATTTCTGTGGAACATGAAAGGCCCGTGAAATCAGATAGGGAGTATGGTTGTGGCTCCCTTTGATTTTTCTCCTTGCTTGGGAGAGGTAGAAAAGGCATATTTTTAGGGGGTTTTAAGACCTTTCAGATCCAGAGGACACTGGGCACTGCACAGGAAAAGGCTCTCATTAAAAGTCTCTTAAGCAGCTGGAATGTGGCTGGAAGGAGATTAAAGGAAATAGATGAATTTAGCAAAGTGCTTAGACCGAAAAGTAGAGAGAAATAAAAGTTTGAGATCCTTATTGTTCTTTCAGATCGCTGGCAGGTGTGCATTAATTCAAAGAGTTTACTTTTTTTTTTTCCCCATATGATCTGTAGATAATAAACTCTAAATCATCTAAACCTGATGTGCACTTTGCCTAACTGCAAATATCTGCATATTTTATGTTTAATCTTGTAAGAATGTTCTCATACCGTGATCTCAATGGGATCCCATGTTAGCACTGCCCTAACAAAGCACAGTTATGGGCAGAGCCTGGAAACCTCCACTCACATGGGTGATCTCAGTGTGTCTGTTGTGACTCCGAGCGTGGCTTCTGCTCCCATCTCTGCCACTGCTCAACTGCACGACCTTGGGCAACTCCTTGAATTTCTCTGCCTACTTGTATAAATGGAAAGTTAGGTGAGACACCATATTAGGGAGTTGTGTCTGTGCACCCATCTTGTGCAAAGCATCCTGGTCTCTGTAGGAGCCTCCAAGCACCATGGTATGATTTTTTCATGCTGACACTCATGTCTTAGGTAACAAGTCTGGTAGTTCACATAAGGGAGACTTTCACAGAAAGGTCTGTTCCAGGTGGCTTTAGTCACATGTCTTAGATTAATAAATTTACTGCTTTTCTTGTTTACTCCTCAATGCATTATTTCCATCTGGCTGTTTCCATCCTCCATTTCTAGAGGAAAACCAAGATGCTTTGGGTGTTGCCACTTCAGAAATTCACAAATCAATAATAACAAAAAAGAAGTATTAAGTAAGTTTTCCTGTGCAACCAGCTGTTTGTGTCAGAGTTTTAGGTATTGCTGGATCCAACTTTAGAAAGTGTTTTCCCCATGAAACTTCTGCTTTGCATAGTGTCAAAGATGGATTAAACTTGGTATCATTGCTCTGTGTTGTCCCAGGCTGTATTGGCTGTGCACTATTGAGGTTGCTCTGAAAATGGAATAAAATTCTTCCAAAGTTGTTTTTCTGGTCCCCATCATTATCCTATTTGAGTTTTCCACAAATATTAACATCCAGCATCCTTCAGGGTCTGGAGAATGGCAATATCACCTTCTCAAAATTCTCATTGGCCACTGGTGGTCATAGGACATCCTTGAGATAATCCATGTCCAGGATCATAGGAACAACTGTCCTGGGTCAGACCAAAGGTTCCTGTAGCTCCACAACCTGGTTTCAACACTGGGTAATAATAAACACGAAGGCAAAAGCATAAAAAGGAATGGGGCAGCAGGTAGTGATGCTCTCCAGCTGCTGACAGTCATTTCCTGGGTCAAAGTATCTTTGTGTTTAATGGTTGCCTTATGGATTTTTCTTCCATAGTTTTGTACGACCTGCATGTCATAGAATCATAGAATTGTCAGGGTTGGTAGGGACCTCAAAGATCATCCAGGTCCAACCCCCCTGCCATGGCAGGGACACCTCCCACTCCATCAGTTGCTCACAGCCCCAGCCAGCCTGGCCTTCCAAATGTCCAGGGATGGGGCTTCCAGCACCTCTCTGCCCAACCTGGGCCAGTGTCTCCCCACCCTCCTGGGCAACAACTTCTTCCTAATGTCTCATCTCAATCTCCCCACCTCTAGTTTTGATCCATTCCCCCTCTCATACAGCCCTAGTGTCCTCCAAGTTTAACTACAACCTCTGTACCCCATTGCATTTATTTTTATCCTATTGATTAATAAGTTAATATAATTTCCCCTGCTTCTTGTATATTAGAGGTAGGAATAACCTTTTTTTTACTCGCTTGTAGATCAGTCATGATTCTCCAACCCTGTATTCTGCTAGTATTCCTTTTCTCCTAGTGGAAACTGTGGAAGACATTCAGCCTGTTTGTCTTCAGACACAAGCTACTTTTGGGAATCATCCTAAGTCCAAGCAGGCTGCACCATCTGGCTTATCCTTGGTCTTTCTGTTCCATGACTCCTCCAAAGCAGGTTTATGAGGCATGACTACTTTCTACAGAAGCTGTGTTGACTCTTCTCCACTGTTGTGTGTTTAACCTTTGCCCACTAATTCCACTCTATTCTTAGAGTTTCCAGCAACTTGTCCTCACAGCTCCTCTGTGCTGTGCAGATCATCACCTCTTACAAAACTTGGGAGATTCCTTTGCCACCTTTTCCACTCATGCAGTTTAAAGCAATCTCTTCCACACCATGTTTTCCTCCCTGAGTCATCTCTGATGTGAGCACTTGGACATCCAGTGAGCTACAGAAGAACACACAGGCTTGACTTCACAGTTGCTACTTGAGGCAATGCATCAAAGCCCCTGACAAACCTGGGGGAGCTCAATAGCCCTTAGTTAAATTCTCTGCTTAAGGTCTGAATTTCTGACTTCAGCTTCCATCCTATGAGTCTTTCTTTGCTGTTTACCACTGGACTAAAGCACTGTCTACTGTATCTTTCCCCCATGAGAAGGGACTCATGGATTTTAGGTCAATATCCTACTCCTTGGGGTGAGCATTTATGATGACAAGAACAGGGATGGGGCTTCCAGCACCTCGCTGGCCAACCTGGGCCAGTGTCTCCCCACCCTCCTGGGCAACAACTTCTTCCTAACCTCTCATCTCAATCTCCCCACCTCTACTTTTGAGCCATTCCCCCCAGTCCTACCACTACCCAACAGCCTCAAAAGTCCCTCCCCAGCTTTCTTGTAGCCCCCTTAAAATACTGTAAGGCCACAATAAGGTCCCCTCAGCGCCTTCTCTTCTCCAGACTGAACAACCCCAACTCTCTCAGTCTATCTTCGTAGGAGAGGTGCTCCAGCCTCTGATCATTCTTGTGGCCTTTGGAAACAGAGCCACCAAGCCTCTACATTAGAGCTCCTGCTACTTCTGAAGCTCCTGTGAAAAGGAAGGGCTGAGAGCTGATCACCTTTCACAGAAAGGAGATGACTAGTCTAAGTTGTCAGTGGAGCTACTACTGCTGTCTCAAAAACAGCTGACAAGGGATGAATGCTGGTTTAGCTGGGGTGTGGGACATGAAAATGAGGATGGAGACTGGCAGGAGGGGAGTTCTGTTTGTTCAGAGAAGGGATTTTTGGTAGTTAGGATGCTTGGCATGGGTGGTAGTTCTGTTGGACAATCAGTAGCTTGGGATCCAGGAGTTTAGACATATTGCAGATGTGGCTTTCAAGCCATGAGCAATTTCAGTGTTGTTCTACAAGGCTCTTAAATTCTTCTTTCCAGTGTCAGTTCCCTTTTCCTTATTTCTTCTTTCTGTGCTGTGAACTTGGGAAACTGCTGCATGGGGGCACAGATACCACATGGCAAGTGGAGAATAACCACGTCTCACATTGGACTTGTTGACAAGTGCACTTTCCTGGGATGTGAGTGCTGGAATCCCACTGCCAAGCAAAGTCCAGGTCTCTGACCTTCTGGATGAGTCTTATTCTTATTCCCCCAACTGAGTTAATAGCAACACCTCTTCCTGAACCCAGCATTGTCCCAGTGAGTTAGGTACAGCCTGAACATCCCTAAGAAGTCACACTTTTGTTGATATCTAGGCCTCTCACTGTCCATGCAGGAGTTGCCATATCTTGATTTTCTTGAGCTACAGAGCTTGTGCTTATGCACCCAGGGAAACACAACTCCAATGAACATGTGTATTTGTTTTTAAGCACCACAGTGAGTCAGGCAAAGCAGTTGAGCTTGCTCATCGTGTTGGTTTCACTCACTTGGGTCAATCTTGTGTCCCTCACCACAGTTCCTCCAGCTCAGGACTGACATGTCCCTTGTGTGTGTGTAGTACAGAAAGGGCTTTGAACTCTGCAGTCTGAATTGCTCTCTGAAGCTCATCAAGCTGTGTTAATTCCACTTTCTTGGGCTGAACTTGACCCCAAATATCTCTCTCTGTTTCCAGCATTGCCTGTTTATTTCTTGGCTCTCACTGGAACATCTCGTGTTTCTGTCACCCAGATCAGCAGTGACAATGAGATTAAGAGATTCTTCCCACCCACTTGGTTTCTAAAGTTTAATACTCACTGTGTGATTCACAATGATTCCTTGGTTCTTGGTTAGTTTGCAGGTCTCTGGATGATTTCCATGTGTTACTTAATCACACTTGTTCCTAATTATGGATATGTGAGTGCATCTGGAGGCTGTGGGCTACTGTGAGAACAAATGCAGAAGTGCTGTGGGGTCAGGTCAGCTGAATTGTGCTATAACTCCCATGCATGGATAGACTATATTGACTACGGAGAGATCGAGATATCTCGCTCAGAAGTAGATGGCTAAAAAGTATGTGGAGGGCTAAAATTGCATCTGCTGAACTTGGCTTGCATCCTCCATAAAGAAGGGTTGTATCCCTGACAAGAGTATGGTCTTACTTCATAGAATCATAGAATCACAAAATGGTTTGAGTTGGAAGGGACCTTAAAGCTCATCTAGTTCCAATCCCCCTGCCATGGCAGGGACACCTCCCACTAGACCAGGTTGCTCAAAGTCTCATCCAACATGGTCTTGAACACATCCAGTGATGGAACATCCACAACTTCCCTGGGCAACCTGGGCCAATGTCTCACCACCCACATAGTGAAGAACTTCCCTACATCTACACCTTACATCCTTACATCTTGCTTCTGGGTTGTAAGTGAGTATTGCCAGGTCATATTGAGCTTCTCATCAATCAGCACCCCCAAGTCTTTCTCCTCAGGGCTGCTCTCAAGCCCCTTATTGCCCAGCCTGGATTTGTGCTTGGGATTGCCCCAACTCAAGTGCAGGACCTTGCACTTGGCCTTGTTGAACTTCATGAAGTTTGCATGGGCTCACCTCTCAGATCTGTCAAGGTCCCTCTGGTTGGCTTGAAGAGTTGAGTGTTATAAATGTCTGTCGTTTATGGAGCCAGGTAAGTTTCCATTTTGTGGTAACTTCCATCAGTTAAAATTCTTTACTTGTGAACTGACATGTGGTAGACAATGTGGACACTTGTGTTCACTGGCACAGAAGTTCCTCTCCTCTCTCTGCCAGCACAGGCTGGCATTAGCTGTGGCAAAACATACACAAGGAAACATGACTGGTCAGACCTGGTCAGATACCTCAGCTACGAAAGACCAGGAACCTATAGTGGAGCAGAGGTGAAGAACCTCACTTCCCACACTGCTGTGGGGAATTGCTTGCTTGGCATCGTACCAGCTTCCTGACCAGTGTCCATCTCCATCTGGCTTGGTCTCCTCAAGTGATGAACTGTGTGGGGAAGATGATGGAGGGTCGCTGGTGGGGGGTGCAGCAGCCAGATAGTCTCTGTAGATCTGCTCCAGAGATTGCTCCTGATTGCATCTCTCCCTACTTAGCTTTGCTTGTCTGACTCCCACAGTCACTTTGTGGAGCTGCATAGCCCAGTTTCCTTGACTTGAGGAGAGGAACAAGACCCAACTGGCTCATCTGTATGTCCATGGGGAACTACCTGTGGGCTTACAAAGAAAACTACATGGGTTTGGGGAGGTGTAGTCTCCAATGTTGGGGCTGAGCTGTGTCCAAAAGTAAAGGTTCAAGGACATTTCCATTTATCTGTCTGGTTTTGGGATTTCTTGGGGTGGGAGGATTGAGACACTCTGATTTTTACCTGCTTGGTAATCAGGAGAGACACTCCTGAGCAGCACTGTACAAATGCATGACTGGTCCCAGTTTGCTTGCAGCCCCCAAACCTTGCATCAAAATTAAAGGATTTCTCTGTTCTTGTTTAGCAGCAAGCTTAAGATATTAAGGGAGATCAATTTTGCAATAAAAATATTATCTTGCCATTAAAGCAAATCAACTGTTAGGAAAGATTTCTTCATTGGAAGGGTTGTCAAGCCCTGGAACAGGCTGCCCAGGGCAGTGGTTGAATCACCATCCCTAGACGTGTTTAGATGAGGTGCTGGGGGCCATGGTTTAGCAGTGGACTTGGTAGAGTTAGTGACTGAACATGATGCTCTTGCCATGTTTTCCAACCTAAATGATTCTATGAAAAGTGAAAGCACTTGTCTCAAAAGTTTGTGACATTTTTCAGCTGAATTACACATACACCTATAGAAGTGCATTTGTAAATACAATTTTAGTTGGCCTTTCCTTTAATTTTTCAGCAGGAAAATGACTTCCAGTCAGAGTCATGCTTCCTCTAGGAAGGTGGTCATTCACAATGTCTATCCTAGCTATGACTGGTGGCATGGTACCAGTGCACACAAAGCCCTCAGAGGACATGGCTAATGGTTTCTGGAGTTAGCACAGAGCTGCGATGTACCTTCAGCACCACTGAGTAAAACCACTCTCTGTATGTGATGGTCAATGTACTATGAAGGAAACAAAACTACAGGGCTGTAAACATGTCTTCTTCATGGAGTCAAGAAAGCTTCCCACCCTGGTGAGGCTGCTGGTGACAACACACATGGGTTTCTTCTTTCTCCCCACAGCTTTAGACTGGAGTGTGGTGGAGGTGGGATACTAGATGTAATCAATCTATATTGATTAATCTTTTGAGCTGGTAAAGCGCCCTGACCAGCAGATTTCTGAACATCCTTCCCTCTGATCATCTCTTCTCTCCCATGACTGCCGTCTCCCAAAACTCATTGCTTTTTCTGCTTCCTTTCAGCTTGACTGGGAAAGAAGCTCTGACCCACTTCCCATCCCTGGGCCCCTCCACAAACTCTGCCCAGGGGAAGGTCCACGTGAAGCAGTGTGACCTGCTGAAGCTGAGCCGCAAGCAGAAGAGGCTGTGCCGGCGGGAGCCTGGCTTGGCGGAGACCTTGCGGGATGCCATCCGCCTGGGCATCATGGAGTGCCAGTACCAGTTCCGCAGCGAGCGCTGGAACTGCAGCCTGGAGGGACGGACCAGCCTGCTGAAGCGAGGTACAAGGTAGTCCTTGGTTGGCAGTATAAAATCCCACTTGGTGCTGCAGCCCCTGGAATGGGCATCTTCAATTAAGCAAAGTGGGGCGCGGTTTGTCATGGGCTGAAAGGTAGAAGGAAGTTCACAACCTTGGCTTGTGGATTTTTGTCTGAGACCAGAGCTTCCCAGACTGACCATCTTCCTTGGCTGCCAATCAGGGATGGTCCCATGAAAAACAAGTGTTGGTGCTTTATAAAATCATAGAATCATTTAGGTTGGAAAAGACCTTTAGGATCATCAAGTCCAACCTTCAACCCAACATCTCCCTGACCCCTAGACCATGTCCCAGAGCGCCACATCTTCTCATTTGTTGAAGACCTCCAAGGATGGTGACTCCACCACCTCCCTGGGCAGCCTGTTCCAGGGCTTGATCACTCTTTCAGTAAAGAAATTCTTCCTAATACCTGATCTAAACCTCTCCTGGTGCAACTTGAGGCCATCACCTCTTGTCCTGAGGTAATTATCCCTTATGTCAAGGGATTATGTAAGAAAAGACTTCTTTTTACCTCTTTGAATATTTTCATATGTAAATCTCTGTTGTTCTCAGCTACAGAATTTAATCCTAATTTGCTGTTTGAAAAAGCTATTTATCAGCATTAAGGCATTTCAGCGTGTGTTGGGAAGTATCTCCTCAGACTCTTTCACACATATTTGAAGTTTCTGCAGAGGTTCAGACAGAGTGGACAGAAGATCCAGTGGTTTGTTTCACAAAAGCTCTAGAAGAAGAAAATATCCTGTAAATTCTCTATTTGAGGTAGGAGGGAGCATCATAAATCCTTCAAATTGTAAGAACTTGAGAAAAACAGAGTGAAGACAGATCCTGAAACTATTTCTTAATAAATGCCCCCAGAGCATGCACATGCACATTGCTGAACCTGTCCTCATCCAAGGACCAACTGTCTGTTATTGAGCTTCAGCTCTTCAATAACATTTAGTGGCATTTACTAAATTTTCGTCTTCAGCATTATTGAGTTTCAGTCCTTTGATAACATTTAGTAACTTAATGTTTTTTAAAAAGGGGCCGAATAAGCCAACATTAACTTTGATGGAATCAAAATGTTAATTTTAATTAGCATTGGAATTGAAACTTTTTAACATTTCCATTTAAAACTATCACATTTTATTAAAGCAAATATTAAGCTAATAGTTTAGTGAACCAGCCCATACAAGATCAGATTTACTTCATTGCAAGGCTCTATTGTGAATTTTTTAGCACGCTGTGAAAGGAGAAGCTGTTGGTGATCATTTTGAGTGACTTTCTGACATCTGTACCTTCATCAATCTCAAAGAACTTGAAAATGACAATTGAATAATCCTCATCTTCAAATAGCTGGAAAACATTTAATTATCTCGTGGTGACATGCCTCGGCATTTCCATGGACTCCTGACTGACAAAATAAAATATCACCTGTAATTTAAAACCTGTTTTGGCAGATGAGGATAAGTGTTTGAAAACTTTTATTACACAATCTTAAGGATCAAATGATGATTTAATACAGAAAAGTATGCTGCACACATCTCCTCTAGGAGAGGACAGTTGGCTGCAAGCAATTATTAGTTCTCATTTTCCTTTAACTTGGAAAAAGTTGGGTTTTTTTCACAAAGGACATGAGCACTTTCAGCTACCACTTTTGATCTGTTTCTCACATACTCCTATTTTGTTTCTGCCTTGGAAGTCGTGGGTCAGACAATGGACTATGCTCCTCTCACTCAAGTAGTGATGAAGAGTTTTAGAAATGATTAAATAATATGACATCATCATGGTCCTAGAGAAACCGTAAAGAAACCCACACACTTTTTAACAGTCTTTAATGGTCTTATGAGAGCAAGAGGGGGAAAAAGCTCCTGCCCCAGTGAGATGGTTCATTTTTGTGATAGGTGAAAAGCCACATTTAATTTGCGGTCACAACTGAAAAACTTCTGACTGATTCAGATCAGCGATGCTTCTCCTGCTTAGAGATGCCATCGTCTTTTTTTCCTCTATTTACATACTTCTAGTAAGTAAAAAAACCAATGCCAAGGGCTTTCTGGTTTTTGAAAAGCCAGATCTATTCTCATGGTTGGCATCATTTGTTGTTTTACACTGAGGCTCCTCTGGATACAACTGGGAAAATCCTTTTGCACAACCTCCAATTCTTCTGTGACTTTTGCAATCACTGGTGATGGCTCCAGCTCTTCACTGATCCCTGCAAAATCCTTCTGCATTCCTTCTCCATGTCTTTAAAAATCCATGGAAACAGTTAGATTTAAAATGATTCTGGGGAGACATTTCAAGCTGTTGTGTTGCACGGTGGCCGTTGGTGTCTTTATCCAAAGTTTGTAAAGCAGTGATCACAGAATCACAGAATCACAGGATGGTGGTGGTTGGAAGGGACATCTAGAGATCACCTGGCCCAACCCCCCTGCCAAAGCAGCTTAATCTAGGCAAGGTCACACAGGAACACATCCAGACGGGTCTTGAAATTCTCTAGAGAAGGAGACTCCACAACCTCTCTGGGCAGCCTGTTCCTGTGCTGGGATACCCTCATAGTAAAGAATTTTCTCCTCATGTTGAGATGGAACATCCTGTGTTCTAGTTTGTGCCCATTGCCCCTCATCCTATCACTGGACACCGCTGAAAAGAGACTGATTGCTCCGTCTTCCTGACACTCACCTTTCAGATATTTATGAACATTAATCAGATCCCTTCTCAGTTTCCTCTTCTCCAGCTAAACAGCCCAAGGGATCTCAGTCTTTCCTCATAAAAGAGATGCTCCAGTTCCCTAATCATCCTTGTAGCCTCAGCTGGACTCTCTCCAGTAGTTACCCGTCACCCTTGAACTGGGGAACCCACAACTGGACATAATATTACCCAATACAATGACCTTTTGGTTTCCAAGGTGTGTCATAAAAGCAGCCATTTGCTTCTGGCGGTCAGGTAAACAGGAGTTCATCTCAATAACATGGTGATATGGGGAAAATAAAGACATCTCAGACCCAGCCACTCAGAAGAATCCTTCTTGAGAGACAAGCATTCTACAATCCTCCCCTCCCTCAATCCATTCCTTTGCTTCGTGTTGGTAGAATCTTTAACCTTGAAGTAGTGGTTTCAATGTCATGAAGAATCTAGGAATGGTACGGCACAGGAGCTCAGAGATGTAGAATTTCCATCCCTGGAGATTTTGAGAACTCAGTTGGACAAAGCCCTGAGCTCCTTTAGCTGGCATTGGAGTTAACCCTGCTTTGAGTAGGAGGTTGTAGTAAAGAACTTGAGATGTCCTTCCATTCTAAAGCTTTCTACAATTCTAGAACTCTCTGGTCTGCTCTGTTTTGTTTGTTTTGTTTTTCCAGAGAGATGTCTCTTCCACTTGCTCAGAAATGCTCATTCTGTCTTTATTGTAGCATTGAAAAAGCTTTGACCTTGAGCATCTTTCCTGTGGCAGGATCACCACATGGCTAAACTCCTCCTGTTATAGTCTTCCTTGTGGTCTAGAGCACACCACACCACAGAGCAGTGTCCTACCATTGCAGTGAACGTCTTTCTGTATTTATAGGCTGCTGGGCTAAGAAATAATTCCAGAGAGCTCAGGAGAAGACTTGGACATGTGCAAGGTCCTACCAGGAGGAGCTGGCTTGCCCTAGCATCATGAAACTCAACTCTGTGCTGGATGTTTGCAACCAAACTGCCCAGAAAAGACATCTGCATTTAGATGTTCCCCCTTGCACCGAGGGGTTAAGCTTTCATTTAGTCACCAGCAACACGTCAATGGAGTCAGGAGAGTGACTCATCCCTCAAACAGACCCTGACATCCTGGGCATCGGCTCCAGGCTCCACTGACTGTGGTTGCAAGAGCTCCATTGACATAGTGGGAGGACAGATACCCAGGACACATGGAGAGGCCTCTATTTAGATCTTTTCAGATCTGATTGCTGCTCATTTGTGCTACGGTCTACCAAAAATCTGGCTGCTCTTTTACTCATTGTTATTCCACAATTTAAATAGAAATGGTGGCCAATCCCTTATGAAGGGCAGAGAAGAAGGATAAGGAAGGTAGAAGGAATCATCTTAGACTTTTCAGAGAAGAATTTGGCAGCCTGGTGCCATTGAACCTTTACCATAAAAGGAGGTGGGAGGGGGATGAAGAAAGAGATGGTTTGAAAATATGCTCGTTATCTCCAGTTACTGCTGTCTGCAGTGGCCTGACCACAAGCAATGGTCTCTGATTCCAAGTGGGTTGAAATCTGGCCAGGACTTATGTGGAGTGCCACAGAAGAAACCAAGCCATGGTCAGAAATAGCAGGAGCAGTGTGGTATTCCACAGAGTCAGATTTAGCAGGGGATGTGGAGCTGACTGGTACTGCTGGCTCTATCTGGTATGGGAAAGTGTTTCTGAAGCACTTTCCTCTCTTCAGCATGTCAAGGAGGATATTGGGGATCTGGGAAGCATTTGGTGATCAGCTTCTGGAACTATTTTTCAGATTTAAGATCTCAAATGTATCTTATCCTCTCTTAGCTCCTTCTTATGGGTTAGCCACTGTGTGAGAATGTGTGAGCATCACATTCCTATCCATAATCTGTATTGACTGCATCCTACAACAGCTTTTCCAAAATTTTGATGGATTTAGTGATATTTTTTCACTATTCTTCCAGTAACCTGAGAGATTTTATAGAATATCATCAACCTGAGAGCTTAGTTGCAAGTTATTTGTCCCAGTGATATAGCAGCTAAGATGGCGAGGTAGGAAGCAGTTTGTTGATTGACCCTCTTGACCTCCTCCACATTTTCTTGACTCTCTCATCCACATCCATACTGTTAGATGTTTCACCTAAAATTCTGGTGTTCCAAAGAACTCCTATGAATTCTGTATTGAAGTTGCTAACACAGCTTCTTCATTATGTTCTTGATTATTCAATTTTTCGTTCTTCTTACTGATAACTATCAGAATAACTCTTTGTCCTGCTCTCTGATCAGATTGGGAAACAGATTTCTTTCCTTCTGATGTGTGAGGAAATTCAGACTTTTCCAGTGGGGAATATTTGTTTGCCTCAACGTGTTTTCTTCCATGCAATGTACAAGTGCTCTGTTTTTCATAAACCAAAATGTTTCTATTTTGTCCAGTATTGTCCATTCCTGCACTCTGAGCTACTGATCACTCACGTCTTTCTCTTCCTTCCACTACTTCTTAAAGTGTGGACTTGTTAAGAGATTTACCAGTAATAGTTTTGTTTTCTGCAAATCAACTCTGGAGGAAATATTGAGATTTCCCCCTGGATTAAATAGGAGAGAACATAAGTAATCAAAACAAAATATTTTAGGCATTTAGGTCAGGTTTGTGTCAATCGAGGTTTTTGGAACTCATGGGTGTACTCTGAACATACCCATTCCCATCTGGTCTCATGCCTTCAGACTGAGTTTCTATTCAGGCACTTCACTTTCTTCCCTGATTAATATTTCGTGGTGTGTCCTGGTCACACACTTCAGGGCAAATGTAGCCAAGCTGGGAAGCTGTGCTGCCAGCTCTGTCCTTCCTTGGGCCAACACCAAACTCTGCAACATCCCCTCAGCAGAACTTCAGCTTTTCTTCTTCATCTGGTTGCTCTTCTCCATCTCAAATCAACCACGGGGGAACACACCCCTGAGAGAGAGCTCAGCAAGTGTCCCCAACAAGAGCTCTCTTCCAACTGATCAGCTCCTTGTTGCTTCTTCTTTCTTCTGTTGCTTCTCTCTAACTGGCTCAGTTCCTACTTCTCCCAAGCTGGTCAGTTCCTGGTTGATCTCTCTCCAGCCTCATCCACCACCCCAAGGACAATCCCCTGGGGGCAGTTGGTTCCTCACACAGGTGGGGCAGGTTCTGCCTCTGTGGCCTTGGGAAACAAAACATGTTGCTGGGTTGTGACCCATCCATAGGTCAACTCCAACTGGGGGCCACAGCCCAGGCCCCAGCACTTCAGAAGCCTGGTTTAGGAAGGAGAATAGCTCCAGAGAGCATCACCACAGGCACTGGGAGTAGACAATTCATAGGGAAGTCAGAAAACCCACTCATGTGTGGGAGAGTTGTCCGTGTCCAAGATGTCCTTTAACATGGAACCTTTCCCAGTCAAACTACTTATGATCCTTCTGTATGAAAAACTGCTACTGTGCCAACACAGTCTCAATTGAAAACATTTTAAATAACAGATCAGATATAAAAAATATTTTTTCAGTCTCTACTAACTATTCCCTTTACACCACAACATGATTTCAATGATGGTCTCTATTCACACCTATCAGTTCTGCGATGAGGATGGTTGCCCAGAGAGGTGGTGGAAGCACCATCCCTGGAAATTTTTAAGGCCAGGCTGGATGGGGCTCTGAGTAACCTGATCTAGTGGGAGGTGTCCTTGCACATGGCAGGGGGGTTGGAACAAGATGATCTTTAAGGTCCCTTCCAACCCTGACAATTCTATGGTTCTATGATTCTATAATTTCATGACTGTCACTTTTTGTAGTTGAATATTTTCCCAGGACTGTTTGGCTATAGCCACCCATTCTTTGATTCATGAGTGGTCTCCTGTCTCCATACGGAATCAGTCACAGCAAGTGAGACTGGGAAGTTTCCTCACCAGTTACTTCAAACAGGACATTGAGTCTCTCTGCTAGGGATGGGGTGCAGGCAATGGAGGAGTTTTGTGTCTTTGCATTTCTAAGTATTGCACTTTGGTTTAGCTCATGGATGGTCAGGAGAACCAGCGGGGTGGATGAACACCTTATTTTGCCTTTTCTTCTCCTACCCTCTCCTAATCCTCCTCCTGTGCAGGTTTTAAGGAAACTGCCTTCCTCTACGCAGTGTCCTCTGCTGCTCTCACCCACTCCTTGGCCAGAGCGTGCAGCGCCGGGCGCATGGAGCGCTGCACCTGCGATGACTCCCCAGACCTGGAGAACCGCAAGGCCTGGCAGTGGGGCGTGTGTGGAGACAACCTCAAATACAGCACCAAGTTCCTGAAGAAGTTCTTGGGTCAGAAGAGGATCGGCAAAGACCTGCGGGCCAAGGTGGACATCCATAACACCAATGTTGGCATCAAGGTGAGGAGCTGCACTAGCAGGCCTAGAATGAAGTTAGGACCCAGTGCAAGTCTCCTAACTCATCCTCATCTGAGGCTGTTGGTGAGAGGGGTATTTATTGCCCCAGCTCACAAACCTGTGAGTCATGGACCTCACAGTACTGAGAGCTCCCTGGAAAGTCTCCTAAACTCTGAGGAGTTGCATGTTGAGTGGCTGAATAGCGTCCTGCATCCTCTAGTGGTATCAGGGCTGGGTGACAGCAGTTTGCAGCCCAGCAAGAGCTGTAGAACTCAAAGGCTGAATTACTCCATAGGTTATTGCACTGCCTCAGGGAGTTTTAAGAACACAGAATCATTAAGGTTGGAAAAGACCTCTAAGGTCAACCCAGGTCCTGAAGTGTCACATTTACACATTTTTTGAACACCTCCAGGGATGGTGACTCCACCACTTCCCTGGGCAGCCTGTTCCAGGGTTTGACCACTCTTTCAGTAAAGAAATTTTTCCTAATATCCAATCTAAAAGGTAGATTGGAGCTTCAGAAGTGGAGCTTCAGAGATGGTGGGATGTGTGTAGTAGATTAAGGGTTGACACTCTTGAGATCAATTATGAGTCTGCTGGTGACTTGCAGTGGAACTAGTCATGTGCCAAGTTTGGGTCAGGGAGACCATTAGATCAAACTCCTTGGCTTGTATGTTACAAGCTACTTTTTCCATTTACTGAGTCCAAATATTTGTTCAATTAGACCATGGTCTTCTTTGAATATACCAAAGGGAATCCACCATGCTGGAGATACTCAGGTTTATGGGTGACTATCCTTGCTATTCCAAATAGGCTAAGAATGTATTCAGCAGTCAGCCATTTGTCCTCATTCAGTCTTTCTACTCTCTGGCTCACCAGTCAACTCTGTGGCCATTCCTGTTTTGTTTTTTAGTTTTTCCTCCATAAAATAGGAATAATACTAATAAAATGAAAGTACTTCCAGGCTGTCTACATTCTGAGGTGCTTCCTCTACCCAGAGCTAGGCTCATGGTCCTGGCAGATAATGACTACCACTTCTCTTCCCCATCAGGCTGTGAAAAATGGTCTCAAAACCACGTGTAAGTGCCACGGTGTCTCTGGCTCATGTGCTGTCCGGACATGCTGGAAGCAGCTTTCACCTTTCCATGAGATTGGACGGCTGCTGAAGCTGCGCTATGATGATGCCGTCAAGGTCTTCACCACCACCAATGATGCTGTGGGACACTCGGAGCTGGCTGGCCCACAGAGACACAGCCATTCCCACAAGCACCCTGCTTCACCCCGCTCCACGGACCTGGTGTACGTGGAAGACTCCCCCAGTTTCTGTCGTCCTAGCAAATATTCCCTGGGAACTGCTGGGAGGACCTGCTCTCGGGAAGGCAACTGTGACAGCATGTGCTGTGGGCGAGGCTATAACACCCAGAGCCGGCTGGTCACCTTCTCCTGCCACTGCCAGGTGCAGTGGTGTTGCTATGTTGAGTGCCAACAGTGCATGCAGGAAGAGGTGGTCTACAGCTGCAAGCAGTAAAGACAGTGCTAGAGGGTCAAGACAAGTCCTAGAGGACAAGGAAGCAGTAGGGAGAGAATGACACGATTCTCTGCTGTGGGGTGAGGGCAAAGGCAAGCATTGAAAGTCTCCAGTGCTCCTGTTATCTCAAAGTTGAGATCATCTGATCTGGGGAGAGCCCCTGTGTGAGGGGTGAAAACCAGAGGTTTCGTCAGCTATCAGGTCAGGAAGAAGGGACAGAGAGTGGGGGTAACGTGGGGACAGCAGAAGCACTGAAGCAGTCAAAAATATCTCTCTTGAGCTAAAACTTGTACTCTCACCTGTAGGAATATCCCCCTCCTCCATCCCTCACTTGCACTCATGTAAGTGTGTTGGGGTGGTGACCCTGGAATACTGAGGGCTTCTGCCCTGGTTCCTGGAGAGAAGAGAATTAAAGGACTGGGGTGGGGCAACTAACCAGAGACTGGCTCCTGGTGTATCAGGGACAGCTGTGGTCCTGCACCAAGGCAGAGTGACTCTGGCAGTTGGGGGTTTCATTGCTGTGTTCCAGGAGCTGGTTGAATCCTTTCTGCTTTGAACTCAAAGACGCACTGTTGAGTAGTCTCATCTTGATGCAAGATTTTTGCCTCTGCAATACCAGTTTACAAACAAATGGAGCTCGTGTCCATCATCTCCCAGGTCTACAGGTTGGCTGTTAGACTCCAAGTGCATTTTCACCACGTTTTAACCTTGCTGTACACAGCAGACCTGGAGTTGCCTCTGTTTCAGTGCATGTGTCACAGGAACTCAGCTGAGGTCTGTGAAGTTACCCCTCTGCAGCACAGGGTTATTTCATGGTGGTGGATTCAGGGTGATGGTGCCAATTATGCATCTCTCTTCCCCCCCAGTCAAACTTTTTTGGCTTCTGTGTCTTTGCCCTGGTGCCTGAAGTGCTTCACACCCCACAGTCCTGCCCTGTGCCCATCACAGGGAAAATCTTGGAAAGGGAATTAGGAACCACAGGAACTGGGACACCTTAAAAATTTGCAACTCATGAGTGACAAGCTCTGCACTGAGAAGTTGGATCCACCTAGACAAGGCAGGCACCTGGGATGAGAGAAGGCGACCTGGGGGAATGAGGAAGGTAACCTGGGTCCATCAGAGTTGTGATCCCTGGACTTTGAGTCATGTTTTCCAGCTAACTTTAAGCTGAACGTAACAGAACTAGCCTGGTTTGTTTCTTTGGCTGTGTTTTAGAGCCATTCTGGGGCTGGCAGTGAAGCATCCACTCACCCAGTCACCGGCTCCACACAGATGTGTGCAGCACAACCTGGCTGGGTGTTGAGCTGCAGTTCAGTCCTTCTGCTGCTCCAGGGCTTTTCCTGGTTAACCCTGCGACAGCAGATAGAGCGTTCAGACTGTGAGCAGCTCTGGAGGGTCCCCGAGGGAACAAAGCTGCTGTATTTGCTCAGTCTTGGTGTGGCTCTAAACCAGCAAGTAGGATCTTTGTGTGGAGATGGGCTGTGTCCATATGTAAATCATAGAATCATTAAGGTTGGAAAAGACCTCTAAGTTCATCAAGTCCAACCATCAACACAACACTACCATGACCACTAGACAATGTCCTGAAGTGCCACATCCACACGTCTTTTTGAACCCCTCCAGGGATGGTGCCTCCACCATTTCCCTGGGCAATCCTTCAGCTCAAATCGAAATTCGTTGGCAATAGAACAGATGACGATGTTGGTTTGGGTTGTCTGGATGGACTGAGCCATAGGCTGAGCTGGGCAAGCTGTCAATGTGATCGAGTTCTACTAAAAAGTGAGTGGTAGAATCTCACCTGTGTGCTCCAGCTCCTGAGTGTGGACCTGCTGAAGTCAGGCAGCTCATCTGCTCACTTACCTGTGCTCTGAACAATTATTCGCAGTGATGAGTGTGATCTCACACTCCCTTTATCTTGGCCTTGTTGCCCTTTTGGTTTTTACAACAATTTTTAATTTAATAAAAGCAAGAGAACTGTCTCAGAGCAGATCCAGCCATTAACTGGCTCTTTAGAGGCCGCTAAGACCTTCCCTTTGGCCAGCTACAGGTCCTTTAATGGGCTTATTCCTTTTTATCCTTCTTCTGGCTCAAGTTGACTTGAATTGAATTAAAGTGCTTATGACAGATATAATACTGAAAATAGGGTTAATTGGCCTTATTTCTTTTTTTTTTTACCTCTTAAACACCCCAGAACTTAATATTGAGCAAACCATTATCTGCATGTTGCTTTTAATCTTTTTGGAGTTGAAATCTTCCCACGAGTCTCAATGGTGAGCACTCAATGGAAAAGCATCCCAGGGAGCTACAACTGGCACCATAGGTGTCATAGGTGAGGAAGGAACTAGCTCTGCTCTACACTACTGACCCCGAGCCACCTACCCCACTGACCTCCTGGCTTGTCCAGCATCAGAGAGAAAGGGAATATCATGTCACAGGAGGGTTATCTGGGATCCCATGGACTGGGACTCAGTGGAAGGAGGGGGAAGCACAACTTGGTCCCATTCTTTGGGATGCAAGTGGAGGAGACTCCACTCTGTCCTCTTATCAGAGCTGCACTTCTCAGTTGTCCACTGGTCAGTTATTTCTGGGCATGCACAATCATTCTCCACAGATGTCATAGTTTGAGGTGGTGGGAAGTGTTCTGGATGGTCTCGTGTCTTTTTATTTTGTTTTTGGGCTCATGTTGATGAAGTGAACTACGGGGGGTTCCATCAGACACATCACTGCAGGTTGGGATTCACACGTCGTGCAAATCAGCTCCTTTGATGCTGTTTCAGGCCAAGGTGGCACATTGAAAGCAGTATTGGATATTGCTTTGCAGCACTTGACAAAGATACTGCTTTGTGTGTGTGTGTAGCTCATGTCATATGGACATTCATGCTTTTGAGGTGGTGTCACCAACCTCTAGCCACTGCCACCATTGCTGCCTGTGAAATGTGTGGGCATTGCCTCTAGCAAAGGAGGTTTTCAGCAGTGACCTGTGTTAGCATTTGAGCTGTGGTCTGTTGAAACGGGCAGTGTCTGAGCAGTACCTTGCTTCTGTCCAGTCCCACTGCCAGCAAATACGAGGTGGAGCTGCCCTTTGTCTTGAGCGTTGGGTTAGCACAGTCCCAACTCACATGAAATTTGTTGAAGTGAAAGAATAATGTAAAAAAAGGTAAATGGAAAGGTGAGGTTGTGTCTGGAGGTCATGGCACCACAGAGGAATTGTTGGATAAGAACTAGACAAAAAGGTGTTTCAGGGGACAGTTAAGTGCTGTTTTTTCATGTACCAAAGATGACTCCTGCACCTGAAGCTCCTTGCCCTGCATGGCTCAGAGCTGCTTGAGAACTAGAGAATATAGAGGAGATCTGGGGAAGGGATGATTCATTCTCTGGTACCCTTGGGGTGAGTTTGGACTCAGTGGAAGGTGGAGGTTTGGCATTTGGCTGAAGTGAATTTCGGTGGTTGGCTGTTAGGCCCTGTCTGGACCAGGAAGCCTGATGTCCTCTGGCTTTGGTCTACAGGGTTAACTCAACGCCTATTTCAGCCCTTCCCTGTCCCAGCTGTTCAACCCCTGCCAGTCAGAACAACCAGCCTTGCTCAGTCCCCAAACCAGACAATGAAACCTGGTGGGAAATAGATAAATTAAAATGCCCCTTATGAGGCCTGGGGAACAGACTTGAGCACATTTTGAATTTGAGGTGCTGTTGATACCATTCTTTTTGGTATCCTTCAATATTAAGCCTTTTAGAAATGATGTTATGGATAAGGGAGAGAAAAAAGTTCACTTTTTTTTTTTTCACTCAGTTGTCCAGGGCTGTTTTACCACCCAAACCTAAGGTGAACTGGGTTGACATTCAGAAAAGTGATTTTCTTCACCTAAAAGCAACGGGAGTCTTTGTGTGACCAGGAAGCAAAACCTGGGGCTGTTTGGCACTCAGCATCCTTAGGCTTGAGCTGTATTTTCTTCAAAAATCAAGACCAAGCATCATCTTGAGCAAAGCTCTTCTGCCACCTCCTGGAGATAGAGGATGAGAAGACCTGGGCCTCCATTTGGTCTGTGTGAGCTTTTTAGCACACCCTACAATGTACCACAAATGCAGTGGATGTGCCACCTCACTGGTTAGAGGTGCAAAGAGGTTACTGGAATGACAAGCTGGAGATATAAGGGGATTGTAAATGAGTCTTTACATGGAAATCTTCTCAGCAGCAAAGGTGAAGGCTTATGCCTTTAGTATAAAAAAATTTCTTTCCCAAGTGCAAATGTACCCCAGTGTGACTATTGGTGGTAAAAATCTGAGCTGCAGATGCTTTCCTGTACATTTTTTTGATTCAGGATGAATCCAGTCCTCTGTACTGTAGATCCAGGTAGCCTGGGAACACTCCTAGCTACCCTCACGAGATCCTCACTACCCACACAAGAGCTACTCTACACACACAGGTTAGTCCCTGTCCCTCTCTGTACTTCCTAGGCCTCTTTTTGTTGCCTCTCCTGGTCTGTTGTGGTGCTGGGCTTGGTAGCAGTGGATCCAGCAGGCTTATTGCAGGAGGGAAATAGCAATCCATCAAAAATCTTCCACTGAAATTCTGGTGTGGATGAGCCCCACCAGCACCAAATGAAGAGCTGAACCTGCTTAGGAAGAAATCACGGATCTGGAGGCTGCCCCATAGAATGACTAGACACCAGAAATCCCTTGAGGCTTAGCCAGGGATCTGTGCAGCACTGGTGCTGTGGTGGAAGGGCAGGGCAGTGCTGGGGCCAGGGGTCTAGAATCATAGAATGGTTTGGGTTGGAAGGGACTTCTAGTTCCAACCCCCCTGCCATGGCAGGGACACCTCCCACTAGACCAGGTTGCTCAAAGCCCCATCCCACCTGGCCTTGAACACCTCCAGGGATGGAGCATCCACAACCCCCCTGGGCAACCTGGGCCAGGGTCTCACCACCCTCAGAGGAAAGAATGTCCTTCTAATTTCCAATCTAAATCTCCCCTTTTCCAGTTTGAACCCATCACCCCTTGTCCTATCATGGCCTTTGTGAAAAGTCCCTCCCCAGCTTTCTTGTAGCTCCCTTCAGATACTGGAAGGCCACAATAAAGTCTCCCCGGAGCCTTCTCTTCTCCAGGCTGAACAAGCCAAAATCTCTCAGCCTGTCTTCATAGGAGAGATGTTTCAGTCCCCTGATCATCTTTGTAGCCCTCCTCTGGCCCCTCTCCAACAGGTCCATGTCCTTCTTGTGTTGGGGGCTCCAGAGCTGGACACAGTGCTCCAGGTGGGGTCCATGTAAGCCAAGAAACACTGATGAGCAGAGTAACAAACCTCACTCATGCAACAGCCACTTCTCCACCCTCAGACACCTTGTGTAAAACAATTCATGACAACATATGTCATTTGAAAAAAAACCCAACCAAGTCTGTGCTTTAAGGGAAACAAAACATTTGTCTACCTCAAGATGTACAAATTTTGTGACAAGAAGTATGGATGTTATTTATATTTCTTATATATCCTCTAGAAAGAAAAAGGTGCTGTGGGTTTTAAGTTGTGTTACAGTCCTGCTTGTACCTTGTCCTGATGTTTGTATAAACCCTTCTGACTACCCCATGCACACCTGTGTACTGGCTGTGCTGCCCAGCACTGCCTGCACTGCTGGTGGTCTTGTCAGTCAATAAATACCGGTTGTTTTCTAAGAATTCTGCCTTTCAAGGAGCATCCCTGGGAAATACCTTTGAACAGCTCCACTCCTCCATTGGCACATTGATGTTACTCCTTTACGCGCAACCTCTCCAGAAGATAACTAGAAGCTCCATGTCTGCTCACGCAGCAGGGGGAGTTGCCTGGGTGGGCTGAGCTCAGGTGTGTCTGTGTTGAGATGTGACACCAGGGAGCCAAGTCTCATCACTGGATTATTTCCTGTGGCAGCAAAACAAACTGGGTGCTCCTGTACCTGGTTGCTCTCTTCTTCTGCTGGTGCCTCAGAGGCAGCCCTTTGGCTGCAACTATTTGTGGAACTCGGGAACTGGGCTGATGCAATTCTTACAGAAGTTGCTCAGCCTCAAAGACGTGGTTCCAAGGTGCCCTGTGCTCCCCTGACTCTCCCTGGGGACACAAGGTTGGTTGTCTAGGGAAAGCCTGTGGATGTGTGGAAGAACAGCAGATGATGTTTTTTGCTGGAAGGGATGATGGAGCTGGCCTTGTGCTGCAGTGATGACCCCAGGCTTGGGTGTCATCATCTTGGGCACATGGGAGGTGCTGGCTCCTGCAGTTCTGAGCAATGGCTGAGGGTGGGTTTACAGGTGATCCCAAACAGCTCCCCTAGACCTTGGTCTGGCACCAGGCCTCCACAGCATGGTGACACCTCATCACGTTGTGGTGCCCAACAGTGACCACACAAGGCCAGAGGGAGGGCCATGGCCACAGGCTGTGTCTGATGCACGTGCCAAGCTGAGTCCTACGGGCAGTGTGGTTAACTGCTGGGTCCAAGGCACGGGCCAATGTGTGCAACTGCCCTGGCCCAGAGCTGCCAACCATGGGCCACAACAGAGCCACTTCACACTGTGGTTTGTTTTCTGGCTGAGATCTTGTTGCCCCATCCCTCTTCCCTCCCCTCCCCCCTCCCCAGCTCACTCCTCTGCTCTTGCACATAACTTCTGAGTTTCAGTTCTGGCCTGTTAGGAGGGAGGATGGTGTTGCCCAGCTCTAAGGGTCCATAGAGAGCTGTCCAGCTCCTTGGCACATACCATGCTGAAAGTGTGCCAGAAATACTATTCAGAGTAGCTGGGTTCTCCTGGGTAAAGCATGCCAGTGCAATGGGGGTGATAAGTAATTCTAGACACTCATGGGTCTTCTCCCAACCCTTTGCCCTAACCTACTCTTCTGGCAGTTCCTGTTGTCTCCTGAGGTCTGCACAGCTTGCCAACTGGAGTAGTGTAGTCCATGAAAACCTGCTTCCCAGGAAAGGTGAAGCAAGCAAAATGTCTCTACGAACAGAATTCACAGGGTCAGTGGCATTTTCCTGGGGACTGGATGAGGCAAGAGAGAGCAGATCTAGCATTGGCCTTCTACCAGGAATGTGTCTGTCAGAGGCATCAGCATGGGTCAGGGCTTGAGTCAACCTTGTGTCCCCAGGAATGTCCCATTCTGCCCCAAATACACTGAAGTGGGGTAACCACCATCCCTGGAGGCTCAAGGAGAGACACACAACTCTCATGTACCAGCCTCTTCAACTTCTCCACTGATAAGCACCATGTGGCTTCTTGAGCAGATGCCAGTCTTAGCTTTTCTTGGGGCTTGTTTTGCATCCCCAGTTGTCCCCAGTTAACGCTTCCCCTGACCCATTGGGGCAGTGGTATCTGCTCAAACTCCTTGGTGAATGAAGACTACAGACTCCAGGGTTTTTTTTGGCAGACTGTGCCAGGGTGCACGTGACCCAGACTGGCTCTGCTGCCTCATGAAGCAGCAGTGCCTACCATGATCTTCTGGATGCTCAGCAGCACAGGGCAGAGAAAATAAGAAATCAGCCCTCAGGCAAGTCAGGAAGAGGTGCTGAGGAGAGGCAGGATTTGCCTGTCTGCTGGTTTGAGTCATTTGCAGGCTCAGTCTCTCCCAGTGTCTCACCTTAAGCACATTCTTATAGGCTAATTTTGCCTGTCAGTTGCTTCATGGCACCCAAAGGCAGCAGGGCTGTGAGATCCAGGGAATAAATGGAAACCCCAAATCTTGCTGTGAGAGGAAATGGCCCTAGAAGAAAAGGAGCATTGGTGAAGAAGTGAGTGGTAGAACAAGGTGAGATAAACCATCCTCCCTCGGCAGGGTTGGGCAGGTGTTCTGCTACCTCTCTTCTTCCTCAGGCCAACACCAAACTCAGCAACATCCCCTCAACATAACTTCATCATTTCTTCTTCATCTGGTTGCTCTTCTCCATCTCAAATCAGCCAAGGGGGAACACACCCCTGAGAGAGCTCAGCAAGTGCCCCCAACAAGAAGCTCCTCCAACTGGCCCCAACAGGAGCTCTTTTCAACAGGAACTCTTTTCAAACTGATCAGCTCCTTGTTACTTCACTTCTGCTGCTTCTCTCCAACTAATTCAGTTCTTGCTCCCTCTCAGACTGGTTCCTGGTTGATCCATCTCTGGCCTCACCCACCACCCCAACCACGATCCCCTGGGGGCAGTTGGTTCCTCACACAGGTGGGGCAGGTTCTGCCTCTGGGGCCTTGGGGAACAAAACCTGTTGCTGGGTTTTGACTCCTCCATAGGTCAACTCCAACTCAGGCCCCACAGCCCAGGCCCCAGCACTTCAGCAGGACAGAGTTTGGGCACACAAGGGGCCAGCCAAGCCCTTCTCAGGCAGGTTCCTGAGATCATCTGTTCCCAGGCTAATCGTGATGTGAGGTATTGGTTTTCTCAGTCCCACCGAGTGTGCACTGAGTGGAGGGGTTGTCCATGCGCTGGGTGGGGGCAACAAAACCTCCTCGTGCTGCTTGTTACTGTCGCAGTGGGATTAAAATGTCATGGGAAAGAGCTTCTGGCAAATGAGGCAAGATTCTGGCTGCTCATTTGTGCGGCCGTGCTGAAAATCCCCCGCCTTGCTGGATGGAGGAAAGCTGGACCATCAGGGCTGGTTGGCCTCCTGGATTCTTGGAGAGGTGCTGGGTTTGGGGCAGACATGCTATGAGGGCTCCCAGCCAGCCCAGCAGTGGAGACCTCCAGCAAGCTCTTTGAAGTCACAGCTCTCACGAGGCAAGAGAGGAGTGGGAGCCCAGACACAAAAATCAGGGGGTGGTTTGCAAGTCACACCTTAGATACAGGAAATTCTGGAAATACCTTGTATTGGACAACAGATCAGTGTCTTCTAGGCCAGATTGCTTCTCTGAGTAGCCTCATGAATGGTCAATGTCCCACTGCATTGGAGGAGCAAGCAGCTCCATGGAAGCAATTAATAAATAGCACAAATCATTCCTGTTTCATGTCCAGGGACCATCTGTCTCCCCTTTCACAGAATCACAGAATGTCAGGGATTGGAAGGGACCTCAAAAGATCGTCTAGTCCGATCCCCCCACCNCAATTTTCCCCCTCTCATCCACAACTGTATTGTGCAAACCAAACATCTCCTACAGTGACAGCCGCAAAGGGTGAGCTGGGTGTCCTTAGCAGGGCTTCACCACTGTTCACATTGTCAGCCTGGCTGCTGAAATACCACTGGATGCTCCAGCTGCTTCAGTGCCAGCACTTGCTCTAACATGTAGGGTGATGAGAACAACCCCATGGCTGGAGACCAGCCTGTCTCCACCCATCTGGGGAGCCTTTGCTGGCCTGCACTGCTTCTGCACAACCTCATTTTCTGCTCTGGTTTCTGTAACAGCAAAGTTGGGACTCAAGAGATGTTCTTGGGCATATGTTTGTATGTACTTCAGATTCTAGTTTTCTAAACCTGGATGCTTTAGGGATTTCTGACCTGACCTTAGACATCTGAAAGCTTAAGCTGTAAATACGAGTCAGTCAAGGGAAAGAAACAGGCACCTCCCAGAGCAGGGCATCTATGGTAAAAGTGAGGACAAATGAACCCCACTGGCTTTTTCCCAGCTTATATTCATTTAAAATCCGTTTAACTGTGCCTGGGACAACAGCCTCACCTGTGAGGTGTTTGCTGGTGCCTTTCTGCTGCAACTGTCTGGAAGGCTTTGTGAAAAGATTGTGCCAGGACTCATTTTTGAAACGTGAAAGGCACAATCCCTTCTGCTCTGCTTCCCTCCTGGACCGAGCCTGACCCTCTTACTGCCAGCACCCACCGTGTCCCAGAGCCTTGATTAGGGACCTGAGCTGAGAGTGTCGGGTGGTGTCCTCTCTGTCAGCTCCCAGCTAAAATACCCATTCCTTTTGGCATCCCCTGTTAGACAGCACACTTTAAATATTAATGCCTATAGAGAAGACATTTTAGCAGCTGTGCTGGATAGAAACTACCCATCAAAATATAAATTTCTGAAACCTTTGTAACCCTTTTGTCACTGTTTTTCTGTACTTGCCGATACTCCTCATTTCTTATCAAGGTGTGTGTTTTTCCCCCTGAACATACATTTCTCTGTTGGTTTTTAACCCAGTGTCACAAATGTTTTCCAGGGTGTTTTGGAGATTTTTGTCTTGGTTAGGAGAATATCAGGTCTGTAAATGTTGATGATATTATCAGCATCTGTTGGTAAAACACTCTGGATGCAGAAATAAGTCCCAAGACTACATGGGAAAGGCCCCTTCCAAGGGGTTTGTTCAAACTGCTCAGCTACTGGCCCTGTTTTAGAGACCTTGCAGAACCAAGATGTACCCCCTCCAGGGATGCTTTCAGCTGAGTGTACAACAGGGCACTCAGATTTTGTCACCCTTGCTCTATCTGCTGCCAACTGCTTTCCTACACCACTACAGGCAGCTGGGAACTGATATGAGACGTTGGATCCCTGGCCCAGCATGTGTTGAGCTCTAGGACATCTGCTGCAGTGCCAGGTGCAGTGTCATCTGTAGGGGCACGTCCCTTCTCACATTTCAGCTGCTTTGCACCTCGATAGACCCCTGCTTATGTAGAGAAATTGTAGATGTCTGTGCAGAGCTTCATTGCCCTTGCCCCCAGCCCCTACCCTAAATCACCTCCACACACCCCCAGCTACACACAGAGCTCCAGGGGTTTGCTCTTGGGAGTTCTGCAGATCTCCTCTCTGGCCCTGATAGATCTGGTGACATGACTCTGGGTATGGACAGGATGATGACATCGACCACGACAATGCTATGTGCTGCAGAAACATCCCCAGAAAGGGGTCTTCTTGGATTCAGCTCTTATTTACTAAATCAGTCATTCTTCTGAGTGACCTGGTGGCCCTTGGAAGGGCTCCACTGTGAATCAAAGCTTGCCTGATCCTGTCGCAGACACAAACCCATGCCCTATAGTTGCCTTGGCACCACCTTCTTCTTGACTGCTGCCTGACCTATTTGCTGGCTTTCTTCCAATGTCCCTTTACCACACTTTGCTTTTTATTCAGTTTCTGCTCCCTCCCCCCTCCCAGATTCAACCCAGATTCTTGATCCTTCCCTCTGCGCTGCTCTTGCCAAAACCCACCCGCCTCTTCCATCCCTCCATCCCCTCTTGTTCTCAGTAGGAAAGTTATTCATGGCATTGCACTGCCCCAGGCAAGCTCCAGTGCAAAAATACCTTGGGAGCATGGGGGCATGGCTGGGGTGAGCAGGGCAAGCAGGGCCAAATCCAGCCATTCCTGGTAAACAGGCTGCTCAACCACGCTGCTGGAAGATGCTGTAGGTGGAAAGAGAGAACAGCTCCCTGTGTGGTAACAACTATGGTTTATTCTCCTATGCAGGGCCCTTCCCTCCAGCTTCTGGGACTTGTGCTCAACCTGAGAAGAGCTGTCAAGAGGATGTGAGTTGGACAACTCATAGTCACTCCAGTTCCCATCAGAAAGTCACCTCATCTCTGAGAGCAGGGAGATGTAAATAGGCACTTGTCCCCTTTTGTGCATCTCAGTTACAGCCCAAAATCAGGGCTTGTTTTGATTTTCTTCTTTCTCTTTTCAATTTTTGGGCAAGTTCTCCTGATATTTAATCCTTAATCCCCTTCCCTGAATTCAGCAGGTCTAGTGATGGAGAGAAAGAAATGGAGGAAAGGAAAAAGAGCAGCAAGAACATGATTAAGACACTGCAGCATCACCCAGCTACAGGCAGAAGGAACCCACAGGGAGAGCAGAAGCCAGGAGGCAAGTGCAGATGAGGTGGGAAACCCTTTCCCAACCACATTTGCCAGCAGATGCTTTTGTCTCTTTGCCTGGACAAGCCCAGCAGCGTGGAAGACAGAGAAATAAAGATGAGCAGCTTGTGCTTATCCAGGTTGTGACTGTTGTGTTGCTGACTTGGGAGAGGGGGAGAATGATCCCCTCCCTGCTCTCCAAAAACACCCCGAGGTCACCTGAAACCAGCACACTTTATTAAAAGAAAAAAATCTCCTTAAACATGTTTTCCCCTCCTCTGAGCTGAGCTGCTCTGCAGCTCACCCTGTGTGCCCAGAGGCTCTGAGAGCCTCAGCCCGTGCAGGTGTGGTGGGATGGAGGGCTCTTCTCCCACCCTGGCTCCGGAAAGGATGGGGAATTGCTGAAGGGGGAGGGTGACACCCATCAGGAACCAGAGCTGCCAGCCTCACGTCTCACGTTTCCTCCCGCTCGGGCTGGGGAAGGAGCTGGGTCAGGTTTGAACAGGAGGGTTAGTCTGTGTCTCGTAGCCCAAGGTCAAACGAGATTTCTGCAAGACAGACAGTGGCATGTCCTATTAGGTTGTTTTTACAGCGATAACCCAGCGCCCTCCCCAGCCCTCAGCCCCCTGGCAGCTAAGCAAAGGCTTCTTCATGGAGTGGGATGCATGGCCATGGTCTCCTCCGATGCATGGCCATCCTCTCCTTTGATTCATGCCATCCTCTCCTCTGATGCATGGCTCCACCATCACCTTCCCAGCTCTAGTTGATGAGTCTGTGACTGTGGGTGGCTCCCCCATGTCCTCAACTGTTATGTTTTGGGCAGCACCGCACAAAGATGTTCAGGCTGATACGAGGCCTCCANCTGTTATGTTTTGGGCAGCACCGCACAAAGATGTTCAGGCTGATACGAGGCCTCCAGTTGTTAACACAACAAAAATTGCCATTAACATTAGTAAGTAGGGACATGCACATTGCTGGGGAAGCTTTCACAGAATCACAGAATC
>VYZX01034211.1:0-18070 GCA_013401335.1 Brachypteracias leptosomus
TCTTATCCTATGGTGACCAAAGCTGGACACAATACTCAATGAGTGCTGAGCATCACTGCACTGGCCTTGCCTGAATGCCAAGACAGGTCCAAGATGTCACTATGGAGGAAGATCTTGCAGGTAGACACAGCTGAGGATGTAGATGAGCTGTCCAAGCTGCTCTCTCCTGCTGAACAAAGCTGAGTCTGTAGCTCAGATGTAGCAGTGGCTCACATGATAGAGCTGCTTTGCACTGACAGCTTGGCTACCAACCATGTTGTGAGCAGCAGGAGGTTTCATGCCAACTACAGGCTCGCTGAGAGGCTGAGGAAAGACCTGGGCACTGAACCCCTCGTTCAGTGGCTGTACTGACCCCCATGGCTACACTCGTAGGAGCTGCTAGCTGGCAGCTGGCTCCAGTCTGGCTCCACTGCCCTGGCAGCAAGGTGGCCATGCAGGGAGAAGTGCTCCTGCTCACTGTGTGCCAGCACGTTGGTTGTGTCATGTCATCTGTTCCCTGCAGGAGCCTGGGGTTGCCGTGCAGAAGGATGGGATAAGGGAGGGATTCATTCTTTCTGCTTCTGCAGCCTTTTGACTCATTGCATCAAACACCTGCCTTCTGCAAAACCACCTAGTGTTTAAAACAAAATCCCAAAAGGCTCTGGGAAACAAAAGATAAGTGCAGAGTTAACCCCCTGCCCTTGTAAAATGTAGGATTTCTAAGGGGTTCCTAGTGCTTGGCTAGAGGGAAAACACTGTATTCAAGAAGTGATCAAACCCATCACAGGGGCTGGATAATGGTTGGAACATGGAAACTTTCACAGACATTCTTGGTGACAGCACAGCAAACAGGCAAATAAATATACATGTAGCAAAGTGATGTAAAGGGTAGCAGATCACCTTAATCCCAGAAGAGGGAGATGCTTTAGGACACCCTTGCAGATTCCTCACACCATTGCTGTGTCAGTACCTTTGGTGTTGGCTCAGCACACTCCAGGACCTGCAGTTTCTGCACAGAAGCAGCTCCTTGGGCTGCCAAGCTGTCTCCACGTCACTCAGAGGAAGGAACATCCACAGAAATGGGAGTGGAAACCAGTGGAAGATCTCTAAAGTGATGGTAACTTATGAGAGCTCTCCTAGAAAAAGTGGTTCAGAACGTGCAGGTGAAGCTGAGCACTTTGGGTGTATTGCAGTGGGTAGGAAACTATGCAGAAAATATAGGGCCAAAAGTGCAGAAATAGAAGAATTATAAGAGGCACATCAGGGCTGAGCTCCCTGTTCCACGGAGGAGCTTTCCCAGCCACAGGGCACTGCAGAGGCTGCAGCAAAGTGGAGACAAGACATGGAAGAGTTCAGTCTCCAATCCAAATCATCAACACGTGAGCTGGTGATGTGAAAGAAAGAACCAGGAGAAGCTTGTCCCCCAAACATCCTATCCCTTTTGAGAGATATTCCACGGGCACTGTCTCACCCAGAGTACACACTGATTTAAAGGGGGAGATACCTGGATGATCAGCCAGTTCTTCAAGAGACAGCAACTGAGTTCAAAGAAATTATACACTGAATAAATACCTAGACTCCACTGACCTTCTAGTTACTGTGGATTTTGATTTGGTTATAAAGAACCAGAGTCTGGAGCTACTGAGCTCTGGCAGGGTTTTTTTCTGTCTACCCCAGTCCCTAATGACTGTCCCTGATATTATCATCTGCTTTAAGTCACAAATTCCCTCAAACAGCAGTGGTCCCTAACATATCCCTCTTCCATCCCTATCTCCTCGGCCACACATTGCTAAGTGCTAAATGGCTCTTGGAAAGTGCTAAGAGGGTGTTGTGAAAGGGCTGAGCTGATTTTCACAGAGAAATAGCCCCCTTGGTAGGGTGGTGCCAGGAGGCTCAGGAGCAGGCTGGTTGAAGCCCCTTGTTTGGACCAGGCTGGAGAACTGAACTACGTGGTTGGTTTCTTCAGATCATTTAAATGAGACGTTTTCACCTTGGGGAAGTGAAGTTTTTTCAACCCTAAGTGAAATGAAACCACTGGATAGCTTGTCAGGAATATTTGACAGGATCAGTATGTTCCTGCTAACCAGGTCAAGTTCATCCACTCCACCTGCTCCACCAGAAACCAGCTCAGCTGGAGCTTCAGCACTCGATAATTCTCAGAAGTGAAGAGCAGTTCCTGGAAGATGATGGAACAAGGCCCCCAAGCCCACTGAACTTGACTTGTGAAGCCCCAGACAAAGCCAGGAAGAAATCCAAAACATCTCTCCAAGTTGGCAACTACTCACCGCTGTCCTGCCACGGGGAGAAAAGAAAATAGGATGTTTTTAATCTTCTCCAACAAGTTGGGAACGTTGGGGCCACCGACAAGCATCGAGCAGTGTCTAAACTTCAACCTGCAAGTAGAGGAGAAGCTCCACCAAACAAGAAGCCACTGGCAAGAACATTTCAAGAAAGGAGAGTGGATGGGGAAGCAATTTCCCCGGGTGAAGCAGCTCAGCCTGTGCTCACAGCTTGTTTATCTGCTGAACTGTTGGAAGATGTGGATCTTGCACATGAACTGGGGTCACCAGACACCTCTTTGACCATTAGTCACCTGGGAGATCTCTTGGGCTGTGGATTTAATCCACTTCCATCCAGAGTGAGCAGCCACTCTCTGACTACTGGGTAACGTTACTTGTTTTAACTCTAACCCCAAATATTTGCAAAAAAACCCCTGGTCTTTAGTTATTATGTTGTTTATTTTATAGGGTGCTTCAGACACCATCAATTCCTGTACAAAACAGCTGAACGTTGAGGGCTGCCTTGCTAATTGTTTTAATTTTGCAATTGAATTCTTGCAATCGAATTACTGCAGGTTAGATGCTCACTAATACATTTAAATCAGACCAATGAATTGGGGGGTTTTGATACTAACAGCACATTTTGAAAGCACATGTTTCCCTTAAGAAGCACAGCATCTGTAAGTGTTTTACTGAGCTATTTGGGTTCAGAAATGTGTTTATTATCAAAATGCCACAAAGCCTGTTCTGTCCTATGTAGTATTTGTCATGCAAGCTATTTATAAGGTAAGCTATTTATAAGGGAAGTCATTCAGAAGGGAAGTCATTCAGAAGGAAAGTTATTCAGAAGGATCCCCCAGTTAAGTTCTTTATAAGGCAAAGCCAGGCTCATTATCTCATGTTATAGTTGGAGATGGTGTGGCTCAGGGAGAGGTGAAGCAGTTTACTAGACCCCTCTGTTTCTTGACTGATTTTCAAGACCAATATACATCTGCCAATCCCATTTCACCCAAAAGAAAGGAGACGTGAGTCACTAGGAGGTTAACAAACCTGTATCTACCACTCACCATTGGCTGTGCTCTCCTTCTCCTGGTCTAGAAACAGGCTGAAGAACTCAGTGGGTTCCACAATTGTTCCGTGTTTTTGGTTGTTTTGTTTCCTCAATTAAATTCCAAGCTCTGGTGTTCAAAGAAAGTGAAGGCAGCTCTAGGGAGAATTGAAAACCCAGAGGAAAATATTGTCTTTTTTTTTTTTTCCCCCAGTTAATCACAACAGAGACTGGCAGCTACTGAAATGCAAAGTGCCCCTGTGGATGGAGGCAGCCAAGCAGAGCCTACGGAGCTTAGACACTTCATATTGCCTCCTGGAAGCCTCCTGGGATCTCCTTACCTGGGTGTTCAGAAGCACCTCAACAGGAGAGGCCGAGGACATAGAATCATAGAATCATTGAGGTTGGAAGAGACCTCCAGGATCATCGAGCCCAACCTTCATCCCAACATCTCCCGGACCCCTCGACCATGTCCCAGAGCACCACATCTACTCGTTTGTTGAACCCCTCCAAGGATGGGGCCTCCACCAGCTCTCTGGGCAGCCCATTCCAGGCAGGCCTGGCCATACCTACAGCATCCCTGGATGAAGTTGGTGACAACATGGTGAAGGACCCTGCATGGCCACCTTGGTAGCTCCACGGCTTCATTCCCTTATGCCTAAATGGCAGATGTTTCCATATCTCCCCAGGGTCTCTGTTTTGAAGCAGAAACCTCTTCTTGTCCTGCTTCCAGCAGTCAGTGAGAACGTTTCATCTTTCTAAGGCAACACTTACCACATTATTCTCCAGTCTTGCCCTTCACAAACCTTCTTAAAACCTCCATAAACCTTTCCTCATGAGATGTGCTCTCAAAACCTCTCCTCAGACCTGCTGCTTGGCTGTGAGACCTTCAGCTTGTGTCTGGCCTTCCCCGTGCCAGAAAGACCAACCTGGTCACTGCTGTGTTGTGCACCCAGCACCCCACATTATTTTACCTTTTATTTTGGACCAGCATCATGCTGTTGACTCCTCTTCAGCTCACGGCTCACACCCCAAGCTGCCTTTCTGCAGTTACTGTCTCCTGGCCACTTATTCCCCCATTTTCTCTGTGTGCTTTTGATTTCCTCCTCTTAAGTGTAGCACTTTGCACTTTTCTGTACTGAGTCGTTGCTTCTCTCCAATTTAGCCAGATCATTTGGAATTCTCAGTCCATCCACCAAACTGTTTGCATCCTCTCCCAGCTAGATGATGTCTGCAGATTTTACGAGTCCTCTTTATTCCCTCGTCACAGGTTGTTAATGAAAATACTGCATAAAATGGATTCCACAGAGATGTTGGAAGGACCCCGTTCAAAAATCCCTCTAAGTCTGACAGAGAATGATGGATAACTGGGTTTAAAGCTTTTTTTTTTCACCAGTCATGTGCCTACTTTATGAGGATTTCATCTAAACTGTGTTTGCTGTGTTTGCTTAGGAGAATGTTGTATGGAATGGTGTCAAAACCTTGAAAGAATCAAGAATCTCTGACAACTGTTACTTCCCCCTTACCTGCAAAGAAGGGTGTGCAGAGCCCACGCTGACCCAAGCTGAGAAATGTATTTTCATACAGGCTTGAGCTGCTTTATCAGTTTCCAATCTCCGGTTCAATCGCTGCAATTTCGTGTGTGGCCACAGCCCGAGTAATTGTCTCCAGCATCTCAGTGATTAAAGCTCATTCAAAACTCCAGCAAGCTTCACTAAAACATTCTTCTCCCTCGCTAGGACAATATATAGTGAGAGATCGGGAATTTTTTTGTTATAATTCCAAATTCAGCCAGGGAGAAGTTGTCACTAACACACACAGAGCAGTGAAAAACTCCTTTGCAAGCCCTGGAAGATGTAGGGAGGTTCTTGAAGCTGTTTCCCACTTGGTAAAATCCCCATTCAAGGAGGCACATTGATGGCTGCTAATAGTTGTGTAGCCCATCAGCCTAATGATTTTAATTTATGGACTGTTCTGCTCTGCTGTGAAGTTCCTGATGCAATCAGTAGCCTTGCAAGAAAGTAAAGCTGTTCTTACAGAGGAGTTACAAATCCTCATTAGCCATCAGATGTTACATTAAACAAGGGTTTGTTATATCCTCAATATATTATGCACTTCTCAGTGCTGCTTATTGGTCACCTCTGAATTTAATAGCCCCCATCACCCCAGTATCTAAGCAACCTGATCCTACATGTTAAATCCTGGCCCACCTCTCAGAGACTTTAATTTTAATTTTTTTAGGGAAACCAGTACTTCATCTGGAGGGATGAATGGTTATGATTCCGTGATCTTGGAAGTGACTAATCCGGTGTTGTAAATGGGATAAAGGAAAACGGGATGTATTTTGAGAACAAACAGTAATCATTGCCACAGTCATTTGCATCCCTAGATGTTATAATAATGACTAAGTATCACTTCCCCTTGTTTGCATAAGGAAGAGGAGGCAGAGAAAGCCTAGCACATCACCAGCAAGCCACGGGGAGAGAGAAGATCCAAACCTACAGCTTGTTTCCCTGTCCTCTGACACGTTTGAAATCCAGGTGTGATCCCCTCCAGGACTGAAAACTCTGTAAGTTCATGGCCAAGAGTTGTGGTGGGTTTGAGAGAGGTGGGACGCCTTCAGAAGAGCCCTTTGGGATGGGTGACCATCCAAATTCCTGATGATTTACACAAATTAACCTCAATCTGTTGCTGATGGAGCTGACGTATTTTTGCTGCCTAAGGAAAACTTCCTGCTCTTCAGATTCCAATTGTAAGGACCAAAGTATATTCCATGACCCTTCTGCTTCATGATCAACTGATGTGGATTTCAATGAGGTGTAGGAGTGGATTCTAAAGGTGTATTTGTACAGCAAGCAGCTCTGCACAAACATTTCTAGACAGGCAGTCCCCGGGAAGTCACAACCACTAGTAGGAGGGATGGAGTGTTCACAAGCTGGAAAGCAAATATGTTTAATGTCTTCATTTTTTTTAGAAGAAAATTAAGCACCTGAGCTGCAATTTGCTTTTGTACTAAATAAAGGGAGTGCAAAATACCATCAGAAGGGCTGGTGAGAGCATTCTGAATTGTCTGTGAATTTCACACTGGCTGCTTTCCACAGGGCCAGGACAAATAGCAGTTAATACAACCTTTACTTAGCTTCTCCTGACAAATAGAAAGCCAAGGGTGAGGCAATCTCACCCTGACATATGTCCAAATATAGGCAAGACATATCTAGAAAAAATAATCATTCTTTATTGTGACTCTTTATTTTCATGGCTCCAAAGAGAAGAGCAAAATGTGTGGGTCTTGCAGACTTCAGGGTCTTCACTGAAGGCAAATTGTATCCTGGGGTGCATTAAGAAGACTGTGACCAGCAGCTCAAGGGAGGTTCTCCTTCCTCTCTACTCTGACCTAGGAAGGCCACATCTGGGGTATTGTGTCCAGGTCTGGGCTCCTCAGGTCAAGAGAGACAGGGAACTACTGGAAAGAGTCCAGCAGAGGGCTACAAAGATGCTGAGGGCACTGGAGCATCTCTGTTAGGAGGAAAGACTGAAAGACCTGGGGCTGTTTAGCCTGAAGAGGAGAAGACTGAGAGGGGATCTGATCAATGCTGATCAATATCTGAAGGGTGGGTGTCAAAAGGATGGGGCCAGTGTCTTTTCAGTGGTGGCCAGTGACAGGACAAGGGGCAATGGGCACAAACCAGGGGTGATCATGGCTCATCTGTGGGTTGGCACCTTCATGTATTTCAGGTTTGCTGGCAAGAACCAAAAGACCCCAACCAGTTATTACCCCCCTGCCTGACACCTGCCTGGCAGCTTTGCTGTACCCTCCTCCTCCTCCTCCTCCTGCTCTTTGCCTTACAGCAGAAGTGCTGCTGGGCTTGCGAGGTCTCTCGTGTGCTGGGGGTTGGTTGGCACCCTTTGGGCACCACTGCAATGATGATGAAGAAATATTTGTTTCCATTTGAATGGGAGATCGGAAACAGCGATTCTGACTCACTGCCACACGCCAGATAACTGGGAACACCCTTATCTTTTCTACTGCTTTTTCCAGCTGGGGTTTTTTTTTTCCCTCTCTCTTTCCCCGTACCGTGCCCAATGTTTTCAGGACTCTGAGTTCTTCTCCCTGCTTTTGCCTCCTGAGTCTCATTTCCCTTCATTTCCTTGCTTCCTACACATTTCGCTTCCTCCTCAGCTTTCCTCGTGGCTTGTTCTTCTCAAGCTCTCATTGCAAGTCCTTCTTTTCAGGCTTGTCCCTCTCAAAGACCATCCCAAGGCTGTTTTCTCTCGAGGAGAAAGAGAGATGGAGACATCTGGGGCAGAGGTGGGGGCCAGAGTTGCAAACCAGCGAGGAAGAGGATGGAGAGAGAGGGACACTTAGCGGGATACAGGCTGGAACAAGGAGAGGGAAGGAAAATGGCAAGGAAGGGTGGGGAAAAAGGATGGGAAGCTGGGGAAAAGTATATGGAAGAGTGAGGGAAAGGAGGGGGATGTGAGAGAGAATAGGCATTAGGAGGCAGGAGAGAAGGGAGATTTCATGGAGGGGAGTAATTAAAGGTAAGGCTACAAAGCACTTAGGGCTGAAGGGAAGGGAAGAGGGAAAAGAAGGAAAGGAAGAAAAAAGAAATTCAAATCCTAAAATAGGTGAGTCCATGAGAAAAAGAAGGAGCTGGAAAAACAAAATACAACAGTAATCCTAAAACAGGTAAAGATTGTTTAAATCTTGGGGGAAGACAGAAATATGGGAGAAAAGGAGAAGAGCCTCTGAGTATTTCAGAATTCCTCCCTAAAACAGCTCTCTGTATAAAATATTACAACAACAATACCAGCACAGACTTTCTGAAGAATTGAAATATTTTCAAGCACTGTCACCTTTCCAGGCCCCAGCCTTTACCACCCTTTCCTCACCATAAAACCCTTGACATGCTGTAGAGCCCTTCCCTCTACGAAGGACATCGTGTCAAGCCACACACTTGTTACTGCAACAGCAGCAGGGAGGCAAGAAGATCCCTCCACGTGTAAACCCCATTATCCTCCCCATTACTTAACATAATTTCCTTCAGGCAGCCAAGTCAAATCCTCTAAATATTCACTGCAGTGAGAGATAGGGAGTGAGGAACTCACTTATCTTTCCAGGTGGGTTTCACATCCTGGGTTTCTCTCTTTGTTCTCACTGTCTCCCTGGTTGTGTTGTTTGCCTTTTATCTTTCCTCTCACGTTTTCCAGCCCAGTTTAACTTTATGCCTCCTGTTCTTAACTTAGTTTGGGATTGTGTTTTCCTCCCCCACCCTACTCTGGTGCCCTCTGGGGGTCCTGTTGTTGCCAGTGCCTCCTCTTCATCTCTCTCCCTCTGTGTCTCCAGGTGCCCTCCTCTAGAAGCCATCTCCTACCTGCCTCTGCCAGTGCACGTGCCCTGCACGTATCACCAACACTGGGCACTCTCCCTGATGATCTCATGCAACTTCCCTGGGTGCCTTTAGTGCTTCATTCCTTGTCATCAAAGGGAAATACCTAAAATATTCCCGTTCCCCTTTGAACACCAGTAGAAAGGACCACCCCCCTCCACCACGTGTAGGCTCACATGTCTATTCTCTGTTCACTTTCCACACTTGACCTCATGGGCTCTGGTCCCCTCTGCTTTATATTCAAACATCCCTAATCCCTTTTGACCTTCTGTTCTGATCCAAATATTTGATCTGAATTAGGAATTTTCTCTTTTTAGGCCTTCCTCCACTCTGGCAAGGCTGGAAGATCAAGAGCCAGGCACTTTCTGAGCCTCACTGTAACTTGCAATGCAAGACCCCACCTTCCTCTGCAGCACAGGGACTAATGCCACCTCTAACCACCCTCTGAGCTTTGGCCATGAAGTTTCTTGCCATGCCCAAGAGTGCTGCTCAGTCCTGAGTTTCCCAACCCTTGTAGTTGTGTAGTCATGGGAAGCCCATAGAAATCGGGATTTGGATATTTTCCTAACTGCATAGAGGTTGCCAGAAGTATGGTTTGGGCCAGGGGGATGAAGGCACAATGGATCCTCCCAAAGTAAGAAACCAGTGACAGAGTGGAGATGGTGCTCAGCACCACATGTGCCTTCTAGCTGAGTTGCCTGGTGTCCTCAGGACATTTCAGTCCCCTTGTAATTGAGGTGACCAGTCCTCAGCTTAAAATGCTGAGGAATCTCAGCCTCCAAATCACTCTCTTCTGGGCCCCACTGGGTGGCAGCACCCTGGACCCCTCCAGATGTAGACACCACCCTACCTCATCCCACACACTGTTGAGATAACCCAGATCCCCACAGATGAAAGTGTCACAATGACTTGCCTCATCCTGCACTACTTGGGGTGTCCCTCAAAGTGATACAACCCAAGATGCTCCCAGCTGAAGTCAACAGAAAGGAGCCTCCTGCAGGTATGAAGCTTTGGCAAGGTGGAGGGAAGCAGCCAGCAGCTGTAGAGGACTCCTTATCACTGTATTCAGTTTCTTCTTCCAGAAGATAAGGACCATATCTGAATAATCCTACTGCTGCACGCTCTGCTCTGGCACAGGTGGATCCCCTCTGCAGGGCTAGGGGTGGCAGTAGGAATGAGACAGGTAATGACAAAGGGCACGTTTCAGGCTGAGATAAGGGCTGGAGTTTGCCAATGCTAATGCTAATATTTCCAGGGGTGGAAAGAGTCTTTTGCACAGTGCTCAAACCCCATGATTCTCCTCTGAATGAGGTGTTGGTGCTGCTGCACCATGACCAGCATCACACATCTGGGACAGTCCCACCTTGCAGTGGAGGGTCCCCCTGCTCCCCAGCATGAGCTCCTGTGCCTGTATCACTTCAAAGCACACTTAGGAAGCAGCTGGATCTTGAGCCAGAGGATGCAAAATGACTCTAGTGTTTATCTACCTCATCACACCATTTTAGCCTCAGTATTGGAACAAAGAAGGAGCCTCTGAACTTTTGAGACGTGGAGCAGAGAAGCGGGACAGACAGAAGCAGATTCCCCACCAAGCAGTTCACCAAAGGAAGAGACACAATGAACTAGGAAGCCAAAAATCAGCTAAAAAAAATAAATCTCTGCTGCATGGGCTGGAAATGGTCTTTTAGCAGCTTTACCTATATTGACCTTCTCCTTGAATTTCTCTCTAAATCTGTAGAGGAGGCATTTCTTCTCCACGAGGGCAGGCAGAGTTTAAGGTCTCTCATTCTACCCATCAAGGTGAATATTCCTCATGCAGTTTTTCCATCTCTGCCAGGAGGGATTCCCTAAAGAATTTCAAACTTTTGAGTGAATTCCCCAGAAATATCCATTGATATAATTACTCCCTGGCCTCTGGAAGTTCAGTTTAACTCATGCTGAAGCCCTAGCAAGCATCAAGCATCCCATGCAAGAGAGGGAAGATGTGGCTCATGTGAAACTAGGCAATTAAAAAGATATTTTGCCAGGTCTCAATATTATATTTAGTAGTGCTGTGGTCACCATGGCCTAAGGATAAAGAAGGGCAAGTGTGGAAGGTAATATTTATATATATAATTATTAGATCAACCAGTACAGCTGGAAAACACAAATAAGGTTTTCTTTAGGGCCAAATTTCATGTAGGTATTTGTAAATAGAACTTTGTTGCTGTTATAACATGCATTGTTTACTCCTTGAAATGCTGTCACACAGGACATTTCACCTCCCCAACCTCAGGTGTCCCCTCTAAGGTGCTCCTCTAAGTTTACATGGTGCAGGGAGAAGGGTTTGGAAAGGGTTTGGTGACTTTTCAGTCCTTTCCAGTAACATCTGAGGTGGGAATGAAGCAGCCCCTGCAGCTCCCAGTGGCCATCCAGTTTTTCTTGTGCACCTCAACAGACACAGCAGTACTTGATACACATCTGCCAAGCCCTCTGCAGGTGTCCTCATGCCTGGAAATAAAGCCTCAAGACTGTGATGTTGTCTGAATTCTTCCCTCTCCTCCCCCTCCTCTCTGTAGGAGGGTCTCCATCTCTGCAGGGAAGAGCTGCCTGGGATGGGGGCAATGCTGGTGGGCAGCTGCAAACCCACCACGGGGACCCCCCAGAGCCACCCCAGTCACCAACTGGTTTGCTGTGAGCAGCATTCAAGCAGTGGAAGGTGAGGATGGTGGTTTGGTTTGGTAGGGACACCTTTCCTCCACAGCCTTTAAACGTGACTCCCATTCAAATGGTGAGTTTTTATTATAAGCTAAACTGCCTCTCACTCCAATAAATGTGATATGAATGACAACACAAGGTCTGTTTTCACTCTCAGAGCTAAAACCCCCCAGCCCATAGCACCAGAAGTTTCACCCTGTTCCAATAAAGAGCAGGCTCCACCATGGGTACACAGTAACAGAGAAAAAACCTTTTGCAGTGATTTTTTTTTGGCCTCCTCCACCCAAATATTACTACTACTACTATCATTACTCCTTCCTTTATTCCAGAACTCATAAAAGTGACAATACTGAAGGAAACCAAAGGCACATCTGCTGGCCCAGCCTTTCTCTGATGATGTCCCACATTGGGTACTTAAGGAGGGCTGTAAGTAATGGGCTGCATCCAGAAGGATCTTCCTCCTGGAAGCCCCTGGCAACCAGGGGTAAAGGGGCTTGCTGAGTCAGATGTTGCATCCTCCAGTAGATCTGTTTCATGCTTTTCTGAACACATTTATACTTTCCAGGCTCCATGAAATCTTGCAGCAACGAGTTCCAAATGTAATTATGCGTTGCGGGGGAAAAAAAAGTTGCTTTTTATTTCTTTTCAACATTGTCTAATCATTTCACTCACTCTTGCACCTTGAGGAGTGGAGAACAATCACTCCCTGTTCTCCTTCTCCATGTTGTCCTCCATCTAGCACCCCTCCTCTGTTCCCTCTCAGCTTTCTCTTGTTCCAGCTGAAGAGTCCTAGTCCCCATGGTGTTGGTGAGAGTTATTCCCTACCCCTTCTCTTGCCTTTCTGTTTCTAGCACGTGTTTTTTGAAACAACATCCTCCAGCTTGCTCTGAGGGGGTGGCCACGTGATGGCTTCATAAATACAAGTTTCCATTGAGTTTTATGGGCTTCAGAGAACTTCCAGCTCCTTGTTTAACCCTCTGGCTGATGGTGACACTTTGAGGAGCCCCACTGGTACTCCCAGGGAGAGTGAGGTGACCTGCAATGTTCTCAAACCATCCTAGGCTTCTATTCAAACTCACTATGGTGCTTCCAAGTCCACTTGCAAGTGAAACTAATCAAATTATGTCATGTTTCCACTTGATTGCTTAATAGAGTTTTGAAAGAAGCAGCCTTTTCATTCTGTCCCTCCTAGTGAGAGAAAAATATGTTTATGCTTATGTCTCCCATTCCTATAGGGAAGCAATGCCAATGAGATTTGTGAATATATTGACATTATCTCACTGTCTTTGAGCTGAAAAGCATAATGTTGGTGTATCTTACTGCTATTAATCAATGTTGAACACAAAGAGAGCACAAACAGGCTTAATTGCCGAATTCCCCAAGTCTTGACTGATATATTTTGCAACTTACCTATCACTCAAACAGCAGAAGACTTGAGTGGAAGACATTAAAATCAATTATAAACAAAACATCTGCCTAGACCTCTCTCTATGTCCACGTGCCTCTGAATTTATGATGCTGGGCTACTTTTCAGCACGGGAAAGTCAGGGCAACATGGAATAAACATGTGGGATCCCACTAGTTTAATGCTTCCCAAAGCTTCCTGCTTCTTCAAACACTGATACTCTTCTTGCTACGTTATCCTATAAGAGAAGATGCTGCTCAGCTGCTAGTCCCAAACTGGCAGCTCAAATATATGTCTAGATAAATACCTAAAGAGAACTGAAGTGTTTCTTAGGCGCTCCCTCCACACAAACCCCAGGTTCTTTAGTATATGGAAGGATTTAGGGGTCAGATTTCTGCAAATATTTTTGAAAGCCACACTCAGTATTTAGATTTGAAATAACTTAATGTCCTGAAATGATCATCATCACCTGGTTTTCCTAAGGTACCTTGGGTCCTCACCTCTTCCCTGTAGTGACCTTTTACATCGTGTGTTCCTTAGGGCAGGCTCTGCTTTATCCCATGTCTCCTGCAAGGTGTCCAAACGACCATTACCACCCCCCTGTCCCACCATGAGCAAGAATGGGAAACTAATTGGGTGCAATTGCTCCTAAGATACTTCATACTGCTGGCTTAAAAATGAGAAGCTGTTCCCTGGACCGTTTGCATCTTGGCACACAATTTCCAGCTCATTGTGATTCTAAGCAGTGTATGGGATCCATAGGTGTGCTTAGTCAGCCTGGGCAGCCACCTGAGAGCCATGAGCAATGCCCCCTTTATGGCTGCTCACATCTCCTTAAAGAGAAAAGATTTCAGAAGTGCAAGGAAACCCATTCCTCTTGATTGCCAGGGACAGAATCACTGCTCAGATCTTCCTTCAAGCTGGAAGCTGCCAGACCACCAGAGTCTCCAGAAGCAGAGAGCAATGGCTCGTGAAGGGTAAGATACACTCTGGCCTCCCCAAATTGCAGATCTGATCCAGGATTACTGGTTGAAATAGCCAGGATTTTGCTGGCTAAGGAGCACCAACCTTCCTGGCTTTACATACCAAAACCTCAACATGACTGAAACCCTCTGAGGGGAGGAAGAAGAGTTCTGGGAGCTGCTGGCAGGTAGGAGATGATGGTGGGTCCTTGCTCTCTGGTGCAATAGGCCAGGCTACCCACTCTGAGCTCCAGTCCAACACTTTCCCTGTGAAATAACCAGTATCTCCAGTAAGCAAAGCAGTGAGTGATCAGGGGCAGAGAAAGCGAGACAGAGTCATCCTTTGAAGGCTGACCTCAGGAGAGCTCACAACCCCAGTGAGATCCCACTGCAGACACAATGCTTCCCTGGCTCTACTGCTGGGGACAGCCTGGAGGAGAAGAATTTGGCAGAAGGGACCAGGCAGGCTGAAGGCTGAATTACCTTACCCAGAATATAGATCCTAGGCAATGAGCTCCTCAGATTTGTGACTGCACTGCTCCCGGCTGGACAGTTGTGGAGTGGAGAAGTCCTTTGAGGTGGGCCAGGGCAAGCAGGGGTCTGCTTGTCTGGCTGCTGTGAGCAATAGCTCCCATGTAAGGCAATGCCCCATCATCCCAGGATGTTGTTTGTACTCAGGCTGATGTCCCTAATGGCGAGTGTCTCATGTGTGTCATGTTTTCAGGCGCTGGCCCCAACTGGTGGTCGAAACCATCTGCTTAATTTTCCTTATCATCTGGAAGTGAGTGATGCCCTATCCTCCCCTGACCCTGGGGAGGGAAAGGTATCTGTAGAAGGAGCTCTTTGCCTGGACCCTGCTGGAGAGAGAACCCCATGTTCAAGCAGTGATGAGGAAACCAGGCAGGTTCCCAACTGTTTTCTTATATGTCTCGCCTGAAATGGTCTTGATGGCTTTCTTTTTGAAGCATGATTGCACAGGATATCTCCCCTCTTATTTTCAGCCATCTATTTGCATCCCTGCCGAAAGCACAGTGATAAACAGCAACAAGCAAGTAACTAACTCATGGTTTATTTTTTAAGGTAACAACAACAACAAAATATTGCTGAAAACCAGGGAGAGAGAAGGTGCTATGTGGCTACTCCACTATCAGTTTAATCTGTAGCTTAGGAGCCTTTGCACTTGCTTCTAATTTCTTCTAACAGAATCATAGAATTACAGAATGGTTTGGGTTGGAAGGGACCTTAAAGATCATCTAGTTCCAACGCCCCTGCCATGGCAGGGACACCTCCCACTAGACCAGGTTGCTCAAAGCCCCGTCCAACCTGGCCTGTTTCTTTCTCAATGAGAAACATCATTGAGCAGCTGCTTGCACCCAGACTGTTGGGTTTTGAGAGTTTTCCACGAACCTTGGAAAGGCTTTGGATCTGCCTTGTAGTTTTAAGTGCTCTTAGGAAACAAACTTGGCAAAGGGGACTGGGTAAGCATCCAGGTGATGTGGAAAATCTGGACAAACCAAACTATGGCTTTGGACACCCCGTTTGGAGGCAGAGATGTGGAGGGCAACTTTGTGCAAAAACACTCAGAAGGGAAAGGAGGGTTTTTTTTTTCCCTAGACTTCCAGCAAGACTTTCTTTCACTGCAAGGAAAGTGTGCTAGATATCTCTACACAAAACCAGCTGGTTTATTCAAGCACTTACCTGTGCGTCTGATGTTTACTGTTGCTTCCAACCTTGTATGAAACTTCTAATGCTACTAGAAGGTGAGTGCTCCACATAGATCTACAGAGGCCCTTCCTGCTGACGTGGAAGTGAAGCTGAGTAGCATGGAGGCCAGGACCACTCTTCATCATCACGAGCCTGAACAAAGGAGGAGCGTGTGTCAAATTTCTTTGTACATCTGTGGTAACAGCTAATGATTATTTTTTTCTTTGAACTTTGTCCAAAGTTCATCTCTAAAACAAACTTCAGCCAAACTGTGCCTATTGACTCCTCTCTAGAATAAACACGCCGGATCTCTAATAACGCTTAATGGCTCGTTTGAGCTTCTTTTAACTTGCTTGTTAACCAGAAAGATAAAAAACAGGCTTTGCTCAGTATTTATTTGTCTGGTGCCTCTGTCCAAAACCCTGAAGGACAAAAGCAAGCCCGCTCTGAGTCAACTGACTCCTCTTCTTCAGCCTAACTGAAGGGAAAATTAAAACCCAGGCTGTTGGCTGGGTTGTAACACTCCACAGCTTCAACTACCAGCAGTAAACGTTTACATGGAAGTGGAGAAATCTGAGGGGTTGGGATTTTCAGAGAGGTTAAATTTGTTTCTGGACTTAAGGCTGGAGGGGTGAGAGGAGGCAGAGGGCTGGATGGTGCCACAGCCCCTGCAGAAATTGCTCATGTGCAGAAGTGGCAGGAATTGACCTGATCCTGGTATTACTTCATCTATTGAGTGGTTAGAGAAGTAAAGTAGGAAGAAGTATAAAAGGCAAAGAGACATTTATTAAAAAACGTGTCATATTTTCTATTACACCAACCATAACACTTTTTGGACAAGTCAGAAAATCTACTGCAATGGCTGTGAGATATTTTGGTAGTCCCATGCACATGACCTCACCCGTTAGTCCATGAACTGTGCACCTCTCAGTAACTATTGATAAGGACCCTGATATTTTGTGTGCTTTTATTTTTCTAGTACTCCATCAACCCCACTGACCTGAAAAAAAAAAGAAAGAGAGAATAAAATTAAAAAAAAAGGGAGGGGAGTGGTGCACAGGAGAGATTGCTCTGGAAGGAAAAAGACAATGTCAAAAATGACCACCCCCCAAAGAAAGGCATTTTTGGAGGACTCTATTTGCTTTGTACCGTTTCCTTTTTGTGCCTTTAAGGTTTGTGTCTTCAAGCTCCTATCTACAAACCCGCAGGCTAGAAACTTAATTAAAAAAAAATAAACCCCAATTTCTTGCATAATTGTCTGAGTCCAGGAGGTACAGCTTTAAGGAAGGCACCAAATGTTGTAAAGTTCACAACTAAATCATACAGAACTTGGCAAAAGAAGTGGAAAATTAAGGGTATTAAATAAGCGGTTTGGTAGCCCCGTTTTTTGACAGCTGAGAGGGACCCTTGCAGTAAATCCCCACTCAGGCTGAGCACACCAGGATGATCAAACTCTGCATTACTGCCCAATTACGGCGAGTCCCCGAGTTACTCATCACGGCTGCATTAGGGATTGAGTTTCACAACAGAATCATGAGTTCATCGTGGTTTCCTGAAGCATCTGCAGAGATAATGCAAACACTTCTCTTCCCAACTTGTGAACGTTTTGAAGGGATAAAGTGATGTGAAAAAAAAAAAAAAAAAAGGGGGTTTTTTTGCATTGCATCAAACCCCGGCTCTCATGCAAATCCCGCAGCATCCAGGACAAGTCCCACTGCTCCAGCAATGGTGGCTCCGAGGGGAAGGGGAGGTTTGAAGTATTTCTGAGGTTCTGGAGACTTTCAGAAGGCAGGGGAGGGGCAGGTGCCACGCCTGTATCTGGAGCTACTTGATGGCAGATGAGGACTGACCCTGCCTGGGCTGGATGCTTGGCTTTGGGCAGCCCATTGTGTTGTGGATGGGAACCGAGGGGAGGACACAAGTCCCCGAGCTGCCTATTCACAACGGACCTGGAACGTGGGTGGGTCTGGGTGAGGAGCATCACCCGCTCCGGTGTCTCCATCCTGCCAGCACCAAGGTCCGGGCTGACCCGAGTCGAATCCACGTTTATTTGCCTTTCACGTCAGCGGGCGCCGCAGAAACCTTTAAATTCATGCTACATAACTTTATGCTTTGAACCCGCCCGTGAAACTTTCTGCCTCAGCCACGGGGGTTTTCTTCTTTCGGGAGGGGGATGAGAAGAGGAAGAGGGAGAAAAAATGGGAAAACCCCCCCAAAAAACGGGCAAGGAAAATCCGCTGCGCCGCCGCTCGCACGGAAGCAAATGGCAGCAGCATCTCCCGGCGCTAGAGGAGCGGGTTAATAAATAAATCAGCAAACCCCAGGGCACGAACGGAGGAGCGGCGGCCAGAGAGCGGCGGAGCAGGGCCGGGCCTTCCCGGCGAGCGGCCGCGCTATCCCTGCGAATAACATGGCGAGGGAGGGAAGGAGGCTGCTCCCGGCGGGGCCCGGCCCGGCCGTGGCGCATCAGCGCAGCCCCTTGCATGGGGATGAGGATGAGGATGAAGATGCTGCTGCTGATGCCGCCGCTTCCTCCTCCCTCCTTCTTCTCCTCCCTCCTCCTCTCCCCGCCTCAGCTTCCTGCGCGTGCCCCCCCGCGCGCCTCT
>VYZX01034211.1:18991-61333 GCA_013401335.1 Brachypteracias leptosomus
GGGGAGGGGGGGAAGAGCGGAGCGTCCCGGGGCGCCGCCGCGGCCCCCCGGCCCTCCCCGGCGGGCGCCGGCAGAAGTTTGCGAGCGGGAGCGGGAGAGGTGGAGGAGGGTGACACTTGGGGTAAAAGGAGGAGGTGACACATTGGGGTTGGGGGGAGGAGCAGGGGAAGGAGATGACACATTGCACTGGGGATGGGGTGGGGGAGGGAGGCTTATCCCCTCCCCTCCGGTTTCCTTCAGGATGATTATTTCCAGGCCCTTTTCTCTCGGCCGGGTCCTTCGCCGCGATGCTGTCGGGGAAGTTTTTATTATTATCTGGAAAATGATGCCNCCGGGCCCGGCCCCCCCCCCCCTCCCCGCCCCGGGGCTGCCCTCCCCGCACAGGTACGAGCTCGGGGCCGGGCCGTCGGGGCTTCCCCGCCTGCTCCCGCCCGGCTGCCGGCAGCGGCCACCGCCACTTCTTGATTTTTGTTTTTTTCCCCTCACTCCTGCGTCTGCGTCGGTGGAGTGGGGCTCAATGTGGGACTGCCATTTGGTCTAGTCCTCTTATGCATGCTCCTTTCTTCACTTGCCTTCCTGAGGGGTGTTTTGTTGTTGTTGTTGGGGTGTTTTTAAATCTTTTTTTTTTTTATGGTGGTGTATGTTGGTTTTTTTCCTCTTTTCTTTATGATTCCGAGCTTCACTGTAGAGCTTTTCCCCAGCCACCTCTGCAGTTTTGTTGTGTGCTGGCCGGATTGCACGCCGAGGTTTTGAGGTGGATTCGCGTTGGATTGATGCATGGAGCTCTTCATTCAACTTCTTCTCAAGTGTCAAAAAATGAGGCTGTGAACAGATGTGTTCCAATATGGAGAGATTTCCAAGTTCCTAATTCTTAGGGGTGGAGGAAAGAGTGCCATTGGAGAGTGGCTTTTGTTTTCGATTGGTGAACAAATGTCATCACATTTCAGTCACGTGCTGTAATACTCTTTGTTCGGCTATCAAAGTATGATATCTGCTACACCTGTTCCCACTGTCTAATTGTAAGTAACGGTGATCGCCTGTGAATATTATAACTGTACACAGGAGCCCTTCCCCTCCTTCTCCCCCCTGGGTGTTTGTTTGGGCCCAAGCGCTGAGCTTGACAATGAACTTTTGTTCGCTGCGGAGGCTGCGTGTAAAAAGGTCCCACTGGGGGTAATAACTTGCGTGTCAGGGGAAAGTTGTGTGCCGTGGTGGACGCTAGGCCTGAGCGTGACAGAATCAGGTGGGGACGTGTGCTGAGTGATGGCAGGGCTCCAGCAAGGGGCAGCCCCTTTTGGGCCACTGAAGTTTTCCTAACTAGATGTGCTGTTGCTTGCTACCAGGTTAAAGGACAGATACTCCTGTACCTCCCGGATAGATAGATACGTCTTTGCTTAGCTGTCGTCTTTCAGGTGTCAGAAATGGAAAGGATTTGGGCTGTTTACTTTTCTTTTTTTTCATTGTGCTCACTTCTAACAATGAAGACACCTGCTTAGTTTCAGTTTTGTGTCAGCTTCCCCTGGCTTTCCTGCGCTTGCCCGGAGCTAGCTGGGGAGGCTGGATAAGCTACATAGCTGGGGAATATTTAACTTTGCTTGAATTTGTGAAGAAAATAACGTGCTTTTCAAAGCCTTGGGGAGCAAGGAAACCCCACCCCCTCAAAAATCTGAAATTCAGTGCTTCTACCTGGTTAATGAGTAATGCTGAAACTTTTGTGTTCAGCTTGTTAGTGACTGTGTATAGTATAACTTTATATTTGAGTAGTGATGTTAAATTTAGTAAGAGCAGGATCTTAAGGAAAGAAACAAAAATATGTTCATAACTCCCCATGTTAGTTGGAGAAGTTAATTACCACACTTTAGTAGAAAGATCACAAGCTTTGGGAATTTTATTTATATCCGGGCATGTTTCCTGATAGCTGGATGAAACTGTTTCTTTGGGGGCATTTTTTATTATTATCATTATTATTGCTTTCTAGAAGGGAATTCCGTAGCTCAGTAAATGGAACTTCAAAGATGTATTTAAAAGACATATAGATGTTCTTCTTGCACGTTTTTAAACTTTTCAATCAAATTATTTTGATAGTTACAACAGCCAGAAGTTCAAGCTGATACAGAGGGAGTATGAAGCAAGCTTTTTATCTATTGATTTCACGTTGCATAGTAGCATTTATAGAGTATCACTTCAGGGCCTTAAGAGACACGTTGTCCAGCTGAAGGTAGGTGCTTGCTCACCAGATGCTGGCCACCAGCTGGATGTCAACTATGTCATGCTCCCAGTTTTTAGCCACAGTGACCTGAGTGACAAGAAACTTGGAGTGGATCTTGTTACGAGTTTCAGTGATATTTTTTTTTTCCAGTTAAGTAAAAAACCTTAAAATATCCTTAATGTGACATTTTATTGTTATTATTTTACGAGCAGTCATCATAAGATTTTTACCTGAAAGATTTTAATCTTTGCTCTTCTCTGTGTGTGTCCTGAGCTGAATTTGTTGTGAGTTGGAAGAAGGCGTTTGAAAGTGGTTTTCTTCCTTCAGGGAATGAAAATACAAAACTTTCCTTCAGAGAAGTTAAAGCAAAAGTAGAAAACTGAAACTTAGTCTGCTGAAAGAAAAATGCTGTTGTGTTTTCCAGCTTCAGCAGTAAGGTCACAGCCTTCAATTCAGGTTTTGTAAAGATCTCTCTTCACCCTAGGCCATTCAGCTTCAGCCCAAGGATTGGGCCTAAATAGTTCTTTTTCTAGCTTTACTTCTCTTTTTTAGAGATGAGATTTTGTGTGTATCTGTTAAACTTCACTGTAGAAATTATGGTTTTGGTGCTGTTTGTTTGGGTTTGTTTTTTTTTAATCCTTGGACTGGACCCATTTGAAGGGAGACAACTTTAATGTCTTTTTTTTGGGGGGGGGGAGGAGAATGAAACGTGTTTTAATGGCTCCTTAGAAAGTTGTGGAATTCTGTGTGTGGTTGGAGAGCTTTAATGGTGAGCCCAGTACCACTTGGGTTGTTTATGGAGTGTGTTTATAATGGCCATAATTGCATCCCAACACATCATAGCTGTTCAGTTGCTCCATATTTACTTTCGGACGCGTGGAGAACTTTATTTAGTCAATTGAAGGGATACTGCTGGAGTTTGTTTACAACGGGGAGCTCTTCTCAATACCAGTTTGTAGGAACCTTGATGGCACATGTTATGGGCCTTTTCCGTGGGTACCAGCGACTCCAAGATGAATGTCACGCGAGCAACACATGTTGGTGACTTCACCTTCTTACTGTTGTTTGGGGTTTGTTGTTTGTTGCTTTTGCTTGGTTAAAATCTTCCAGAAGGAGCTTCCTAGGATGATGGGGCTCTGCTTTTTGGAGGGCTGTCGGACAGTGATGTGAGTTGCAAAGCAGACCAGTCTTCAGGAGGGGCTCCTTGTGCGGAAGGGGCAGCGCTAAAAACCTATTATTAAGCTTCTAATAGTATTTCTTCACTGTCCCTTTCACCCTTTATGCTCACAACTGTGCAGTCACATGCGTGGCTGTAGACTAGAAGTGTAAGACTTCACAAAAGGCCTGGCTTCTGTACGTTCCTGAATTGCCCTTGTTCAATTACTCCGTGCCAGAAAGCAGCTCACATCCTGTTTCTGATGTATTTTAGCTGCACAAAGGTTATTTAGGAGCAAACCATATACTGGCAAGGTAGGGCAGTGCGCAGAAGGGTTTTGAGATGCCTGCTGAATGCAAGGGGCAAGGTATTTACTTCTGTACCCTGTAAATAGAGGGTGAACTGAAGGATAATTTTTATAGGTATCTTACATTAATATTTCATGTTCCGTATAGCACAGAGCCAGTGTCTGGCTGGTACTGGTGGTAGAGATATGCATTATGCAGGCAAAAAAGAAGTTTATTTACAGTTAGTGGGGGGAGCTCTGTGTTTTCTTATTTTCCTTTCTTTTTTTCATATTGCAAATACAGTCTCTTTTTTTCTTTAAAACAATTCTTGACACATCTATGATTCTAAAAGCCCCTGTGTTTCTTTTACAAGTTTTAAATAATTTGACTCCTGCACGTTACGAAGTTCCTCACTGGATTAAAATTGGTAAAGTCTGATTTGAAGTTTGTTTGACTCTGCTCTTGTTATGTAAAAACCTTACAAAAGCAAGCGGTGAGTGTAGATCCAGAATAGGTATAAAATGCACAACAATCAAAAGAGTTTTTAAAAACATACTTAGTGCTGGAGAAAGGTGCACTCCTGTGACAATAGGATTTTACAGTTGGACTCACCTGTCCTTAGAATAATTTTTAAAGCTGTGGAAAGTTCTGAAAGGCCCCTTCTTTTGGTGTGAGAGGATTTGGCATCTCTACTGCCCTAACAAAGCCCAAACTTTGCCGCAGAATCTTTTGTTTTAATACTTTGATCATCCTACGCTTCTGAGAAAAGAATGTGCTGCTTAATACAGGCTCCTCTGCAGCATTTATTTTCTGTTTTACTGTTTACCTCATTTTAATCTCTCTATTGGAATTATCAAGTACCCTGTGCTGTAAAAGCTCTTTGCCTAGATGGTTTGACCTCTTACTCATTCCCTCTTACCTGAGATTTCTTGTTCACTGTCATTGCAAACACTCACTCTTTGATGAGAGATTTGAGGACTCTTTGAGTGCTCAAAGCACGCTTTAAAAAACCCCCACACCAGAAACCAAACCCTCCTCCCCCCTATCCCACCAATGTTTGTTGTTCCTGATGGGAATGCATTTATAGATAGTACAGGAGGAGCGAGGCTGTGCCTGATGTGAGGGCTGTTGTAGGCCATGCTCACACAGCTGCTGTGCTTTTTTAATGTCAGATTTCTTAAAATATGTCTTTTCCAGGTCCTCCCCTTCCACCTGACAGTGCTAGGACAAAAGGGAGCGTGAACAAGTTCACTGAGAGGGACTCTACCAGTGCATGGGGCGCTGGAAATAGGTTTTGAAGATGTACCTGGTGTGTTTCTTGAATGTATGGATATGTGGATGGTTAAACCAAACGAGGGCAGTGGTTGTGAGATGGGCTTTGCCTGGGTTCTGTCTCTGGGCCTGCCAGAGGAGGACTCCAGCCGAGCTCACTCGGTTCGGTTTCCTTGTTTCTGCCTGTGAAATACAAGCTGTCAGTGCAGAAGGGAGAAGGAACATTGATTCCTTCCCCTCCAACCCAGGCGTCGTTAACTGTGTGGATCCCAAAGGCAGCGCAGTTGCAAAGAGTTAATGGGAAGAGATCAAGTGGTGTCCTATTGAAGCTTTAAATTGTTTTAGCAAAACTTCTGAGTAATCGCAATAATTATTTTCTGATAAGCTGGCTGATAGTAACTATGGCAACAGCTGTCTTTGGCCTGTGGACAGTGTTGCTGTATTGACAGAACCTTTCGATGCTCCTGAGGCCTCTTGCCTCTATAGGGAAGTGCCTCAGGATGAGTTTCGGGTGGCTGAAGTGTCACTGTTTGTCTTTCTGTTGCGATGGGACATCATCTTTCTCTTGGGGCTGCGTCTTGGTCCTTTTTCTTTTGCCTGTTTCTGCAGGTGCTGCCTGCTAGCCTGAAAACGCTGCAAAGACTCTCTTGGTCTGCGAGGACTAGTGAAACATATGCATGTATAATTCCATCTAAGTACCTACATTACTGTTTTGTAATAATAGTAATCCAGAGCTGGGGGAAAAGGGAGGGAAAAGAAAGGAGTACTTACTCGTTTTGATCCCTGGTTGTTTCCTTCCTCGATGAAAACCTTCTTAGAACAGACTGGTAGGGGGAGCTGCCCTTCCCTTTACTGAAGTACAACGTATTCTTCTCTGAGGCCTACACTGAGATACAGCTATTTAATTTTCAGCTAAGCTCTGCTTCTTTTTGGAAGAGAGGCAAGCTCCTGCTTCAGTACGTTGTAGAAATGGAGGAAGAGGGTAATTTGGTTCCAGATTACTAAATTCTGGACAGGGAGAATATGCCCCTCGCCAAACATACTTTTCCTGTCGATATTCAGAAGAGCACTCTTTAATGTTAATAGATGTAGCAGTCTGGGGGGAAAAAATAAATGCTTCACTTTAGTATAAAGATGTTAAAAAGCTATGACTCGTTCTGCGTGTTTGTAAGTAGCTGAACTGCTGATTATTCTTTGGGAATTCTTGGTTAGCTGATGTTTATTTTTACTGAAATCTTTGTCCTCTTAACTTTGATGTATGGGTATGAACCCAGCTTACCTGATGGTTGCTGTCGATGACCTCCCAGCAGGGTATGTTGATGTTGTTTGCTGGCCCCTACAAGTGTGCAGCATGGCCTACATCTGGGCTCCTCTCCAGTAGGAAAGTGCCTCCTGGAAACTACAGGCCCCAGTTTGCTGTGCTGTGTGTTTAGCTGAGCAGCCTGCCTGCATTGCAATGCACTGCTGCATCCTGGGACCTGTAGTTTCCATGAGCAGAAGTTGGTGGTTTGGGGTGACAAGTGAGAGATAATGTTCTGAAACGGTGCAGTTGATACCCAACACAGTTCTTGGTTGGGCTGCTAGTGCTCTGCAACAGCAGCTATTTTTATTTACGAGTTGAAGGCAGTTCACAGTTGGGTAGAATGTTTAGGGGACAAGCAGTCAATGAAAGAAGTCTTCCAACTGCCTCTGTGTTTTTGTGCAAGGGATATATTAATTGCAGTAATACTTTGCTTCATCTGTGCTTGCAAGTGTCTGATACCTGGCAACTTTTAATCCTTCAAGGCAACGTTATGGGTGGAAACACTCAGCAGAAGGAGGCTTCTGTTGGTGGCAATATGGCCACCATGGTCTCCTTTCAAACTGCCACCCAGCTGTCACAGAGGGTTTCTGTCAAAGCAAGAGGAGATTTGAGCAGCTTTGTACCTGCCAAGACCTTACTTCTTTGCTCTGTTTCTTGAGGCCGAGCGATGATGGAGCCACCTTATGCAAGAGAGCAGGGGAGCTGGTGGGGGTGTTCCTGCTGGGGGTTAATGAAGTCATTCGTGGTTACCAAGGAGATGCAGGGTCTCAAACTCAGGTACTGGCAGGTGCAGCCAGCAGCAGAGCACATCTGGCAGCTTTGGGCTGGTGTGTTTGAGCCCTGACCACTACGCTTGAACTCGCAGTGAACTCACAGCAAAGAAGGTGAGGTGAAGTGTTTCTGGAGTAGGGGGAGAGGAATAGTAACTTTCAGAGTGCTGATTTTTTTTAATGTGTGTAAGAATTGTGTATGTTCCCACTGAACACTGCTAGGTAACATCTTGTGTGATTTGCTAAAGTTAACATGGGCATCAGTTTGATCTCAGTTCTTAGGCTGGTAGCAAGTTTAGTGTTTGCTGTAGTTTCATGTGCCGTGTTTTGGATGCTGCAGTTGTCTTAAATTTTGAAGTGAGCAAACACTGAACTTTAACTGATCACAGTTCAGTCTCCTTGTTCTTCAGTTTGTGTGAGATAACAATAAAAAAGGCTTGTATTTAAATGCCAAACAATATGAAATAAACCTTTGCAATGTTCTTCAAGAAATTAATTAGAGCTCCAGTCTTGCAGGAAGTCATGTGTATTTTACTTTAAGTCCTGCAGAAATCAAGAGATAATATCTGAATGCCTAAAATCAGAACCTGAGTAAGCGATAGAAGTATCAAGACCTCTGAACTTGAAATGCTGGAAAGTAACTTCCTTATATTTGGCATAATTAGCTTATATCCAGGTCTGTATGGCAAAATTCTTCCTTTAGTGAGTGTCCAAAAATTCCACTCAGTATAAACCTAGAGTTCATATTTGTGCAAAAAAAAAACCCCAGCTGAAACCCAACAAAAAGTTGCTCTGTCCTTCACCTGCACAGAGATAAACGTGACAGATATTTAGGTGGAAATAGCTTCTCTGAAGCAGGGAATGGATTTTGTTGGTACTGATGCATCGTGTATGCTGTACATTGCTGACACTTCTGTTTAAGATTGATACAAATAGGTAAATCTATACAGGGATTAATCTAAAACTGTGCATATGCTGTAGCTTGTAAACAGTTAGTAATAGAGGTTTTTTTAAGTGTTCCCAACCCTTTCACAGCTCACGTGGAGCAAATTGCTGACAGGACACGGGGTGAGCTGAAATGTTACTATTAGTATATTGACATGATTAGAAGGGCTGTCATTGTTGCTGTGAAAGGATGAAATTCCCTTTCAGTGGCTGATTGGGCCTACACAAGAGGCAGGAGAAGAAACCGAGATAAATCTCTGTGTGGTGGAATGGTGATGTATCTTGTCCTTCAAGGGTGTTTTACCCTCTGTAGAGAGCCCGTGACAGTGCCCTTTGTAACTCTGCTGTGTCAGGATATTTTAGATAAGGAGCGTGGGTAATAGGGATGTACAAAAGGGTTTGATACAGAGTTGTAAAGAGAAACTCTTCTCTAAGTACTTCTTATCTTGTAAGAGCAAATGTGTCCTGATCTGGGAGGAAATCCCGTCCGTGCTCAAGTCGATGGGAAGCTCCCCAGTTGAGAGTACCAGGATTTCATTCTTTTCCCAAAAAAAGGTAGTTTGAAGTGAATTTTGCAGAAGCACTTGAGGAATCTGACATCTCTTTAAGATGCTGCTGCTGGCCCTTGGGGGATCTTGCAGCACATACTTGGCCTCCTAGTGTCTTTGCTGTCCCTTTGAAAAGTGGGTAATACTGAGCTCCTGTAATGCTTTGTAAGAACTCGGAATCTCTTTATTCAGGGCTTTTGCCTAATTTGCTAACACAACAAAATTCTACATGAAAGCCAAAAATGAGTCCTTGATGTATCCAAGGAATACTTTTTGTCTCTAGTCTCTCCCTGCTTACCAGGGTGACAAAACTGCTCCAACTGAGATGTTCGGGCTGAAATTTGAATAACTTGACTTGTGATGGATTAAAAACCAAACAAAACACCTAACAGAAAACCAGCCCACCCCCAACCTTTTTCATAACTTTATATATAAAAGGATTACAATAGCCTGTATTGCTATTAATGAAGCTTTTTGCTAATTTGCATCTAGCTGGAGCTCCAGATACCTATTCCACTGCTGCTTAGCTTGCACTAATTTTCTCTGATAAGCATCTTTATCCTGTTGCTGGGTGTAGTATGAATTTGCTGTATTAAGGATGCTCTTGCCTGTGACCCCAAACGGAAAGGATGTGGCTACCTGAGCTTCCCTTATTACCCTTTCAGAGAGTATATTCTGGTCAGGAGAAAAGTGGGAGGCACTAGCAAGGTTTGTGCTGTTCCTGAACACCTTGAGTCAACTGCAGTTCCTCTCCCAGGGAGGGATCCCACCATCCCACCCCCCTTATTTTGCATTCTCAGAGAATCCTGCTGAAGTCAGTGCATTTGTCATCATGGAACTTGTTTCAGAATCAGACTTGGTTTCCGTTTCCCACCTGCAGTTTGGCATATTTCAGCAGCTCGGCTTTTCCTTTGAATTTCATGCTCTAAAATAAACATGGAAATCACCCCCCTTCACATCATTCTCATCCCTATATGGCAATTTCTTCTTGGCTTCAAACTCGCCGAGTCTTCTCCCACCTTACTTCTTTCAGGAATTATATTTGGCTGCCTGGCTGTTGGTGCAGAACTCTAATAGGTTGTGCAGTGTTTAATTTAATCACACGTTTTTTTCCTGGGATGATGATGAGCAGCAGTTTTTGCAGTCAGTCAAAGCCTGATGTTGTTGGCCGGTTAAATGCACGCTCCAGGTTAATTCCTCTCTGTGGTGACAGTGTTTTCTCAGCTGCAGAGCTCAGGATGGGTCTGTGTGTGAGGACCAGCACCTCAGGTTGTTGTTTTGCACTGACATTGTCATTGCTACAGAATTACATGAGTGAAAATGCTGCTCTTAGGGTTGCTCCTTCCTGGCGTGAGATAAACACGGGCAGTTCCTTGAACTTGGGACTAAGGCTTTTGAAAAGAAACTAAGGAAGAGAACAAATATTTCTTAAGTCCCAGTTTGCTTGTGTCCGATAATGAGACGTGCCTATATATTGCTCTCTGGTGTATCAACAACTCCTGCAGCTTCTTCAGAAACTCTTGCATAATACAGGAAAAGTGGTAAATACTTTCTGGATGTTCTTTGCCATTTTCCTCATATGCAGGATGCATTTTAAGCCTTCAGCTGTGAAATCTCTGTTGTGTTATGATTAGATTTTGTTTTCTTTACATTGCTTTCATGCTGTTGTCTTTGCTGGTCCAGTGGGCAGTAAGACTCATATGGGCTTCTTGGGAATCAGAAGTTGTAGGAGAAGGAACTTAAAATCCCACAGTAAACTTTCATGTATGCTTCTGGTCTTCATATGGCTGCTGCTTTTTTTTTTTTTTTTTTTTTTTTTTTCCCCCTTTACTGTGTAATAACCAGAGTCTAAATTCAGAGGAGTTGGGGTTTTTCTCAAAGGCATTTTAAAAAATCATCATTGAAACAGTGAGGAGAGGAATGTGTAAGGATGTGATGAAATAAGTGTGTGAGAATTTCTCTGTGTGTGAGGAGAGAGATGTGTTTAAACGTCTTTGCCAGCAGAGCAATTGAACCATTAAAAATCCAGGTGTTAATTTCTAGATAACAGAATTTATCTTATCAAAAAGTAGCTTTGCCAAGGAGATACCGTGATGATGGCTGATAGCCCTGTAGTGCTCTGACTGCAGACATGCTCTTGCATGGTATTGCCTTTCTGTTGCAGCAGCCACCCAAAACTGATAAATCTACAGTTTAATCTTCCTATTTTAAGTAAACAGTTAAAAATCCATGGCAATGAGTGCAAGTAAAAATGTTTTGTACACTGTTTTTTTGTAGCTGAAGCCTGGTCTCCTTGTACAGCAGCCTTACACTCAGCTTTTCTTCCCTCAAACACTAATTGTATACTTGTGTGATTACATGTTAGATTGACACAGTGATTCAGTGTTATGTTTATAGTGTGTAAATCTTTTTACTTATATTGAATAATCATGGTTTTGAGAAGAAAGGAACTTTTATTAAGTGTATGGTTACTTGAATTCTTCCTTTCAGATTAGTGACTACCATCAGTACTCCCACACTGAGTGTGACTACCCCAGCTACAAATACCATTCTCCAGATGCTACAGTTCCCATTTGTGTGCTTTTGAGGAGAAGGAAGGGAAGAAAATAAAAGGCTTTTAAGGAGTAAGGAGGGAGAATATAATAAAAGGGGAAGGGAAGGCAGAATTTGAGGTTGATAACTGTGCCTGTATATGTACAGGGAGCAGTGTGAGTGCCAGCTGACTGGAATGCAGGGGAAGGAAGATCAGAGCACATCAGTGTAATAATTTTGGAGTGCTTCCTGTTGACTTGTTAATACTGCATGGGATTTGGCCCAGGCAATCTGCTGTTGTGAATCAGCATAGTTTATTCACTTAAGCATAGGTGTGCCTGGTATTATTTGAGAATCTGCTCCATTGAAAGATAACAGGTCAGCCTGGTAAGCAGTGTTATCCCCGTGGTTTGGATTAGAAACTGAGGCAGAGAGAAATTGGTTTATTCTGCATTGTGGTGAATTTATTGAAGACCTTAAGCTAGGAACGGAGGCCCTCACTTGTGTGCTTAATCCAGTAAACTGCCTGCTTCATCCAAGTCCTGAGTGTCGCTCTGTTGTAAACAAAAAGGAGCCTAAAAGTGATTTACTGGTTAAATACGGTGGTGTACAAATAAGTAGTGCTTGCCCCAAAGGAGGTGAGAGTCTTGTAAAACTGGCTTTACAAAATAAATGGGGTACTTTCATTTGGAAGTTTTGTGTATATATTTTTATTAGGTTATCTTGGGTTGAAGGAAAAATAGAGGTTGGAATGGCCATGGGAGACCTGCTGCTGCATAGGGGAGATAATGATTAATAAGTGTGAATTTGAAATCCAGTGAAATCTGAGTTGCATAGGGAAGCACTGCTGCCAAGAAACAGTCCCGAGTTAAGTTCTGCACAACCTGAAAAAATAGAGAAGAAAGATGGTGGTGGTGGTGGTTGCTGTTGAAATTGATGATTTTTTTTTTTTCCCTCCCCACCTTTCTAGCTCCTTTGCATTAGGCTACAAATAATGGAAGAAGTTGCATCTTACCATGTAGGCATGATTGTGTTTTTACAGCTGCTGTTACATCCTAAACGTATCCAGAGTGTCAGAGTTAAGATTAGTGCTCACAGTGACCAAATTGAAACATCTCCAGGATGTACTTTGTCTATGACCAGTGTGTGAATGAGGCTCCAGTAACTTTGCTACATAATATCACTGTTTCTGTGCCATGCTTTGTGTGGAACAGCTCGATGCACAGCAGAAGTACCACTGAGGAGCTCACAGTGGTGTCAGTGCTGAAGTCTCAACTGCTTGTTAAAGCTCTTTTGTGTACAGCTCGTGTGAGCAGAGTTCTCCAATCCTCCCGAGTGAGCACTGTTCAGGGGCAGGTACCTTGTTCTGTTCCTTTGGACAAATGCCTTTTCCGAGTGGAAAATCAGCAGAGTCAGCAATACCCAAATTTCTGCATCTGTCCCACTTGGCTGGGTCCAGTGTTGCTTCCACTGACTCTTTGAGTGCTGCTTAATAAGGACACTCTATTCCAATGCAAACATGGAAGGTATGGCTCCCTTTTTGTTACACACCCCACTGTCTGCTGTGAAGAGCTCACTGAAAGGCGTGAGCCTGATGCTTGGAACTCCCTGTGATTGGTTCTGTGACCATCCGTGGCATTGGGCTCTTGGACTTTGATGGAATGTTGAATCATGATCTCTCAAATGCACGTCTCTTGTTCTGGATTATCTTCAGTTAGAGCCCTTAATGGCTCTGCCTGTGGTGTCTGCTGGTGTCTTTGAGTATTGGTGGAGCTCAGAAAACTTTGGCATATGCCCCTCTAATGTTTGTTAGAGTTGTTTGTTTGGAGACTCTGGTTCTGCATCAGCCTGGGGTGGACTTTCAGCAGGAAGCTGGTTTAGTGCAGTCTCTTTACTCAAGTGTTTTTATATTGTGACATCTAAACTCTGTAGCTGTGGAGACAGCTTCAAGGCCAAGTAAGAGGCAACTTCAGTAACTGCCGTGTCTCATGCTCTACGATGCGACTTCTGTGAAGTGGAATTCTATTTCTGGTGATCTCTTGATTTATGGATGGATGTAATGAACCTTCCTGGAGTATCTACTTTTGTTAACAATCTAGTGATTGGCGTGTTTCTCCTTTTCATGTGCAGTTGGTCTCACTAACATCACTGCTGCTCAAGGAAATGTTTCTAAAATAGTGCTCAGGTATATTGCCTTGGCCTGAGATCCAAAGAAATAACATTGGCTGGTCCTGGGTTTTCAGAGAGAAGACTTTCAATTCTTGCTCTCCGTGTTGTCAAAGGAAGCAGCTCTGCTTTGTAAGCAAGTGTCATGGAAATGTGGAGTAAACCAACAGGAGAACTATATTGCATCAGAAAGGTCAGGCTGCTTAAAGTCAATGGCTTGGGATTGCAGGCGAATGGGCAGAAATCTGGAGACATCCATACAGTTGCCCAGTTCTTCCTTCTTCTCCACTCAGCCTGATGTGTGAGAAGAGAAGATGCGTCAAAATCGTTGCCTGTAAGTGAGTTTTCCTGTGTAATAGTTGAAGAAGTATTGGCAGATATGGGGGAGAGCAGAAAATCCCTTTAAACTTAGGAAGAGAGCAAGAAAATAAGCATTTGTTTTTAGATGTGAGCAAAAGATGTGAATGAGATTTGAGAAGTTTCTTGGTACTCTTTGGGCTCTTTTATACCTTGCTTAGTACTAGAATTTGCTCTCAGTGAGAGATGGGGCATTTCAGAAGAAAACTTTCCAAGTTATGTATCTAGAAGACAAATTATGCGTCTGTGATTGGCTTTACTGGTGGGTTGGAGGAGAGAAATCTCCTGTAGGTGATGGGCAGAAGCACTGAAGCATGAATAAATTTAGTACACACACAGGTTATGATTAAATCTTGTTGAGATCCTCTTGGGGATACCAACAAATTCAACCTGAAACATTCAGCCTCTGACAGCATGGAGTGAGAAAACCTCTGGTGAATCTGAAGTCCTAAGCTACAAGTGTGAGTGCCAATTTCTTTGAATTCTTAGTTTGTGGGGCTATTTGTTGTCAGTGTGGTTTGCACAAATGATCTTTAGGATGACAAGGGCATTATGTTGATGTTTCCTTTCAGCAGGACCGATTTCAATGCTATTATTGGCTTAGATAACACACACCCCCCCAACCCAAAAGGAAAGAACCCCAAACCAACCTCTGATTCCATAAGCAGAAGGTTATTTAAATAACAAAATGATACTACCCTCTATGTGAAGTGAAAACAAAATGTAGTGCAGCCTTAAAAAGACAACAAAGAAAGAACTTTGTTACTCAGGAGTACTCAGAATTACTCAGGAGTACTCAGAATTACTCAGGAGTAATTCTGAGGCCACGTCTGTCTTTTCATGAAACCAATCACAGAGCTCCTGCTCTTTTTGTGTATTTTTATCCCTGATGCTTGCTTGCTCCTGATAAGGATGATAAGCTTATTGGGTATATCCACCTTCATCTTGCTGCCTCCAGTGGTACTGCAAGGTGGCGTTTACTGGACACTTGTTTTGTTCTCCAGGCCCGTTGTAATTTTGGGCTCCAGAAAATGCAAGTTCTGTGTTTCTCGCAGATTGAGACCTGCTTGTTTATCCTACATGGCTTTCAGCTTGGCTATCTTCAAAAGCTCATCTGTCAGAAGAGAAGGAAGCTGACAGTGATGAGGAGGCAGACATTCACCAAATTGTTCAGGCAGTGCTTTCTAGCAGGATTAGCAGCACTTCCCAGCAGAATTCTGCTTGATGCTTGTCCTGGGCCTCAGCTGGAGCCTGTGTGTTTTCTGTGGCAGTGGGACGTCCTTGTTAGAAAGGAGAGCACCCAGTACTGCCCCTGGGTCACACAGGACCTGATGGCTTTGGCAAGTTCAGTTTCCTTGGAGAGGAATCACACATTCATCTACATGCTCTCTTTGCATCCATTGGTTCAGGAGATCTTCCCTCTGGTCAGCTGGGAGGAAGCCAAGTTGTTGCCAATCTTAAATGGATCCTCGCAGGTTTTCCAGCAAACATCCCTGGCTTATGTTTAGTGCTGCTTTCCAGCTTGCTGGGTCTTTATCGGGTAGGAGAGACTGAATCTCCTGGGGTTGACATCCTGATTAGTGAGGGGCTTATAAAAGAGTTTTCCAGCAATCTGAGGGGGTTTGTAAAGATGGAAAAAACCCCACACCCTTGAATATTTGGTGGTGTCTTTCAGTGTTACATTATATTACACGACAAGCATAAGCCAGTTAGATTTCTGCTTCAGAAGTTACGATTTCTGCTTGAATTCTATCCTGGTTTATTTACCAGAAGAACCAATCTCCAGAACAACCCAAGACTTAGACTGGTATGACTGCTCAACGTGATTAAACGTGAGAACTAACACCCTGTGCTGGACCAAATGTCCATCTCATCCAGCATCTTGCCTTTATCAGGGGCCAGCAGCAGCTGAGTGAAGGGCGTAGGAAATGGGTGAATTCTGTCAGCTGCTGAAATATTAACGGTAAATTCCTGACAGACACTTCTTGAGCTGCTGCCTGAGATGGAAGCTGCATTTGGGCTATTGCACTGTGAATAGCAGCATCAAACTATTTATAGGTGAATTTGTTTGCTGCCTTTTTGAACCCGTTTATATCCGTGGCTTCCATAGCGTTCCACAGCAGCGAGTTCCACACAGTTTAACTGCATTTCCAGTGGGTGATGGCTTGATGCTAGAAAAATAGTTTCATTTGTTTTAAACATGCTCCCTGGTTGTCATTCCTCCCCGTACCATTTTCTACAGCAGAATGTTCCCTCTCTGTTCTGTTTCTGGTACCTTCTGAGATTTTTCCCTGACTTCTTGCTGTTGGGAGTTGAACTGTTTGCCTGCAATAATCTCAAAATCTTTTTTTGTAAGTAGTAGTGCCTGGTTTAGATTCATCCTTGTGTATTTATAGCAAGGGTTATTTTTTCCTCTGTTACTTTGCACTTGTCAACATGGGACAATAAAATGACAAATGAAAATCAATCATTTGGTATTATCAGATCTCCTGTAACTCTTTGAAGTTTGCTTTAATGTGAACTATCAGGAATAATGGAAAGCAGCTTAATGTCTGCAACCTCCCTTTTTGCCAGATCAGTTAAAAATAAGTTCACATACTCAACCTTGATCCTCGTTGTAGTAACTTCCCTGCTCTTTGTTTAGTATTTTCTTTGTTTTCACTCTTTTAATATCCCCTTAAGAAGGGGAAGTTCCACTCCTGGATTTTGCTCGAAGGTAATGTGAAGTTTGCAAATGTGTTCACCTTCCTTTTGTTTTTTGATGCAACGGGGGGTGCAGATCTTTTCCTGTTTGAGCTGTCTGTATTCCAGTGTCCCTTTGCTTTTGCTTTGAAGTGGGATGTCCGAAAGCTTCATTTCATTAAGATTGCAATCTTCCATAAAAATGCTTAGAAAAGAGGGTTGGCTTCATACCATCAATTATATCACTTCTCCAGTTGATGGAAGTCCCCATCTTGACTTTTTAACCCAGGCTGTCATGTTTTTGTTACGGCCAGCTAGAAGTTTATTAGGTTTTTTAATAAGTATCAAGAATCCAGTGTTTATCCTGTATGTCATCTGACTGGGATTTTCACAGATTTTATTTGAAATTCTGGTTTGAAACCCAAAACTTTTCACTCGCCCACCATTGATCTCCATGAGGAATCAATTTCCCCCTCTTCCAACACCAATTCCTTGCTCCCCTCTTCATTTTCACACAAAACTATGAAATAAAAGGGCAATTAAGTGATGGCCCAAGTACATCCTGTGTTCTCTTCTGGAGAACTTGGTTTCTCTGCCAGGTTAATCCCATCCTGACAAACACCTTAAGCCTTGGGCTTTATCTAATTCAGCATTTTTCTGCTTTTAGGTTTCCTTGGAGCTTTGCAACATCCAGGTTCAGGACAAAAAAAAAAAGTTTTCTCTCTCTAGCATAAACTTTCTCATCCAGGCAAGATGGAACAACACTCAAAGAAAAACCACATTTTCTAATAGCTTTACCCTGGATGACATTTGGGGGAAAGTATTTGATGCAACACGGTCTCAGGAGACTGATCAAAAATTCCTGGGGAAACAACAGCACAAACTAAGGTACAGATGAAGTCTCAAAGTTCATCTTCAACAGGTTAAAAAGGGAAAAAAAAAAGGGTGTGGTAACATTCTGGAGATCAAACATATTGCATTAAAAAAAAGAAGCAAACCATTAAAATCTTTAGAGAACACTAAGCACAGAAATACACAATTTACCTGAATACTGGAGGCAAAAATGGTTTCATTGTACTTTTTCTTAAAAAAAATTCACATAAAATCCACATCAGCCCCCTCCCACCCCCCAAAAAAAATCACTGTAGTTTGTTTCCTCCAGAGAACCATCCACAGCAATTAAAAAATAAAAGATTTCCCAGACAATCCAGAGCACATGCAACTTTTTTGCTGCTTTTTTTTTTTTTTTCAAATGTGCAATTATTAAAACAGTGATTTAACTACCTCATTGCAATGGAAACTCTGACAACTCTGGAAGCATTCATGAAGGAGTCTTAAAGAACTCACTGTTAGACAACAAGCAACACAAAAAAGATGGACAAGTGGGAACAAGTTTATATCTGCACCTTGGGAAGACCTGTTTTCTTTTCCCCACTACAGATTTGTTTTCTGAACTCAGAATCTGAGCAGCTGTTTGTCCCCCCTCTATTCTGCACAATATACCTGAAGTAAATCACAAGGTTTATTTCAGTCCCTTGTCCTCCTAGAAACACCTGCCCTGGAAGGAAGGAAAAGCAGGAGGACACTACTCTCCAGACCCTTTTCAGCCCCCTCTGCTGCAGGAAAACATAAATACCTCCTGCCTGCTACAAGGATCTAAGTTCTCAAAACAAACATGAGCATTTAAAGAATTCTAAAACAAGAGGCATTTAATGTCTTGGAAGTTACTCCTAGTGAATAATAGTCCCTATTGTCATTTTAACCTGTGCTAAGTGGCATATTTTCAAATCAACTATTGGAGAAACATTAAGAATTTCAATTATTTCAGCCCTTTCTATTTTCTCAAGTTGCATTAACAAGCACGTAATATCTGGCACAGGTTCTGGGGGGGAAGTGGCTTGTATATCATCCTTTCAGCTGGAAGAAGGCAGAGTGCTAAGCAGTACATTTTTTTCTGGAGAGGACAGGAGGGTTGTGCAGTGAGAGCCCAAAGTGCCCTGGGATCAGCAGGAGCAGGTGCTGCCAACTTCAGAACTAGTGTCTTTGAACAGCCTCTGTCAAGTCCCTTAAAGTATTTCATCTTCCAAGCACAAACACACAATAACTGTACCTGGTTTATGGCAGTGCAAGGTTTAATTTCTCAGCTTTGTGTGTTTTTAGAAGCACCTGAATAAAGTTGACTAATGCACCAAACAATGGTTTGTCCAGGTAGAGACAGAGAACCTGGACAAGCTTTACTTCTTAGGTTACATGTGCTACAAACCCAGAACACAGTCTCATTCATGAACATCTCAAAGTGTCAGTCTGGCTTCTTCAGAGTCTGCATGAAAGTTCTTACACAAGCAGTCAAGATAACATTGATTTTTAGGAATTAAGCTTTTTGCAGTCAGGAAGTTCCTGCTGCAGTTGCACAGGACACTGGGGACTGTCCAAACTCCACACCAGATTAATACTAACCTACCAAACCAATATTTTTCTACAACCTGAGAAAGCATCCCAAGTGTGCACCCACACAAGAGCACGAGCATCTGAATAAAATGATGTAAATCTTTAATTCAAATTACCAAATGCACCAATAGCAAGGAAGTTGAAAGAAAGTTGCTTCCCCCACCATTCTGAACCACTCAGGTGTCTGAAGATTTGTACAACCTGGACACCCTGAGCAAAGCTGGAATGAGGGCTGCAATTCTTGCAGTGGGGAGATGGTTACAGGCTGGATGTCACATCTGCACACACATGAACCATTAGTCTGCTTGTCCTCCAGGCGAGGAGACCTCTGGACAGAAGTGTCTGTCACAGCCCATCTTCCTACCCCTCAGATATGATGAGAAAGAACACACCTACTACTCTGTCACTCTAATTATTTAATCCCCAAGCAATACTTGGAGCAGCAAGGGAATGGTAAATGCATGTGTAGAAGCATCATGACCAGAAGCAGCGTCACTTCCTAGCAATATTTCTTCTCTGAAAATTGTCCCGTTATCACTTTCCTAAAAATTCAACTAGTTAAGACAAACTCAGTCCAAAAAATCAAGCTGAGATGTTCTGGTTAAACAATGATTAAACCTGTGAAAGTTAACACCAGCCAAACTGCCTTAAAACCAATCATAATTTTCCTCACTGAGATCAGTGCTGAGTGAGTGGAAAGTTTTGGGTTTCAAACCAGAATTTCAAATAAAAACTGTGAAAATCCTACTGAGATGGCAAACAGGATAAACACTGGATTCTTGATACTTATTAAAAAACCTAATAAACTTCTAGCTGGTCGTAACAAAAGCATGACAGCCTGGGTTAAAAAGTCAAGATGGGGACTTCCCTAAACTGGAAGAGGAAAGAACTGAAAAAAGAGGAGAGTAATGGCACTACCTACCTGAAGTGATAGAATTGCATCAAAAAACAAAAGGAAGGTGAACACTTTTTTTTAATGCAATATGTTTGATCTCCACAATGTTACCCCACCTTTTTTATTTTTTTCTTTTTTAACCTGTTGAAGATGAACTTTGAGACTTCGTCTGTACCTTAGTTTATGCTGCTGTTTCCCCAGGAATTTTTGATCAGTCTCCTGAGACCGTGTTGCATCAAATACTTTCCCCCAAATGTCATCCAGGGTAAAGCTATTAGAAAATGTGGTTTTTCTTTGAGTGTTGTTCCATCTTGCCTGGATGAGAAAGTTTATGCTAGAGAGAGAGGAAACTTTTTTTTTTTTTGAACCTGGGTGTTGCAAAGCTCCAAGGAAACCTAAAAGCAGAAAAATGCTGAATTAGATAAAGTCAAAGGCTTAAGGGGGTTGTCAGGATGGGATTAACCTGGCAGAGAAACCAAGTTCTCTAGAAGAGAACACAGGATGTACTTGAGCTGTCACTTAATTGTGCTTTTATTTAATAGCTTGGTGTGATAATAAAGAGGGGAGTAAGGAATTGGTGTTGGAAGAGGGGGAGATGTGTGAGTGTTGAACCAGTGCTGGGCTTGTTTCTCTGCTGAGAGGACGGGGAAAGCCGAGCGTTCAGAGCCCAGCAGGAAGCAGGCGAGGAGCGGATTTCTTTTCCCCTTGGAGGGATGCTGTGAGAACAGTGATGCAGCCTGGCAGGCCGAGTCCTGTTGCATTCAGGGAACACAAACCCACAGCCCACGATGGCTCAGGAGCTGCAGGGTAGCTGGGGTGGGGAAAAACTAAAAAATTCAGGCCAAATATCGCACAGAAAATCACGATTCCCTCGTCTTTTTAAATACAGCTGGAGGAAGCAGGGAAAAACCAGCCCAGTGCTGGAGTGCTGTGTTAGTTGAAACCCAGAGGGAGGTGGGGAAGGGGTGAACTCCTCCCTGCCTGCAGCAGCCCTGCTCTGGAGCTACCTGCTCCAGGCCTGGCCATGGAGGCCTTGGGAAGGCAGAGAGCTCAGCGAGCCTGTGCTCGGTGTGACGTGCTGGGGAGCTGCACAGCCTGCATGCTAAACGCCACTGCTGGGCTTGGCTTTGCTCAGAGCAGTTCTAAGGATGTCATGAAATCCCTTCTCACTCACGCCTTTAATTTGGGATGGAGAGGGAGAGCAAGGAGCTGGCAGTGTTCTGTTTGGGGCTGTTTGAAACCAGCGTGTTTCACCCGGGTCTGTTGGCTGCCTTTTTATTTAGGCTGCTTATAAAACACGTTGATGCCTTTAAGTGCACTATCAGAATTGATCAGTACACGAAGCTAGAAACTCTGGAGAACCCAAACGCTGTTTATGTTCTTTATTTAATCTATACACAGATCATACTGTGCTTGGTGAGTCTTAAGCTGTTTGGTTTGTTTTTTCGTAGGAGTCTCTGTGCTCCGAAGATGGGAATGTCAAAATGACAAAATAATAGGTGGTGAAATAAGTTTGACTAACAAGAAAATAAAAATCAACTGTAGGATGAGAATGGTTTCTAGTGAATGCTAGCAGACTGTCCTTGGAGCAGGTGTTGTATTTATTGAAGAGGAGAGGAAAATGTGATACCTTCCTGGTAGCAGCAGAGGGTCCCAGCCGCCTTCTACAGGGTTCAGAGCACCCAACAGAAGTCTGAGACTTCTTAGGGTAGAACTGTGTGAAATTAAATTGCCAGTGTTCTTCCTAGAAAAAAAAATCCCTTCTAACAGGTGAGAAGCATTCCCTTTTTCATCTCGTTCTGAAGATCTGAAGACAAATTAAGAAACAACCCGTTGTTCTTCGGTACTTTTGTCATGTGAACATCTGTTCACTAACAAATAATTTTCATTTTGCCTTCTGACAATTATTCAGAAGCCTGTGACATATTAGAGGTAGTGATCTGCAGTGTTGTGAAGGCAAGAATTTACCTGTAGGTTCTCATTTTGAGATGTCTTCTGTTAAAACAAAAGTTCTACAGAAGATAAAATGAGCTCCTGTTTTAAGTATTTTTCAGTATCATAAAACACAGAACACGAGAATGTCCATTAGGAGCTGATTTCCAAGTTTATCCTGCTGTACTTTTGAAAGGCATGTGCTAAAATAATTAAATTGAAGAGGCAAGTTTATTGTAAGAACTGTGCCAGACAGGAAGTGTGGACTCGTCCTCGTTCCAATGTATTGACATGAAAACTGACCCAGAGCAAAACCAGCAAAGGGTGGTTTAATTTCAGTGTTTAAACTACGTCTTAAATGGTGATTTTTCTTCCTGACCTTTTTAAATAATCTTTTCCTGGATGATACAGTAAACAAGTAGAGAACTGTTATCCCCTGCACCATAATGAGGATAAACAGAAAATAATAGTCATTTTTATTCTGCCTGAGTAACAAGCAGAACAGAGAGAATTCAGATGCCTGGCAAACTCAGATGCCTCTTTTTTTCCCCAATCTTCCTGTAGGTCTTCCAGTCTCCAAATGAAAAGAATGTGTCTACGTGACTGGATCACTGAAAACATAACTCACAGGCTAAACTTCTGACCAGGTGGGAAAGGGAGAGATGGCTCCTTGATTGCTGTAGTTAAAAAGAAACAGGGGAAAGCTTCAGGAGGGGAAGCTGAAGGAAGGGAGGTGCTGTCCCTTCTGCTGCCAACCCCCTGCTCTTGCTGCTTCAGCTTGTGCTTGGTGCTGCCCAGACCTATCTGTAGATCATTCAGCTTTCTGCAGAGCGTGACACCCCCTCGGTCCTCAAACCCCCCTGAGGGAAAGAGTGGGGACTGTTGGTGGTAGGACTTTGCAGCTGGGAGAGAACACCAAGGAGAAAGCCTTGGTTGGATAGATTAACTGCCTGTGGGAGTGTTCCAGCTGCAGCAGAAATGGAATGAAAGTGGAGACACTGGAGGTAGGACCATAAACTCTGGGCAGAGCTGGGACTTACCTAAAGCTCTTGATGTGCTCTTAGTCTGGTCTCTCCTTGTGCAGGCTTGAAGAACTACCCTTCAGCTAGCAGGTTTCATAGACACACTGAGAGCAGAGCTTTACCTAAAGTACAGCATCTGATTGTGAAAGAGCTTTATAAATACCAAAGATTACCCGTTGTTGTAAGGTGCCCTACCATATAATCACAATTCATCTGGGTTTTTGAATGTTTGCTTGTTGTTACGTGTGTCCCGAGCTTCTCTCTGAGATTTGTGGGAAGGTAACAACAGTGGAAGCTTGTGTAGCTTATCTCCATAAATCTGTCACTGAAAATCTCTGTGATTCTTAGCCTGGGATGCCTTAAGCTGAAAGTCCTTGTGATTGCAGGGCTTGTCTTTTTTTTCATTGTAAATTTCTTTGTTCAACCAATTTCCACGTTTTGGGTTTCCATTTCTTAATTTTAAACCACACTGTGTAAACGTGCCTGCTTCCTGTCACTGCAAGTTGCCCTTCATCAAAATGTTCAACACAGATTTATTCCCTTCACTGATAGTCCCTTTTAAGTAGTTTTCACTGTACTTTGTAACCATGGAAATGGTGTACAGATAATATTTATAAGGTAGAAGGGAAAACAGGGTGTCTGATGGGACCCCTGCTGTTCTGGAATCTCTTTGGCAAAAAAAAACCAGGCTCTTGGGACTCTGCGTAAATGTAATAGGAAGTCTTCTGTAATGCAGAATCATTTTCTAGAATATACGAGTTCACCTTAAATTAGTTCATATGTTTATGTTGAACAGTCCTTTAAAAATACATATTCCTTCACCTGGGTTCTCTCAGTTGTGTAACCACAGAACCTTATTTATTCATTGAAATGCCAGATTTAAGAAAACTTTGATTTACAGTCACTCTGTGCTAACAGTAAAACCCAAAGCTTGTTTTTGCTCGCTGGAGCTGTTCTTAAATGCTTATATTTTGGACTAGCACTTTCACTGCTTCCTCTCTGAAGCCTGGAAGAATGAGCAGAATACTCAGTTATTTTGACTCCTGTATCCTTCCTTTATCCTGCCTCCCTTCTCCAGGAGCAGAATCCTTCCCATCCTTAACCTCTGAGGATACGTGTGTGTGCACGGATTGGTTTGTTTTGTTTAATTTTATTCTTCATCCTTAGTGTTTTCTCTTTTAACTTCTTTTCACTTGTTTGGCATTTCCCCCTGCTGGTGGATGGCATTAATAGCACTTGTTTCTGCTGTGGAAATGGAAGGCCAGAGCTGTCCTTGAATGTCACTGCTTTGTGGTTGAGGCATCTGCTTCTCTGATATTTTTAATCCTCTGAGCACCTCTAGGAGATGAAATTCAGATAATAGTTTGTATAAGCAGGGGGATGTTCACATACCTGCAGTTCTCCCCCTCAGAGGTGTAGCAGCACTTCAGTGATAGGCAGAGATCCCTCTGGGTTTGCATTTCATGCCTGCAGTCCTGCAGCACTACCCAGATCATCTCCCCTTGTGCTCTGGAGCCTTTCCCAAAACTCCTCAGGCACTTGGGCCTCCCTAAGGCATTGTTCCCCCAAGAGAAATTGGATTGCTAGAAGGGGGAAAATAGTTTGGCACTCAACGTGAAATTACTCCTCATGTTTAAAAGAATAAAACAAGAATTTGGACATCCCTCTGTTCTTAATGGAATTTGAGGGGGAAAAAATATTTTAATCTGTGTACTGGAGTAGAGTTTTCTCTCTTTTCTTGCATCTTCAGTTGTTAATTACTAGGATTTACTGTGTGTTTTCTTGCTAGAAAGTAGTTGTCTTCTCACAACTCCTTCTCTATCTCCTTTCCCCTGATAATCCTGTCTCTGAAGTATGAAAGAAAGGCAGAAACTTCTCAGTGATTGCAATGAGAAATTTACAACACACCTTAAGAACAGTGGAGGGTAATGAACTGATTTTTCTAGGCTTGTTGTTAAAACAAAATGCCAACTTCCAAATAATTTCCCTTTGAATTTCTCACGAACTTTGAGACAAAACAGTGGCTGGTACAGCCAGGAGGGGACAACTCCTCCTGTTTTCTATTGAGCTTCCATCCTTTCTTCTCTCCAGACTGTATGTATACGTTGGAAAGAATTATAAAATAATTTATAAAGGAAAAATTCCAGTTTTAAGACTTAGCAGTATTAACTGACTTTTTTTTTTCAAGCTTAATTGATAAACTTTGTTTGCTTTAAAAAAAAAAAAAGGCCTACCATGATTCTAGCAACTTTATGGAATGTGGAGGAATGCAGCAAAAAGTTTTAGAAATAAACACCAAACTCTGCTTTCCACTGACTTACGTCTTTACATCATCTAAATCTTTTAATTTTTGGCAAAAATTTCCCCAGCTTTCTGCTTCAAATATGAAAATTTGCTGATACACTGTTAGTAAAGTATAAACTTAGAGCCTTAATTAGAACTGGAGGGTTCTTCTTAGTGTATATATCGATAAAAAAATCCTTTGAAATAGCAAAGTAATTCACTACAATAAAAGTTAAGGTCATCCAGCTTTTTACATGAGCAGGAACTTAGCCAAGGTGCATAGAAGGTGGTTTTGTGTTTATCAAAAAACTGGTGAGGGGTAACTCAGGTTAGATGGGGAATACCCTGACCCCTTGGTATCAAGGCAGGGAGAACTCCTCTCAGGCTTTCTAATGATCATATGTTAGAGAGGCAGACTTTCTGTAGTTTTCTAGTTATTTTTAAAATAAAAACCCTTAAAACCTGTTTCCCTGAATACCTTATTTATCATATGGAAGAGTTAGTGATGCCCCTCAGAGCTGTAGGGCAGGCAGAGCTAAGAGGGTAATAATCACCTGCTTATGTGTGTTTGACTGCTGTGGAAAGTTTGGGTTGGTATTTTAAAAATCAGCTTGTGAGGTGATTTTGCCTTTACGATAGGGATGGTCTTCTTAGCTGCAATGAGTCTTTTAGCTCATTTTCTGAATGTTAAATATAGCAGTGCTTCCACAAAGATGAATGATGGTTTCTTGCTTCCATTCAAACTGAGTTTGATGGGTTTATAAACTGTTTCAGAGAAGGTGAAGCAATCTATCCCCGAATGAAATCAGCCTCTGCTGTCTTAAACTCCAAATTACATCTGCTTCATGGCTAATCAGAGCTTTAGAAGGAGCTTGGAGGCAGAGCTGGAGCTCCTTGACCGGTTTAGTGGGAGTTGCTACCCAGGATTGTGTGGGGATGGGGAGGAGGAAGAAATAGTTTGAAATAGTCTTAAACCTTCAGGTTTTTTTAAGGCACTTAACCACCATGTGTAGTTCTTCTGATGTCCTCAGGGACTACCAAGCCTTAAACTAGGACTTCTGGGAGTGAGGGCTTCATTTTAACTCATTTCACAGGACTCTGAGGAACTTTCCTCCTTATTCACAAATGTCAACAAAAAGTTTAAGGGCTGTCTGCAGTATATGATTGTTTTGGTCACGATGGTGTATTTTCCCTTACATACATTGTATAGAACTGTTGAAAAGGTTAAAAGGGTTTGTGTTGGGTTTTTTTGGGGGGAGGATGTGTTCTTTAAGTGTATATATATATTAAACTGCCCTTCCTGTTAGTAACACAAACATCAGATTCTCAACAGTTAATCTCACTAAGAAAAATGTGTTTATACAACTTCAATCTTTTGTTTGGTTAGTGCTAATTTTAATTACTAGTTGTTTTTAACTTGCAGTAAATGTAGGTAAGCATCACTCAAGCTTTTCTTCTGATCATACCTATGTTTGGGGAGTGTTCTTAATAGAAAGCAGAGGTGGATGTAGAAATGTGACTTCAGAGCTGGGGTTTTAAAACCCCAAACTATTGCAGAGTAACAACCTGAGGGTTAGCTGTGCAGACCTGCACCTCAACCAGCTTACAGTGGGTGTTTCTAGAGCCTTCACAAGACAACCTCAGTGAAATGAGTAGCTGAGATTTCCTGATGCATTTCTACTTGCTGTGAAGTTGTCTAAGAAATCCTGCAAAATGCAAAACTCTTCAGGCTTCTCTGTTGATCTGAGTACTTGTCAGCTGTCTAATCTGAACTTTCTAATGTGTTTTGTAGTGAGAGAGGGAGGCAGTGTCTGTTTGTGTGGGGACTCTTTGTGAACAAGAACTAACATGTTATCTGTAAAGTGGATTTATCTGGTACCTTTTTCATTCATACTATTGCAGATTGGTTCTCAGTAGCCACAAATGCAGGGAATTATCAAGAACCAAAGCTTGGGATTTAGTTGATCATAAACTGTCCTCTACTATAAAAATGTTAAGAGCAGTGGAAAACATCAGTGTGGTTAAGATGCTTGGAGTTGCAAATCTTGGGTATTTGTTGTTCATTTCTCAGTCTCAATTCCCTATCTAAGAAAACTTGCCTGGGTCTGGCACAAGTTTTTCTGTGGCTCTTGTTAGTGTTGCTTATGAGGAACCCAATTTTTGATTTGTTGTAGGGCTTAGATGTTGAATCAAGACAAGTCTGCAAGCTGAAAGCTCAGGATGAAATTATTCAACTGATGCTTCATTCTTTAAGGTTGTGCTCTCTGCTAAGTGAGACAGAGATGCCAGTGACAATGCTATAATTGCACAAGGGCAGAATGAAAGTATTTTGGATTTCCAAAGGCTTGACTTTCAACCATTCACTTGTTCTAAACACTTCAGAAAAAGCCTGCAGTAAATTCTGTACAGAAGAGGATGTAAATGTATTTCCATTCCCTGTCCAGGTCCTCTCTAAGTGACTTCTCCAAGGCAACACAGCAAATCACTCAGAGAGTCCCAATTAAACTCCTGGTGTTCCCAACTTTGTCCTCAGGAGCCCCTGGGTTCCCAGCCTGGGGTTGGAGCCCTTCAGGGGGGTTAAATGCAATCCAAAGGTTTGTAACTGCAGCTTTTTTCTGCACACTCCAGTCTTGATGAAGCAAAGGTCCTGCTAGGGAGGCAAGCCTCTGTGGAGAGTGGGAGAAAAGGAATAAACAGTTACTCATGCTGTTATTTTTAAGTGACAGTTTTCTCTTCACTTTGTGTGTACAAATAAACGGATATTTTTCTTTTTTAAATAACACCCATGCTTTTTTATTCTCAGGCTGTACTTGCACGTGTGCAGTACTGCCCATGTTGTTCAGCTTTCCAGAGTCAGTCATCAACATCAGTGATATTTTGTTAATTATTTTTTATTAATATCATGAATACATAGTTGTAGCTCCTTGTTGAAGAGGGGACAGTTCATGCTTGCTTGATAAGAAAGCTTCCCCTATAGATTTATAGACTGATTAAATAACTGATTGATAGTGGGAGGTGGAGGTGACAACTAAGATTTTAATATTGAAGAGGAAATAACTAGAGTTTGAGAATCACAACCAGAGCTTGAGAATCACACCTGTCCCTCCAGCACCCTCAACAATGAGGCTATTTCAAATCCTGCACCATCCAGAGCAAATGCACTTCATTTTAATACAGCCTCCAAACACTCCATACCCCACAGTTCATAACCTACCATGGATGTAGTAGGTGCATGTTATTTACACTAACCTGAAATAGCTCTGAAATTGATTTAATGAATTATCGTCTGTAGTATTTGGTTCAAAATTCCCAATAAAAATGGAGAGTGACAATACTTGGAGTCACTACCAGCAGTGGGCTTCCTGTTTTCTCTTCTTGGCATTCATAGAATGTTTGAGGCTGGCAGGGACCTCCAGAGCTCATCTGGTCCACCCTCCCTCCACCAGCAGGGACATCTCTACCTAGGGCAGGCTGCTCAGAGCCCCAGCAAGCCTGACCTGGAAGGACTCCAGGGATGGGGCCTCCACCACCTCTCTGGGCAGCCCCTTCCACTGATCTATCACCCTCATGTTAAAGAACTTTTTCCTAATATCCAATCTAAATCTCTCCTTTCCTAGCTTAAAACCATCACTCCTTGTCCTGTCATTACAAACCATTTTGAACAGACCTTCCCCTGCCTTCCTGTAGACCCCCTTCAGATACCAGCAGATCACTATAAGGTCCCCCCAGAGCCTCCTCTTCTCCAGAGCACCCTGATTCTGCTGGTTAGTAGATGTAACCTCCTCCACTTGTGCAGGTCTCCACTGAATGAGAGTTGATTATGTGGCTTTCTCCTGCTGTATCTATTTATAGGGCTGGGGCTCAAACTTCAGCTCTGCCATGACTCGTGTGTGGATGGAAACATGTCTGTAAAGACACGTAGCTATGGAGTTGAGGCTTAAAATATGCTAATAGTCTAGTATTTTACTAGAAAATGGGAGTAGTTTGGAGGCTTTTTTAGCATCAGGCAAAGTCATTCAGCAAATGAGTTATCATTTATAGTTTAACTCTCTTTTCAGGACTCTGACTCACGAGGTTTGTATGATTCATGTGAGGATGATGGAAGAGGTACCACCTCAGTCTCTTCCCATGACACAGGCAGTGTAGGGGACAGTGTTTCTTCTCAGCCTCCTCAGTTCCTTACCTATTAATTTCAGTTTCCAGGAGTAAATCCACTGGGATTGGAGCTGGAGTGACTGGGCTGACACCCAGCCTGCTCTACCATCTGGGTGGTGTTGGTGTAGCCTCCAGCAGAGGTGGTGGGCAAATGTCTGGGGTGGGTAACCTGGTCCTATTATCTGTGGCAACTGGCAGGGCTTGTCATTTAGGTGTTGATGTGGTGGAGAGGAAATATTTCCCCCAGGGAGGGGGGCACGGGCCTTGCATAGAGCTGGAAAAGCTTGTACCTGGAATCTCTTCTTCCCCTAATGACAGTACTAGCTTGTATTTTAATCCAGATTAGGATTGTAGGTCTCCTTGGCTTCCCTGCCATGTGAATTTCCTCCCAAGTGGTATTTTATAGTTAGTTTCAACAATTAAAAAAATTACCAACACTCAAATACCCCAAACCTGGAAAAAAACCCCAAACAAAAACTCCTTCCCCAAACCCAAACAACTCCTCCCCCCCCAACTTCCCAAATATTTTCTGGTTTTGTTTCAAGCTGTAGTTAAGCTGTTTGTAATTACCTTTTTCTGCTGTTTTTCTGTTGCAGGAGGGGGTAGAGAGCTGAAGGGAAGAACTTTCTCCACACCGGTAAGTTCTTCTTCCCAGGGCTGAGATGATTTACCTGAGAACAGATGAGACAAAGAGCTGGCATCCACTCCTGGAAAAGTTTGATGTTTACTGCAACTGAAATCCCATCTGTTCTTATATTCAGAAATTAAACCTTAAAAAGTAAATGGTACTGATGGAAACCTTAGTCCTATAAATAAATCACTGTAGGGCTGAAATTTGGGCCCCAGGGTCTACGACTACAGTGGATATTAAAATTCATCCACTCCAAAAATAATAATGTGGGGGTTTTTTTTCTGTTAAATGTGGAAAAAATATTTGAAGGGATTTTGGTGCAGAATAGAATTTTATTTAAAATTCTAAATTATTCAGAGTCCTTCCACACACACAGAAGGCACTCATGGCTTTTGTGTGGGTCCTACCTGTGTTCGTATATAAATATACACAACTTGTCAGCTGTGTTTGTTTCCAAAATAGCCATAGTTTAAATAGCTTGGTGATATTTTAGAGGTTCTGATGTGGATTGTATTTAATTGAGGTAATAATAGAGAAGTGCTAATGCACTTAGGTGATTATTGTGGAGTTTAAGGTTCCATTCAGTCTCTGAATATTTATGTAGTATGTAAACATCTACTACCTTAACTGTGCTGCATTGAGGCACTTACCTGGGCATGAAATTTTAAGTCTTGAAGCAATCATGTAAGAAATAAGACATTATTTATAACAAATGCATGCCAGCAAGGAGCTCAGTGGAGGACTGCTGCCTCCCATAGTTGAAATCCTTCCAAGGAATGGCAAATTTACCTCTTTGTCACAGTGTTCCTGCTGGCTGAGGCTTGGGTGTACAAGAGATAACATGTGCTCCCCAACCCTCTGCTTTCCTTTGGTGATCACTGAGTTTAACACTGAACAAGCCATTTGCATGTTTTCCTTTCAAAACTAAGGAAAGAAGGATGTCTGCAGACAGACCCATCTCTGCAATTTCAGTCATCTAGGAGCTTTTTTAATTAAAACAATTCCACTGTCACAACAGCTGAGTGGGAAATGCAGGATGCTTTAGGATTAACCCAGGGATGGTTGTGCACATCTTTGGATGTGGTATTCTAAGGAGTTCGTCATGCCACTAGGCTTAAGTTTTTTAAGTCTTCCCTTGAAGTTGAGTCTAAAAGAAGAGAAGCTCCAAAATCTTGAAGATTTTTGTACCCACACAATGTGTGGCCACTCCCTTATGTGGCTGACCTGCTGACCACACTTGTTCTGATGCAGCCCAGGACGTGGCTGGGGCTTTCTGGGCTGCACTCACACATTTCTGGCTCACCTTGAGCTTCTCATCAACCAGCACCCCAGATTTTTGAAGGAACATCTTGTTTAATGTGTTCTTGCACCCCACCAATGATTTGGATGCTTAGAACACTTCAGAACCTTGTAATAAATTCTTCACTCTCCTCCTTTGCCTCTTTTCCTGTGACACTTTGCCAGCAGAAGGTAACTGGAGGTAAATGATGCTGCAAAGTGAGTTCCTCTCAGGCTATAGTGGCAATGCTGGAGGAGGGGAAGGAGGAGTCAAGTGTTAGAAAACCTACCAAAAAAAAAGGAAAAAAACCCCAAAAGGTTAAAAGTGTGTTCATCTCCTTTGCTTTTCTTGGAAGCTTCAGTCTGATGAATTCTTTAGGATGTTATGGTATGGCACCTATTTTAAATGTATGTACATATTGAAGGAATAAATGTGAAGGAATCTTAAAATCTGCTAGCTTGTAAAATTACAATGAAAGAAGAAATCTGAAATTGTAACAAATATTGTGGGATGAAACTGAATGATTGGTATATTACTGGAGTTGTTTTGGTGTTTTACTTGTCACTATATAGACATGTCAATATGACAGTGAATTATATTTGTTCATGGCTAGGCTGAGCAACCACTTGCTTCTCAAAAGCAGTATCACTTTTTTTCTTAACAATTAATTAGGGAAGATCTTTCTAGCTGTTCAAGGCATCTATGAAATGAGGTTGGCTTACTTTTTGTGAACCATCAATACTACAATTTCTATCTGTCGAATTAAGTCCATTAATAGTAGTTGCTCAGTCTTTATTTATTTTTACAGTAGTACTGTGTCATTTTCCCCATGAATTAGTACTGGGCTTTGCATTCACATGTATTAAAACTATGGGTATTATTTTTATTTCCATTCTCAGTTGAGACAACTGTCTCCTGCTGGTTTGCACTTCAAAGTTAGTCATAGTTGGAGAGTGCTACTGGCTATTCCTTGTGGGTGCCTTCACTGAGATAGAGCCTGTGGCCAAATCTGGCTGTATCTTCACCCAAAACTGGAATTCCCAAGGCTTAGGAAGGACCCTTTGGCTCTGCAGAGGGCTCCAGTGTTCCTTAGCCAGTGTCCCAGGTGGTGGCTTTGCAAGCTGCAGTGCCTTGGGCTCAACACAGGCTGTAGTTGTTCTTGCCCGTGAGTGGAAGTAAGAACCTGGGGTTCTGTTTTCTCATTACTGTTGGTGGTAATGGAGCTGGGAACTCTCTGTAATTTCCATGTATCCCTTGATAGAAATTAGGATTTTATAGAGAGGAGTGCTGCAAAGGCAGCTGGTTCTGCTCAGCTGTGTCACACGTGAGAGAGGCCCTTGCAGAAGGTCACTAGAAAGTCTGATCAGGCCTTTGTTATTTAAATAAGTGACTTTAAACCCATAGCAGACAGCACTGACAAAGGATGAGTTTAAATACAATGCTTTCTAAAACCCCTTTGTAGCCTTCTCTTTGTAGCATGTTTCTGTTTGGAAAGAGAAACAGTTAATTTAAATAAACAAAACACAACACACACCTCAACCTTTTCCTTTTGGGTTCACAAACTTGTCCAGCACTTCAGTTCACTGGAGTGAGATAATGCTAAAATAAAATACTCTAACTTAGGAGAATTATTCTCTTTTTACAGTCTGCTTGTCCAATCTAACTGTCAATATCTTTAAGTCCCACTATGAAGGCCTCAGAGTTGGCTACAACACCTGTGCAATAATTTTGAGCAATTTTCACAAAATAAGAAGAATAGAAACTGTTTAAACACTCAAGTAATTCTTTAATGTGTGATGTCTGCTTGGAAAAGTGACTGGAAAGATTGCTATATAGTGTGTTCAGCTGGCTTTTATGGGTATGTATTTATAGATGTTTTTGCACAGGATCCATTGTGATTTGAGCATATGGGGTAGAGACAGAAATCTTAATCCTCTTTCAGAAGCTGATACTTTTAACATACTGCTAAACAAAAATCTCTTGTCTAACTTTCAAGGCTTTTCCAAGTATGGCTGATAATGCTTTCCTGTGTCAGAGGTTGGGGGGATTAATTTGTTTGTAGTGCAAGTGAAGATGGTAAAACTCATACTCGTGTTCTACCAGTAGAATTCCAGGATTAGAAGGATTTTAAAATCAAGGGTTTGTGATGCTCGTGTTCCTTCAAAATAGATTTGGGCTGAAGTGGTGAACTGAAGGCAGTGGGTTATCAATATATTAATATTTCTCTGTCAAATTGCCTGCAGACCATCCCATCTAAGAACAGCCCTATGGTATCAGGGAAGTATTTTAATGCAGAACATGCTGTTTAACAATTTATTGCTGTCGAGTTGCAGAATTTTAGGCTCCAGAATTATTTTCTCATCTACACAGATTTTTAAAACATTCTCAGTAGTTAAATTTTCTAATTTAATATGCAGCAGCAATAAGAGATTGGTAGGAAATAGCTGCCTGCAAACTCAGATAAGGGACAAGTGTGTCAACTTTGGGATATATGGGAAGGAACAAATTTGGCTACACAACTCCAAGGCAGGTGTTTTGTGCAACCTGTAGATTTCTTGTGTTCCAAAGATTGTTTGTGTTTGGGCTAGAAAGCTGCAGTAGAATATAGTTTGTTACTGAATTCCTGCCCTGTTATAATCTCCTTTTTGCAAATTGACTTCTCTCCTTCACTAAGCAAAACAATATTTTTATTTTTTTTTAATAGCACTGGTGTTAAAGAGGAACCCAGAGACTAAAGGCACTAGAATCAGCAAAGACACTTCTAGAGAAAGTGGAGAAGGTAGAGAATGGAGCTGCAGACTCTACAGGAGGCTCTAAAAGTGGAAATTCAGGTTCACCAGGTAATTTGTATTCTTTCTTGCTTTCTATTTTCCAGTAATAGCATTAGTATTGCTAATAATATTACTACGAATGGTAGCTTTCAGTAATAGCATTACAACTGTAGTAATAATTGTTTTATAAGCTTGAAACTACTTTAGAATTTTTCTACTCTGCGTTTTGACCCCACCACCTGTTGTTTTTTAGCAAATGTGAAAAATCTACATACCAGGCTGTGGGTGGGGATTTTTTGATTTATTTATTTTTTAAATATTCTGTAGCAGTGATAAAAGCATTCTGCAAACTCTGTGTTCAGCAGCTTCTGTCTGGGAGGTTTTTCCAATGTTCCCAAGCCAACTTCAATATTCATTTGGCAATGGAAGAATATGGTGGAGGAACTTTGAATGTGTGTAGTGCTGCAGAGCCTCAGCTGGTGCTTCTTTTCTGGAGCATCTTTAGTACATTCTAAACTTGTAATTGTGTAGTTTTGCTGACTACAACATTGTAGTGCTTGGGCTCAGGAATTTTCACACGTTGGGGCTTTTTACTGGTAGCCTGTCGGATGCTATATGGCAGTAGAGTTGCAGTTTTATTATAACACAAATGAGAAATATTAAAAATAATAATAAAACCTAATTTAGCAAATGTCAGAGTACATATTAACTCCTGGAACAAAATTGTTACAGCCATAAACACAGAAGAGCTGCCAACTTGAAATGTTAAATATATCAGTGAGACCTTTTCTAAAGACAGTTCTCCCAAGTATTTCTGTTGGGATGTCTGAAACTCACAACTGCCAGACAGTGCATAAAAGAAACACATGATAGAGTATACTGATCAGTGTAATCCATCATAGAAAATCTGGAAAGTATTTCCAAATCACCTGGTAACTTGTCTTAACAAGTGTTCTAGGTGACCTGCTGCAGTGCTGAGCTGTGCTGCTAGCTCTCTCCTTCCTCCTGAGACCCTTGTGCTCAAAACTTCACTGAAGTTTTGTTACAGAGATAAGGAAATTCAGAAATTACTTATGGCATTTTTCTGCAGGCAGTAAAATGGTTTAAGGCCATTAAGAATTGTTTTTCAGGAATTATCCCCTGTATGATGATCAGAACACTGGTTATACCTGGGTTTGTACCTCTTGCCTGCATCTTCATTCCTCTTTGTGCCTAAGCCAACCAAAGATTTTAAGACTGCAGATTTTGAATCATCTTTAGCACCTGTTCAATCAACTTTAACTAGATTTGGGTTTAGTTTGTGAATGAGACAAGCCATTATATCAGGAGGTTGTCTTGTTCTTCAGGATACTCTATATTCCCATAATGAAGGCCAAGAATAAGTCTAAACCTTTACTACAGTTACCTGCAGCAGCTTCAATAAACTTTCCTTGAACTGGTTACTGCTGTGCTCAATATCAGCCTATTTGGGTTGTAAAATGGCTCTTTCTTTCCTGCCTATTCCAGTTTACCTCCAAACTCTGCCTGAGCTGCTCCTGCTTTGGCAAAGTGTGTCCTAAACCACCAGAAAGGACCCAAAGGAGGGGTTTAGTTGTTTTGATGATGGAGGAATACTCCATAAGTCAGTCTGACCAGGTCACTGACAGTACAACTTGAATATTCAGATATTGTCCCCCTCAAAGCTGTGTTGCTTGTCCCGAGAAGGGATGCATCAAACCTAAGCAGTTCATTCTGCTTCTCTGTTGACTTAATGAAGGTTATTTTGAAACAGGCTGCTCTTGGTAGTTCTGATCACAAGAGGTGCTAAAGGAGTTATATTTAGCTATTCTCACAGAAGGGTTGGGTTTCATGGGTGACTCCTTGAGCTGATGTGTGGAAAGGACCTCAAACATCCTTTTTCTTCTCTTATTTCATAGCAAAAAGATCAGTAGGTTTTAAAATACCTTGAATTCAGCTTGCATTTGGGGTCACTAACTGAATAGAGAAACAGCTGTAGAATCATAGAATATCTTGGGTTGGAAGGGACCTATAAGGATCATGGAGTCCAACTTCCAACTCCTCTTGACTCAAGACTGGTTTTCCATAGTCCTATTTGACCCTCATGCTTGCAATAGCAGGAGGCAGGTTAAAAACCAAAAGGAGATCCTTTTACAGAAGAGTCCTGTAGTTTTACTTTGGAACCTCCTGTCACAGAATCTTGAGTGTCTTCCTGAGTTCAGAAAGTAATCAAGGGAGATTAAAGGAAGAAAAGTGTGTTAGTAGCTATTAAACCTGAGACATAATCTTTGAAGACAAGGTGGGAAGTAACACTCTCTGCTTGTCCAGCACAGACATCATGCTGATGCTATTGGCAAGTACTAGAAAGAAAATGCAGCAGGTAAACCTGTGGTCTGACACAGAATTATCTTTTTTTTTTTTTTTAATTAATACTATTTTCAGGCTGTGAAAAACTTTTTGAGAGAATGAGTTGACAAAGTCTGAATTCTCTGTGCAGCATCAAAGCAAGTGGAATGAAAAGGGTTTTTTTGATTGCTTTGTCCTGATTCTCACTCCTTTTCCAAATGGAAAAGGAAATACAGACTTTACGTTGTGCAGAAGGGACATGGCAGTGTGATCAATAAACGTAGCTGTAACTGCAGAGAAATTGGGAATTTTTGGTTTGCATTGCCTCTTCATTCTTTGGGGACAGACTGGGTGACTTTCTCCTTGCTCAGCAATAGGCAGCATTCTTCTGCAGCTGCCTGGGGGAAGCCGAGGAGGAAGAATAGTGAATGGTAACCATCTGTCTGCTTCCCCTTGGCTGTGCAGGGCACCTCTTCTCCAATCATCTCAGGCCCTCTCCGGGGGACAAAAGTGGCAGAGACGCTTCTGAACACGGGTCTTCCATGTGGCACCAGCCAAGCCAACACACAGACAGACCTTCAGCACTTGAAGCATTTTGTTCATGAGTATACAAACAGCTCTTGTGCCTCCAGCCCTTGTCTGTGGTTTGTGCTGCCTGTGGCTGCAGGGGAAGGAGGCAGCGGTTCTAGAGGGAACTGAGCTCTGAGATTATCTTCCCCAGCTGCCTTCAGTTCTCCTTAAAAGGCATCACTTGTAACAGAGCAAAAGTGGCTTAGTGTGGTGGTTTTGCTATGTTAATAAAAATGGGTTTGGAAGTTATATAATACTGGATTATTAGTGCTGTAAACTGAACGTTTTTGCTTTTAAAAGGTTGTTTGAAAATGTTCCATTTTAAGCTGTTCAGGAAAATCTTCATTGTACTCTTGCATCTGTTTTCTTTCTAGAAATTGGTTGCCCAAATGAAGCAAGATCCACAGGTAACTATTTGTTTTTATATTGCATTATTTACCCTTAAAGATAAAGGCAATGACAGCTTTAAACCGAGGACACTTGTTTTAAAATTTTATTAATATATTTTTTTAGTAGAAATGAAATTGGCCTGGTAAAAAAAAAAAATTGTTTTCTTTATAGGGATACTTACAGCTTTCAAATCTTAAACTCTAAAGTATTTTAAGCAAGGTACAGTTACAAATGATATGTGAAGGCAAATGTAATTCTCTTAAATACAGTCAAAGGAAGTGAAGACTTAGAGATGTTTGTCTTCATTTGGCATGCATGTCAGTTAAGGTTTGATATATTTGCTGATGCCCTACAAAGTTAAATATATGATAATGTTTTTGCATAAGAAGCATAGGTGAGAATGCTTTAAGTAATATACCATAATATACTATTGTATACAACATGATACTATTGTATTGCATAGTAACAAACACTGCTTATTTAATTTGTAAGCTTGATGAAATGTACAAATATGCTTTATAATGCACTAATGGATGTTTCAATGAAATTTTGGGTTGAAATTGGGCTGTCTCTCTGAGTGTCCTCTGATTATTGTTGCACTCAGTGACTTAAAGGCTTTGTTGGGCCTCTAGAATTTTATTGGCTGTACATCCAGAGGTGCTGTGCTTGTATAATACACTATATAAAAAACAAACAAACAAAAAAACCACCTTCCTGCTACTACTCTCTGTTAACAACTGGAATATCTTTCTCACAGATATTTTTTCTTTCTAATCAGAATGCTGATTTGAAGAAACAGCTTCATGAACTTCAAGCCAAAATCACAGCTCTGAGTGAGAAACAGGTAGGGAAACAGAGATGTATTTTTAACACACTCTTCTGAAGATGTTTCTTTTCCCAGCTTCCAAAAATAAGTGTGGGCAAGCAAACAACCAGACATTTGGATTTTTAATTGGTTTCTCCATGAGAGGTAGGACGAGTTATTGCAAGGCTATCAAACAAACAACAAGTGTAATCAGTGGAAGCTCCAGCAATTTTCTTTGTGTTGAAACTAGAGCTTTATATGAAGGGAGCTGGGAAAATGAATGAACTTTGTCACTTCCTTTATTATTATTTTGAAGCTTAATTTAAAGCAGACCGTTCTGGTTTTAGCTTTTGTATTAGTTGGTTTGCACTGTGTGTCTGGATGAGGATGCTGGAATTTTTCTTTGTGTCTAGACCAACTAAATTCATGTCAGTTATGGGTACCTAATAGACCATTTGGAAATTAGTTGTGTGTTTCTGCCCTGATAAATTACACCACAAATGTCTTACTCTTGCCAATTGGTAGGAGTTCTTTCTGACAGGTCTAAAGTATGAGTAATAATTACATCTGAATGCTTAATAGAAAGATTGTGGAGTTTGAAGGTGCTTCTTGTGGACAGCTAGAAGAAAAATAAGTAACATTGAGAGATCTACAAAAGTTGTTCTCACTTGTTTGTTTTTTTTAAAAAAGGCAACACACACACAAAAACCTCACACACCCCAAAAAATGTACTTCATGTGTCAGTAGCACAACTAAATTATGTCAATAGGTAACACCTTTGAAGAGGGAAAATATTTTAGAATATGTACATAGTTATGCATCAGGGGCACATCTGGATACCTGCACTCATCTGTTCCCATCTGCATGTGTTCTGTTCTGAGAATTATCCTTCCCAAGGAATGGGGCAGACAGTGATTGACATTTATCTGGAAATTGTGTTTACTCACAAATTACAGTATGTGTTAGTGGTGGAACAGTGACTCTAGGAAGGAACATGTAAGGATAATAAAGAAAATGATTTTTTAATGAGAATACTAATTCAACAAAAAGGGAGGTTTTGCTGATGTGATGGCATCCCTCTCTGCAAGATGATTTATCCTCTGAAACCAGCATGAGCCTCTGCATGGGGCCGTGTCTCACAGCAAGCAGCTGCACAGTTCTCCTCTGGTAAGCTCTGGAGGCCCAGAGTAGCTTCAAAATGAGCTTGTCTTGATGCCACGGAGCAAGTCACACTGACAACCAGTGCACATGATCACAGGCACTGAGTGGAAAGTGAGGAAGAAGCAAGTTCATCACGCTGTCACTTTTAAACTTGGATTCATAACTCTCCAAAGTTCTGTGGGAGTGGTCTAGACCAACATGTATTTCAAATTGCCCAGCACTACAAGTGCAGCTGTATCTTTGCTGCTGAAAATTCCAGCCCAGAGTACTAAAGCAAATTTCTTCATGGGATCAACACGGGCTGGGTTTCCAAAATGCTTTGAAAAATAAGTTTCTGACTTCACTTCCCCCACACGGTCAATATGAAGTCACAGTCCAGTTTGCTTTCTTTGTATTTTTATGGCTTTGATTATCTGTAGGACAGTGAACTTGTCTCTGGTTGTTGAAGATTAAATGATTTGTTATATCTTGTTGAAGATTGAATGATTTATTATATCTATCTACCACTGGGCCACAGAGCTGTCAGTGTCCCAGGTGACAGTGGTGTTCAAGTGATATGGTCGTGGCAAATGAGAGTTCTTGGGGATAAACCCCCATGATTTCCCCATGCAGAGAAATGCTCCCTCCCTCTTATTTAGAGGAATTTGTTGTATAGACATCTGTGCCTTAGCAATGCAGAGTTGAGCAGCATTTTAAAGACCACAACACAGCCCTTTTTTTCCCTTCTCACTTTGGGGAAAATAATTATTATCAGTTGTTTTATAGGGAGAATATTATCAAACAATTTAATTTTCATGCGGCGTGGAGAAACGTGTGGTTTTGTATAGTAAATAAATACTTTACATCATGTTTCTTAAGGAGGAGTGTGTTTCTTAGAGTGTGTTTCTTAAGGAGGAGTGCCACAAGTATTATCTGTATTCTTCTTTAGAGCCAAGTAAGGAGTCTTGAAGTCTGATAGCATGAATGGTAAGACACCGTGGACAGATACAGGAGGCACAATTGTCATTGTGTGCTAAGCTTTTAATGAAGTGTGAAAAGCTAAAGTTCCAGCCTGTGTGGTGTCCCTGCTTGGAGACGGGGTGGAGCTGAGACCCTGTTGTTAGATATTGCAGAATATTTCAGAATACTGAAATATTTCTGGCTTCTGAAATACTGTGTCAGCCTCACGTACCATTTTTTTTGCCCTCTTATTAAATAAAGTTGCATGAAGACTCGAGGAAGAGCCAAGGCAGTGGTAGGTTGGCTGAAAGCTTTGAGTTGCTTCAGGACTCCTCTCCATTTGGGGAGCATTGTGAGAGTGGTGCTGACACTTGCTGCCAGTTGCTGCAGTGATTCAGAGGGGCTGAGGTTTCTTGCTGAGGATGACAGCTCTGTTCAGAAGTTTGTGGAATTGAAGAGATCTGGCAAAGTAGGAAAAGAAAACTAAGTAGGTTGTGCAGCCTGGAGGCTTAAACCTAAAGAAATCCGTTGGCTGGGGTGGGGTTAAGCTGTTACAGCACAAGGTATGTCATGTATTTATGAAAATGTGAAAAAAAGCTTTGATTTGTTTCACCTGAGAGATGCTGGAGCCCTGTGTGCTGACAGTGTTATCATATGGAAGAAAAACTTCCAAAAGAAAACACTTATTTGAAGGTAATTTGGGTTTAAAGGGCAGCAAGCATGAATCCTTCAGATGATCATTTTCCTCTCCTAGTCTCTTTGTTATTGCCACGGAGTTCTAACCTGTGCTTACCTTATTTTTCCAGTCTTTGGGCAATAATAAGGTGAATTCAGTTTAAGAGTCTTGTTCTTCAGCTGTGGATGTGAGTGCTGCAGTTTGGAAACCCTGAACACCTTGATTTTAAAACTTTCTTGTTTCTTTCCCCACCCCTCTCTTCAATAAAGAGAAGTCAAGAGTAACTTTCTGCACAACAGTTTTCATTGCCAGACCTGAGGCTGGGTTGTAAATATGAATTAATTCTGGTGCTGTGTAGCACTGCTTTTTATTACGTTTCCACATCTTTGTAAGAGAGTCACAGTCTTGGCATTTTTTCCTGCATTTTGCATTCTGTGGTAGCATCTTCCTTTGGCATTCTGTTTTGTAGGCTTTTACCCACGCTTACCTATCACTGCTTGGCTTTGGTCTGGGTTAAATATAGTCCTTACAATAAAACCCATAAAGAATGCATTCTGGAATTGCTCCATGAGGAGGTTTTCCAGTGTGTGCCTTTGACTTTGGGGAGGAAGGTGGAGATTGTTACTAGTGACAGACCGAGGTGGAGCAGGAGAGGTGTAATCTTGAAGTAACACTTTTTTTCCTGTTTCTTTCCCTCTGTAGTTAATTAAAAAAATATAATATGATCTTGCAGCTATATCATTGAGTATGTATCGTAACAGGACTTTTTTCCAGTGATGTTTATTTGACTAAAAATAAAAGAAGTAGGCAGCAAACAAGTGCTTTTTAGCAATATCATGCCAAATACAGGGGTTTCTACATCTGTCCTTTCAGTTTCCTGGAAGGATTGGAGCAACGTTCTGTCTTAAATGTGGAAGAAAGGTTAGAGGAATAGTGTTTTGGCCCCATGGTGAAATGGTGATGAGCATATTCCAAAGCAATCTCATGTCTCTTTTCCCCTATATTTGAAAATAAAATGTAAATGTCTCTGACTGTAGCTGCAGTGAAATTCTCTGAATCTGCAAGAAAAGTCTTGTGAAAACTAGACTGTATTCTAATGCATTTACTCTTGACATGGGAAGGATAAAGTGGATGCCATTACTTTGATTTCTGAAGAGCTGCACACACTTGTAGGAAAAAGTCCTCAAACATTTGTTAGCATGGAGGTACTTGTGTTTTTATTTTGTGTGGGGGAAAAGTTGAACATGTGAAGAACAGTTGCAAGTGTAGAATATCATTGGAAAAAATGCACCCTATGAAATCAAGCTTATCTCTATTATTGTGAATAGGCAAATCTAGTGACTTCACTCTGTATTTGAAGTTTACAGCAAATTGAGGTAGTTGAGGTTATTCTAAGTCCTCTTTTAATCTTGCCACTAAATAGCAAGTAACAGGCAAGGGGATTTGGGGGGGATATGGAGAATGACAGTGTAATCTAACCATGGGTTTATATCGTTGAATGTAGACATATGGTATAGACTGACAAAGGAAACTGGTTATTTAAGCCTTCAAAAGCTGTGAGGAATAAGTTTAAGCATTAGATGTTGCTATATTTATTACAGGTACCATAACTGAGTAATGAAAAGATTGGTAATGTGCATAAATTCATCCTGGGAGACTGTTCTTCTTGAACGCTTGTCAATCATAGGAAAGGGGAAATTTTTATGGAGCTTTCTTGAACATTATCAGGAAATTGTACCCGAAACATGTTCCATCATATGCTGTAAAGAGGAAAGAGAGGGTTTGGGTGGAAGGGAAAAGAAGTGCAAGAAAGCC
>VYZX01034211.1:67540-120268 GCA_013401335.1 Brachypteracias leptosomus
GGGGTTTAGATTTGAATAGTTAGAGACAGTTACTGTGCTCGTATTCAGGAAGGAAGTTTAGAACTTGAAATAGTGCATGGCTTTGATTCTGTTTGTGAATTGGGTTTTGGTTTGGATATCAATACTACTTTTAAACTAAACTCCTTCAGAAAAAGAGTGGGGTTTTATTAGGCTTGGATGGTAATCAGGCAGTCAGCACTGGTGCTGGTGTACAGCACATATTAAGTAATCTATATAGCACTTTGAGATGATAACAGGTAAATAAACTGCTTTTACTCTTCCCTTATCCTGCTTATCTCTTTCTGCTCTAAGTGATGTAAACACTTTTTATTCCATCATTTCACAGTGGATTTTACATCAGTTGGGTTTAGCTGTGNTAGCAGGGTGCTGGGTGAGATGCTTGAGAGGAAGGACACCTGTGACATTTTAACATGCTTTTCAATAATTTTGCACTGGTGTGTTGATGCACTCAGGTTGTTTCTGGCCAAAGCAGCAGCCAGGCCAGCCAGGAGGGAATTGGAAATGACAAAGGCTGATTTAATGGATCTTAAAACCAAGCAAAAACTGCCTCCTCCCCCAGCAAGCTACCACAGCCACTACAATGAAAAGAAACCCCAAGAAGATTGTCTCCTCCTCTCATCACTCTAGATCCTCACAGTCTAAAGAGTGAGAAGCTCTTAGACTGCATGGAGAGCTGGGCTCCTTTACATGGAGGAAGTAGGAGACAACTTTTGACCCTAACTTCTTTGTAATAATTAAGTGCATGCTTAATAGAGCACAGCTCAGCTCTAGAGACACAGGATGCTTCTCAGGAGTGAGTTATGCCCCAATGATAAGAAATAAGATTGCTGTGACACAGGGAAGTGAAAAAGATGGAGAAGCTCAGGCATGAGGTACCCTCAAGAGCAGGTAATGCAGGTTTTATGTCAGTAATGTGCATTCAGGGCTGATCCCATAATTGGTGTTTTGATGGGAAATGGGAAATGGAAAACTGCAGGTACAAAGGGAGCTGCAGAAGTCATTGAGTCCATCCTCCTGCTCACAGCACACATGCACTTCATGAATACAGAACGATAGTGCTCTCCCTAAAGGGATTGATGACCCAGACTTGCATTATTTGAATAGAGGTACAACAGTTGTTTTCCCATTTGTATTGCTTAATATCCCTGTCTGAACAAACTGCAGCTGCCATCACTCTTCATATATTCACTCTATCTGACAATTTCTTTGCCTGGGCTGGAAAACTCCATCCATTGCAGCATTTTGTTTTGAAAACACTGTTTTTTTTTTTCTTTTGGGGCACCAAGAGGAGTGATGCTGTATGTAAATGGATGTTGTTACTCTTGATGTGCAAGGAAGCAATCCCTGCTTTTCTCCTGTGCACCCAACCATTAGGAACTGCAGTTGATCTGAGCAGGCTCTGTGGCAAGGAGATAAATGTTGTCATTTGTCCACCTGTAAGGTATTATCCCAGTCTGAAAAGAGCCTTAAACGGAGTGTTGCAGTGGCAGTATTTCAGATGAGCTCTTTCTTAGTCAAGTCCAGTCCGGAGCTGCTGCTAAACTCATTTGGGTTTTGTTGCTCTTTTTAAATTAGTGTCTCTTTATGAGGAAGTGAGGAGTGCAAAACTTGGCTTTTTCCCTTGAATGTCAGCCCTGTTTATTCTCTGTATACATGTAAGAGAAAACTCTAGAGCTGTCTCTGTCCCTTGTACAGTTAATTAACCCCCCTGCTGTGGGCCTGGGTATGTGCTCTTGCTGTTCAGTGGTGTGTGTGAATTGAGTGAGGAACACACACTCCTGTGCAGGCGTATGCAGAGAGAGAGAAAGGCTCCAAGAAACACAGGGAAAGATGATGGGGTAGCATGTGGCTTCCTAATCTGTCGTGCTGAATGCCAGCAGAAATGGGGGATTGCAGTTACAACAGATAATGACAGCAAGGCAGAGTTTAGCATTGTGTGGAACAGTCACTTTGGAAGGTGGTACTTGAGGAACGAGCAGTAATAGATGGTAACATCAACCTAGGAATGTTCTTCAGTATTCCAAGCATTGGAAAACTCCTGAGTGACTGCATAATCTCCTACCAGTAGCTGTTAAAAGGAGGGACTTCTGCTCTTAAAACACAATCCTAAAACAAGGCAAGATGCAAACTCTGAGGAACCATCAAAACTTCCCAATAGCAAAGGTGCCGGTGGAGTTTAGTGAGAGAAATGAAATTGTTCCTATTTGTATTGCAGAATTAACCCAGCTTCTTCTCAGGACTTTTACACTCCTCTTTCTATCCAAACTTCTATCCAAACACCCCCCCCAAATTTTCACTGCAGCTGAGAGTCTGTATGAAGCATGGATAGTATTTTTTTTACACTTATCCTTTTATTTGGCCACTTCTGAATAACGTTGTGGTCATTGCATTGTGGTAGTTCATTAAGTGGCTTTTTGTGTTTTCTTTCCATTGTGTATCTGGAAGGGTAGGCAGCTTCTAAAGCTGGGGAAGACCATGTAATACATACATACAACACAAAAGAGACCTGTGCTAGGGCCTGAAATCCCATCAACAAGTTGTAGGTAGTTTGTTAGCTGTGAGAAGTCAGTAACTGGGGTATAGGAATAGTGTCTGTACTCACGTGTGGATGTGGGAGTTTATTGTGAGTCCTGTTACAGGCCTTGCTTGTGCATCTTATGTAGCATCATTTAGTTCTTGACTAGGTTGCTCACTGGAGATGTGGATTCAAATGTGAGTTTTGCTTAACTGTGAGCTGGCAGATGCCAGGCTGGAGTTAAAGATGCACACTAAATAACATAAGATCTCCAGGGTTTTCCTGTAGCTGACTTGCTGCTTTCTCCCATCTGCAAACGCTCCCAGATTTTGCACAGTTGATTGAGAAAAGGAGTCAAAAGAGTTTCAGTAGAAGAGCCAGGCAGGATTCCCCCTGGTGCTGGGGAAGAAGACACCCGAGCACACCATGGCCACGTAGAGAGGGCACATGGATGGTCTGTAATGTGGACAAGCTTCAGAGCAGGGATGGTCACGTCTGAAAGTTTAATTTCTAGTGCTGTTGAAGTGATAAAAACACAAAGGGAAATTGTGGGCTTTGTTTCACTGGAGTCCCCAAAAGGCTGGTTTAAAATTTAATTAAGCTTAGGATGCGCTGATCTCTGCTGTTCACCCTAAAGCATCCCAGCTGCTCACAGGATGAGGTTCAGTTGCTTGGGAGGAGGAAGGAACTGAGAGGAACTGGTGAGAGCAAGGGGGAAAGAGGGGACTAAGGTTTGGTCGTCTTCATTGTGGAGCTTATCAAAAGGGGAAAAAAGGATGTTTACTGTCAGTATTTTCCCCATACTATCTTACCATATTCTGTCCTCACAGAACACTTCTGCAGCACATTCTGTTCAGTGAGTAGGTAAAAAAAAAAAAAAATCATAGTCTGGAAGTTAGGAACTGCTCTGAATTCTAATTCCTCCTATCCTGTCACTCACTGCATGTAGTTACAAAAGCATTTTGTGACCTGTGGCAGACCCCTGATCAATTAAACATGGCTCGGAGTATTTAATCAAGTGGCTAACTGGAGATACATTCATTTCTGTTTACAAACTACCTAGATTACTATTAACTATAAGTGATCTGATACTACGTGCATGGAAGCACCCTGCTGTCCATATAGACCATAGCTATGTATAAACATGACCCCAGGATGCCTTCTAATTTTTCCAAAGATTTCTTTTTTTTTTTTAGGATTGTGTTTTTAAATTGGTTTTGGACGTGGAAAAATGTTCAGGTGTGTTCTGCTCTTCCAAAGGAAAAGCCACACAAGGCAATAAAAGCTTTTTCATTAGGCAGTTATGCTGGTGCAAGTGCTGGGGAGCAGCAAGTTAAGGAAGGGGAGAAAGAGAGTTTCTGCAGGACCCCTTTATAAAAACAGGTAAAACCAATTCTAAGGTAATTGTAGATTTAAACCAAATAAGGTGAGGTGCAACGTTAACAGCACACACTTTGCAAACAAAACATTCCCTAATATTCAACTGAGGGTTTCTGAGCTTGGCTGAAGCTCCTTGCAGCAGGATGATCAAAGACAAGCAAAGAGTTTAACTTTCTGTTGAATTTAGAGAAGCCCTAATCTAGATAGAAAGAAGCCCTTGATGTGAGGGGTTTGGGGCAGATTTGGGTAGGGTGTAATGTTTCTCAGCTTATTTTCTCCACGTGTGCAGTATCACGAGTTGTCAGCATCAATCTGTCCTTGAGCAGCTGCTCTCAGGCTTGAGCTGGATGTCAGTGAAGTGTCATCAAGATAAGTTTGTGCTGGCCTGAACCCTGGTGCCCAATGAGAAAACTTTGTTAATGCCTGGCCAAAATAGAAACTGGTTTCCAGCTGTTAACCACAAACCCAAACCTGCCCCGTTCCCTTGATTTACTGCAAATTCAATTATTAAATGGCCTGATATAAATCATTAAATGCACATTTTAAGGTTCTAAAGGAGATTAATTTTTCATTGTTTTCCTCACACGTAGCCACCTGATCTACAATTTATAGTTCCAAGGGCTAGAAAAATTATGGGAGGATTGTCCTTCAGGATGCTGGAGTGAAATGCTCACCTCAGTCATCTTGTTTGGCCTCTTTGCTTCTGGCATCATCACTTTTAGGTATGAATATTTATATTTCACCTGGAACTCAAAACTGCTGATTTGTGAAAGTGGGTCATTTTCTTTAAAAAATGAATCTTTTGGCAGTTTTTGTGGTGTGTGTGTAATGCTGCATCAGAACTGGGGAGTTGTGTGGCAGTGTTTGTCTGGAGATGTGTTCAGCTGAAAGTTGGATACCTTGGCAGCCCCCAACATGGGGAGGAAAGAGCTCTATCTATTGTTGTATGGACATCATTTGCCTTGTTCTGCTGTTTTCTTATTCACTTTAAGTGATTCATTCAGAAGTAATTACACTGGGAGTCACAGAAATGAAGATTTTATTCCCCGGTGCATGAAATGAAAGCACAAAAATTGTTGAGTTGTAGAATGTAGAGTTTCCACTTTGTTGCATTTACTTGTGTAGAATAACTTAGGAAAGACTCTACAGATCAATTTGTTAATGTTTGAAGTATTAAATTGCCTCCTAAGCAATAGGGACAAAATAGTGCTAGAACCTCCTTTGGTTGCTCATCCGTAAGGAAGGGCTAATGCTGTTGTAATACCATGGGTTTGGTAGAATGCCACAGTGTCTGGACACTATCTACACGTGTGTAGGTGGAGAACCATCTGTGTGGAGGAGCCTACAAATATAAACACCTATTTAGGACAGGGTCTTGGTGTTTAGGAGTTTCACATGTGAATCTGCAGCACGCTTTGTGCTTCGTTTTGCTCTGAAATCAAGTGTGGAAGGAAGAAAATCGAGTCACGTCTACTCCTGACAATCTTCACTGTGATTAATTTCCATGGCATCTCCAGATCCATTTCCCAGGATCAGGCAGTCATTCATACAATGTTTGTATCGTGTCATCACCTGAAAAATAGCCAAAAATTACCTCCTTTTGTACAATCCAGCTACTAATGAAGCTGGGGTACGTGTTGCTATTTATTTCAGTGGGGCCAAAGTTTCATCTCTTGGCCTCTTTCTGTCCTGGGTTCTCAGTTTTCTGTCTTTTCCTGCTCCTGACAATACAGTCTTCAATTCCTATATCATTCAGGTGTGCAATTTTTAGATATTTTTTTTTTTAGTATGTTCATCCCATTGGTTGTAGCCATCTAGGTCAGTCATAAATCTGGCGCTTGTTTTCTTAGCATCCGAAGAAATGTTTGGGGTTTTTTTATCCCGATGGGCAAGGCTCATTTCATGCCACGTCTTCACCACTGCACTATCTTCAGCTCTGTTCTAGACATGTCTATTATGACAGAAGGAATAGAGGCTTCCTTCACTATCTAAATTATGTTTAAACTATGTTAAAATAATCCTTCCTGCTTGCTGATTTAATTGTCACTCTTATTTTTGTATTCCCCCTACTGTTCACCACCCATCTTTGCATCCGATTTGAGCTCCTTTCAGTACTCTCAAAGTTCTGTATAATTCTGCCCTTCCTTTACTTCTGTTCCCTGGTTGAGTTTCCTGCCTCTCCCCCACTCGCTCCACTTCTTTACTGTTCCCACACACCCATCTGTCACTTCTAGAGCAGTTCCTTCCATGTCATCTCCCATGTTCCCATCTCTGCATCCTCTGACCTCCCAGGACTCAGCTCTACAAGTGCTCGGCTTGGCCACCTTCAAGATCCATTTAAGAGCATCCTCCTTCTCTGCTGCCTTTATGGAGCTGAGCTGGATTTTATTTTATCTTTCCTGTTTATTATTCCTCCTCCTGTATGTAACTTCTACACTATAAACTGGATGCTGCTCCTATTACCAGCTGCCTTTAAGTGCCCGGACAGATACCCTTTCACAAAAATATCTAGATTAATTCAAGGCATCACCAGCAGCAGGTGGATGTTCTGCACCTTGACTAATGAAGGACTTAAAATGTTTTAGAAGCTGATGGTGACAACATTTGGGGCAAAGTGGCCTCGAGTTTTCATCTGTAGAAGAGTAGGAGTGGGGGAAAGTGACCTCCTAAAAGCTGGTAAGACTCACAAGATACTATCTGCTGGAACCAGGGTATTGTTGTGTGTCAATGCTTTAAACAATGATGACTTCACAACTTGCTTTACACTTACAAAAATGACTATTGAATTTCTCTATGGTGCATGATATCAGTAGGTGCCTGGGCAGGAATAGGAAACTGTACATGCAGATACTGACAAAACTTGAAGGACAAGTGAAAAGCTCTGTTTGTTTGAATTATTTTTATTTTTATGCATGTCTGTGTCACCTGTATTGATAGTGCAGCCATGGCAAAATTTAGGCATGTAATGAAAATTTGAGCTCAGCATGATCTTGCTAACGCCGTATTAAGACTGCAGGGAGCTGAGTCTTGGGTTTGGGGTTGGTTTGGGGGTTTTTTTTGATCAGTACAACAGTGTTTTGGCTCTGGGTGCAGGATCCTGTCTGCAAAACTCTGAAGCAAACAGATCTGTCTTGTGTTGCTCTAAAAGAAGGAAGAGATAAGATTAACCCTGATCCATGTCAGCCTTCTGTAGCTTGTCTTTTGTTGGGAGCATCTGCCTCCAACTTTCTGCAACTTTAAGCACCAGCAGGTTCATTGTGTGTGTTGATTTAAATGCTTTAGAGGAAATATGCAGTAGGAAAGGTGCTCTTTAATTGATCCCACTGAAAATTCTCAAATACAGGCTGTGTAACAACATGTGTGTGTATTGAAATGAAATGACGTGCTGGAAATAGCCACTAAACCAACGTGACTCTGAACTTTGTGGCCAAGCAGCATGTAGAAGAATTGCAAATATATTCCCAATTACTTGGAGCATTGCAGCCATCACCAGCCCTTCAAGATCATTTTCATTCCTGTGCTTTGCCTTAAAAATGCTGCTGCTGAGCAGCAGTAGCAGTAAGGCTGTAGTCTGATAGGGTGCTGTGTGGAGATAGTTTTGTTAACAGGGTGAGATAAAACTAATCCCTTTCTGGCAAAGTGATTTTTCTATAGCCAGGAGAAAATACTTCAGGGACAGAAAGTTAAAGTGTTAAGTGGGAAGTGCTGCCAAGACAAGCCCAGAGATCACTTCTTATAATTTTTGTAGTAAGAACTGTACTCCTAGAGTCATCCTTTGTACAGTCACTCCAGAATATTAATTGTGATACTGTATTTTTTAATGACATTTCTGTACATAACACAGAGGTAAGTTGATTTTCATTGTGATTTTGATGTGTAGTCTGTATGTAGTTTAAAAAGGAGCTGGCAGACTTTTCAAGCATGCTTTTCATGTTGGCATTTGAGTGAGCACCTCTGATCCAGATAGTTTGTGTTGCTTGCATGGTCTGTGTCTTGTGGCGGTTCTTGCAGGTGCATATTTTATTGCCCAGTGTCTTGTACAACAGACAATTCAGTTGTTTTCCTAAAGAGAGCTGAATTATAACACTAAACATTTAATTTATAGCAGACAATGCAAGTGTGCAGGCCAGGTAGGCTGCACACACCTAGAAATCAGGTGGACAGCAACAGGTTAGTTGAGAATTGCATAATCTTCAAAACAAATGTAGTGATGCTCGTGCCTGTCACACCTATTACTGAGCGTGGAGGAAATATGCAGAAATCACTATATGCTGGTAGAAACCTAATAGAAGTGGAGGGAGAGAGCAGAATGATGAGAGGCAGCTGCTGCTGCTGCTGCTGCCCAGATTGGCAGCCTATTTATAATCGGGCAGCCTGGGAGCTGGATCACTGTGCTTGGCCCTCACACAGCAAATGCCAGGGATGGTTATTTGTGTGGATATACCCTCAGCAGTTTAGTTTTTCAACTCATGGCTTTTTCTCCTTTGAAAGAAATTAAATAAATGGGGCAAACCCAAATTTTCAGGATGTTAGGTGGTTTTAAGTGGGGTGGTACTGCCATATCAGGACACTATTTACGTTTTCTACTGAATTTTTGCATGTATCAAACATATTAAAGGTCTTGTTTCCATGTCCTGAATGCCATGCAAAATGATGTAAGGTGAGATTAGATGTGACACAAACCTTGACTGTGTATTACAATTAACAGTTACCACTTTTTTTCATGTTTTGCTTTTTTCCCCTCGTATTTTAATTGACATTTTAAACACGTGCAGTGGTATTACCTTAAATACCTTCTTTAATATTAGGGCAGTTCCATTCACAAGTCACATGGGGGAGTTAAAGGCAGCATCCATTGCACTTGGAGGTGGTTTCTGTCTAGATGTCTGTGTAACATGCAAGGGCAGAGAGCCTGAGTGACTTATTTCACTGCTTATATGTGGGAATTTTACCAAGTGATTTGATTTTGTGCAAAGATCAGTTCCCCCCAGCCTCTCACCTTTCCCAGTACCCCCAGTTCCTTTACTTTGGAACTCTAGCAAGCTTCAGAAATCTTAAAAAAAAATATATCTTACATTTTTACATTAGTTTAACACTAAGATTATTCTAACCAGGCTGATGCACAACTAAACAGTATAGAATATTGCATTACCTGATCTGCTGCTTCAAGTATTCCTGACAAGGAGATAGGTAAAACATTTTTACATATTGACATAATGTAGTTAACTTCCCTTCTTTATCAAAGTATGCTGGGAGATTGTAATTGATTTGGAACCTTAGCCCTTGAGAAAAATGAGATTTTCTGGGTTTTGGGGGGAGAAAAGGGGAAATAAAGATGTAGGAGGCATCTTTTCTTTGATGGTGTCCTTACCTAAATAAATACAAATGTAAGATCTTCACCATGCTACCTTGTGGCTGAGAGTTCTAAAAGTTATTAAACAAAATTTATTTCCAGTCAAACTTGTTTACTTCCAGTTTTTTTTACTCTTCAATTTGTAAAAGGACTGAGGACTTCATTTTTTTTCCTTGTAGCATTTATTCACTTCATCTGAATCAATTCTATAAGCCCACTTTTATTTTGTGGGCCCACATCTTCTTTACTTTGCTTTTTTTGAAAATAATTCTTGATTCTGTCACTTTCTCAAGTCCTTCCTATTAAATCCCTTCATACTTTCAAGATATTTTCTATATATTCTCAGTGACTATTTCTCATATTGATTCCAGCATCATCTCCTTGGCATCTCAGTTACCATCTCAAGATACCTGAACAGTAAAGTTACAGGCATATATTCCTCTTTTGGGAAGAAGACCTGATATGAAGACCTAAGTTTGTTTTCTCTGCAAATTGTTGATTTTTTGGCAGCCCAGCAGACTAGTGGCTTCTTCCTTTGAGTTTCAAGAAAGCTTTGGCATTGCTGTTGTAGCTTCCTAAATTGCTTTGCTAGGGGTGAGTTTCACCCTTTTGAAGGAGACATGTTTGCCTCTAATAACCTCTTTAATCACACCATTAATTATATTGGTTTATTTCTCACTTTTCTGCCTATTCTACATGGGTTTTTTTCCTGGTTTTATGGTTTCTCTGAGTCTTTTTCACTTTCTGGTGACTGTCAGGGTTTGGTTTCCCTGCTTTCCTTTGCAAAGCCTTTTGACCCACATCATTCTCCTGAAGATTTAGGTTAGAAGTTTGTGTGTGGAGTTCCAGGTGCACAACACCTGCCCTTTCCAAAAGGGACCCTCTCTGGGCAGGATTCCTACACATCTGTGTGCATGTCTCTGCTCAGCTCTCTGCTGGGCTTGGAGGAGCTTCCAAGCATCATAAGAGAAAACTTGTGGAGCTTGTGAACTAAGCCAGGGGGTAGCTCTGGATTTATTTTTTTTCTTTCCCTCCCTTTTTGAAACCTACAGTAACACAATGCAGGCAGCTGTGGCAATGCTTTTAAGTCCTTGGCTTAGATTCAAAGGGAGTGCTTTCCATTAGAGCATCCCCTGCCCAACATGGAGCCAACATTCCCTTTTCATGGCTTTCCACACTCCCTTCCCTTTCCTCCGTGCTTCGGTGGCCACCGCCTTGTGTCCTCCTTCTGCTACTGCACCATCCCTTAAATTCTGTGGGTTTGGCAGGAATCTCTTCCAGCCCAGGAACAAAGACCAGAGCAGCTCTGGGGCCAGTACATGTATTTTTCATCCGTGTGTGCTCACATATGTCAGCTGCCTGCTGGAATATGTCTCCTTCCACCACTCCCCACTCAGTGTCCATGAAGAAGTGGGGTTTTTGTGGTTATTTTGTTGGTGGGGGATGGAAGAAGTGGGAGTGCTGACCCAAAGCAATATTGGGTTTTGTTCTGAAAAATCGAAATGTATCTATGAGATAGCAGCAGAGAGAAAATCTGTTCCCTGGTTAAGAATTATATTGGAAAACAATTCAGTGCCCTCAAGGGGAGTGAAGCCAAGTGAAGAGCTGCAGTGTCCTGCTAGGGAGTGATTTACCTTGAGCTGATATGACAAGGGATATATCAAGTCCATTTTCCTGTGGGGGATAATCAGAAGAGGCAAAGGTGCTCTTCCTACTCCTGTGTAATAAAAACCTGTGGAAAAAAGTGTCCTCTCCATGTACATCTGGAGCCAACTTTGTCCTGCTTCATGGTAGAGCCAAGACAAAAGTGGGGCCAGGCTGTGGCTTGGTTGCCCCAGTTCTGACACATTCAATGTGTGATTCTTCATTCTCCATGGCATTGAGCAAAGGTGTCTCTGTGTGTGCATAGCTGAAGAACTCACACCCCTTCTTAGCTTAATTATTATAAAAAGGTAGGTAAGGTAAGGCTAGAAGCTGTACCAGGACCTGGCTTCTCTTGCTGGAGAGCTGGACACTCATCTCATTAATTATGGAAAATTAATGTAACAAAATCTTAAAAATAAAAGATGATAAAAAATGTTAGCCCAGACTGTCAAATGTCTAATATTATACTCCTGGAGAAAACTTGTTTTCACAAGCTCAGAGCCCCATCTGCTTTTATTGATTTTTAGTGTCTTTAAAATTAGTCTTTTTTTGCTGAGGCCTTGACTTTACATTTGGGGGACCCACACTTGCATTTTTGTTTTTAAATTAATCTGTTTCAGTTTTCCCATATGTGGAGTTAAAGAATAATGAACACTTTACTCCCTACCAACGTTACAAGGTTATTGTGAAGATTAATTATGCTTGTAAACATTATATAAAGGCCTGAATATTGCCAGCAATATTACTGTGCTTTATTAGGTATTTGCATGGTTCATCCTATAAATAAATGGGTGATGTTCAATGATGAGTAGTTAGCAGTTGATAGTTTAAAAAAAGAAGAAATAAAGATGCTTCATTTAAATTCCTCCTTTTATTTTAAAATGTACCTACTTAAAATTATTGCAAATCAATGTCATGCCCTGCTTCAATTTGAATAAATCTAATTTTAATAAAGATAACATTAAACAATGCAGGATTGTTTCTGACATCTTAAAGAACTCCAACCACCTCCTGGAAATCACTTGGTGCACTGCTGGAATTAGTGTCTATGTGTTAAATTGAATTATGACAGTAACAGTCCCTTCTGCAGGTAAAATGCATATTTCCTCATTTATGCATATTCAGTTAATTTAGTTTTGTAATTGCTTCATAAAGAGCTGGAAAACAATGATGGAGAAATTGTTTTCTATCTGAATCTATGAGTAAAAAGCAGCTGGAGGAGTGCAAGATCTGCTAATTCTAGAATCTTGAAGGACACGTTCACTAAAACCAGTTCAATTTTCTATTATGTGGGGGCCCTTTTCTCTTTAACGTATCTTATTTTAAATGCAAATTTGATAAACTTCATTCCCCTCAGATCCACAACACAGTCAACAAATTCTTTAAAAAGTGCAGTGTTCTGGTGCAATAGTGATATTCTCCTTGCCACAAATTATAGCAAGAGATTAAAAGAATAAAATCTAGTAACATGATAATATAATTATAATAAATATAATAAAAATTAATTCATTTTGACCATAGGAATAATAATAAGGAGTGTCTGTTTAGCTTTATTTTTGGTTTAAAATCACGTTGATCTGAGTTAGCAAAAATAGGGGAAAATTTTAGAGGCTGTTTTTGTCACATTGTTTTGGAGACTCCCTCCCAGTCTTTCCTAAAAAGTTTTTAAAAAGAAATATAAATCCATAACAGTAGCTTGTAACCCCAGCCCTGCCATCAGCACCCAGAGGAGAACGTGTAACTCTGTATTTGAATCCCACAAACCTGATTTAGCTGCTTGATTTTTCACTGCATAACTTTTCAGTGGCCAATTCTCTCATTTCAGTATGTTCCATAGATTTTGGTGTCGTGTTAAAGGGTGGACTTAAATGAAGGCTCTTTTGGGGGCTGGGTGTGAAGGAGAATTGCACGTTTCAGTCCCAGCGTGGTTCTGTCCCACCTGTTTGTGCTTCTTGCCCTGATTAATATTCCACTGCTGTAATTTTGATGTAACTTGATTTGAAGCCGAAGTCCTGAGCTCATCAGAAAGAGCTTCTAGTGGCAAATGAGAATGCTGACAGCCCAGAAATGCTCGAGAAGGCTTTAAAAAACATGAGCAGTAGCTTTTTCTCTGCGTATTCAAGAAGTTAAAGGAAAAACCAACTATTTAAAATGAGGAACTGCAGGCACTCAATATAATGTGTATCTCACAGTGTGCACCCAAAGGAAATAGATTAATTTATAATCATCAAAGACATCACTGATACTATGTGAAGAACTTGGAGAACAGGTATTTAATAAAAGTATCGTGTTGATACATACTTCAGGAAAGCCTCAATATCCACTGATATCCTGGATTTTCAAACCATTGCTCTTTCTCTCTAGGAGCTGACTGTCAAATGAGTGATACTGGCCTCTGTGTTTATAAATTCTACTTTTGAATTCCTGCTTCATCTCCCTCTTCTTCTCTGGCTTTAACTGTCTCTGTACACACTTTTTTTATTTCTTTGTATACGGTGTTCCAAGAGGCAAGTAAAATAAACACGCCAGAAATAACTGATACGGAAATTAATAAATGAACCCAAAGACGACTTGGGTAGAATATTGATTTAATTGGGTCTTCTAATGGAGCAAATAGAGCCTGTAGCTTTCCCAGGTAGAGACTGCAGACAGCCTTGACACTAAATCCAAAGGCAGCAGAAGCCCTCAGGTGTGGTTCTTGGAGTGTCCCCGGGATGCCTTGCAGGGCTTTGTTCTCCCCAAGGGAGGAGAATGATGACTGAGTGATTGTAGAAGATGGAATTTTATGGTTTGTGTGCAGTGGAGTGGGAGAAAAGGGGGTCCCTGTAAGGCAGACTAGATGGGAGTACTTCATACGTGTGATATCTGGTGGTTTCAAAGGCAAAATTATACTAAACAGATGCTGATGTGGGGATGAGCATTCTCTCTTAGGGGAAATCCCTCCTCTTCATTCTCTCTCTTCCCTTCTCACTCAATCCATAGGAATCTTGAGTTCTTTTCTGCACAGGGGCTAAGAAGGGGAGGCAAGAAGTGTCCCTGGCCCAACTCCACATACTGCCAAGTGCTTGGGAAAAAGAGATGTGCTTTTTGTGTTGCCTCGAGCTGCAGTGAAATGTCATCTGTCACCTCCCAGGCACGTCCTCCAGCCCCAAGGACGTGCAGCCAAGCACTGCTGGAGTGATGTGCAGAGATGGGATTTCAGGCATTCTCTTTCTTCAGGGTTTCCTTTAGGCAGGATTGGACTGATGGGACTCGAGGTGCTGTAAATCTTTCTTTTCTGTTAACTCTTCCCCAAGCACTGCACAAGGTGTGGAGATGCCTCAGCATGGTCAGGATGATGCTTTGGGTTCGTGCCATGGAGCTGTGCTGCACTAACCAGCAGGAAAAAAAGGTTTAAAAAAGGAAGAATGAAGTAACTTGGAACTCAGCAGCTCGGGGAGGTAGAGAAGTGGCTTTTCTTGTAATACAACTTGTTTGGCTCCAGCTCAGTACTAATGGGTATTCCTCCCATTGCATATGCAAGCTGAGGAGGTTTCTGAGGCTTATATATGATGGTTTTACCAGCATTGTTTTACTTTCTTACCTTTCTTTACCTACTATTAGTTTAGAGGAAACAAAAGCAAAGGAGATTGGGCTGGTAAATTGCCATTGCCTTCCAGTTTCTCCTGAAAACCTCTTTTCTCCAGCATTATTACTGAATATGGATTGGGGAAAGTGAATTTACAAGAAGTAACTTCTTCCTCAAATTAAATACTTTTATTTAACTGTTGTGATTAGTGTGTTTTTACTCTTTTATTTCCTTTAAAAGTCTTAGCTTCCAGGAAGATTTCAGACGAGGTTAATATTAATGAATAATTTTTAAAAGAAAAGCTTAATTATTAATACCACCTCAGCAAGTCAGTAATGTGCTGGAACAAAAGCAGCAGCTTCCTAAAACGAGGTGGTTGGAGGGAGGCTCTTCAATCAGTGATTTCCAGCAGGATCCAGAAAAACAATTTAGCAGAGTGTTGTGTTCAACATCTGGCATTCTCATTTCTCAAACCTCTGTTCTGTTTCCACGCTTTCTTAAAGCGCTGCTGTTTCAAGCAGAGAGAGATTCTTGACTGGAGATCAGGCAGAAGAATTCTTACATTTCTGTTTGACTTCATGTGTTCTAATGCTTTTTTTTTTTAATTGCTATGTCGTTATTTTTGTCTGAGTTCATCCTTGCACTTTCCTTATTTAAACTTCCTCTTCACGTGGTTCTATCTAGAATTTTTTGTAGCCTGTTCCTCCTTAAGTGTTCAGACCTAAGGTGAAGGGAAAACAGTTGAGTATTTTCAATCTTTTTTGCATTCAGTTTAACTCATCTCTTCCAACATATTTTTGCTTATAAATGTGTACAGCAAGAAGACCTTAGTCTATTAACCAATTGTACTGACAGTTGTTTTTTCTCCCTGAGAACACTGCGAAAATGCCAAGAGAGAGGAAAGGAGGAATTTGTTCAGTGCATTGATGCATTTAACTCTTTTTTTTCAAAGTTTGGGAGCAGCCCGTGAATCTCAGTGAATAAAGTTGAGGAAATCACTTGTTGTTCTCTACAAGGCTGGAGTTTGTGCTGGGACAGTGGAACACGACGTGTCTCAGCCTCCACACACGGGGACAGACGGTGTGTGGGACATGAGAGGCGACTGAAATTGCCAGCACCTGGCTTCTGGTGGATGTCCTGCCACTTCAGCTGTGGCATTCTCTTGGTGTGGATTTATTTTTGAATAAAATATTCACGTGGATTAAATCGGGCAGTTCTTTATGAAAGAAAACTAGAAAAAAACCCAGATTTAGCTGTTGGCCAGCACAATAAATACACCACTTCTATACAAGTGGCTCACAGGAAGGTTTGGAGCAAGGACCTTTCGTTTGGCTCTGTCTTGACTGAGTTAGTGGGAGAAGTAACCAGAGCAGTTTGTTGATGTTTTTGCCCAAACCACAGCTATTTTTAAAGCAGCACTTGAACGTGCATTGGGTTTCATAGAGTCTCCTGCTATTTTGAGGAGAGGCACCTGATTCGAGCTGTAGTTTTGTGCAGGATGGTCAAATATATGGATTTGATACATCATCTGAAAGGCTGGGCTGGGTGAGTCTTCTTTTCAAGTTAGGACTGTTTCTTGTCTGATATGGCAGAAATCTTGTTAATTCATTTATAAGGCAAAACCCCCTAATTTGTCACCAGTACAGATTGAATGGTTTGTGGCCACGATGAGTAGTGAGTGTTCCTTGCCTTAGAGTTTACCTAAAGTCCAAACATTTTGGAGAGCACCTTTTATCTCAACTTCTGCTTAGCTAGAGCTGCGTGTGTATATATATATGTGTGTATATATATATATGTGTGACCACTCTTTGCTCTAAGTTAGATGTCCTTTTGCTGGGCATCTGCTTGGCTGTAGCTCCGTGGAGACGGGTAAGTCTGAGAGAACCAAAGTTCTGGGAGAACCAGCAGGTCTGGGAGAGCCCCTGCGGGAGAGCCTGGGCTAAACACGGCCTCAGCCTTTCGGCACCTGGAAAACCGCTCCGGAATTTCGCTTTCCCGGCGGTGGGGTGGGTTTACCCCGCTAGGTGGCGCCCGATCCCTCCCGGCGCGGCCGGGACGGGCTGGGGGGGGCACCGGGACCGGGAGGGAGCGATGGATGGACCCCGCATCCCTGCATCCCTCCATCCCCCGCAGTACCTGGGCACCAGATACCGACCTCCTGATCTCCTGCCGCGTCTGATGCTGGAAAGTGAAGGTGGAATGTAGCCCTGCTCTGATGGAATGATGGGAATTTCCTCACTATCTTCCAAGAGAAATAGTTTTATCATCACTGAATTAACGACTTTAGTCATTTTGTGGTTTGGCCACTAGAAAAGTGAAGTAGAATAGATGCTTCTTACTTATTTTGGGGTTGGTTGGTTTGTTCTATATCCATTACTTTTAATTCTGTGTAAGAGGGAAATTTGCAAGGTTTTGTTTTGGGGAGGTTTTGATTTGGAGCTGGTTTGTTTCGAGGTGTTTTGGTTTGTAGCTCATTTGTTTCAGGGTGTTTTGTTTTGGAGCTCATTCCTTTTGGGGTGTTTTGTTTTGTAGCTCATCTGTTTCAGGTCATTTGAAAGGATGCAAAAGTTTGTGCAAGTTTCTTTTGGTTTAATCTTGAGGTAGGAGGGTTGCTGGGAAATACCTATTTCTGTGCATTAAGTCAGTCTTTTCTTGGAAGACTTTTCTTGAGGATGTTCCTGCTCCTAAAACAACTTCCATGTTCTGGTAAAGTAATTTTCAGTCTGATTGTGCAGACAGGCTTGATGAGTGCAGATTTTTCCAGATGCACAGAATAGGCAGTACTTTGAACAGCTTCTCTTTAGTGCTTGTTTTGCACTGACAGATTGTTAGTGTCCAGCTTGCTAACTTCTAAAAACCATTCTGATTCTAATTAATTGAAAATTAATTGTGGAGGAAAGTTTCTGAGAACATGTATTTCTCCTTTGTGCACATACCTACCATCATTGAGGAGATTTGGGGGGGAAAAACAAAGTACAAAACAAGAAAACAATAGGCAGAAGTGTTTGGTGCTGTATTTGGGTTTTGAACAAATACCCCAGCAAAAGTATTTAGCTGTCTTACAATATTTAATTCACTCCGTGTTTTTAAGGCTTTGCATAACTGAAAACAAGAGCATCAATTTGATTATATATAATATATAATATCAGTGTTGTTAAGACTTGACAGAACTGAAAAGGTTACGATACATATCTTGAAAATATGGACAGTGTTGGAAATTTTGACATAGGTTTCCTACTAGTATCTTGAGCCATTGCAGGACAGTGCTCAGCAAAAACTCAGCGTTAGAAGGAATTATTTGCAATTCCTTTAGTATTAACCTGAAATCAGTCCAAACAGTATTCAAAGTTGAAAATCCTGAGCTGGATCATTGCAGAGCTGTTTTGAGGGGATGCTTTGAGATAACCCCTTTGTTTCTCCAAGCCAAATGCATCCACACCCAGGGAGATCTGCTGGGAATCCTGGCAAAGCAAGTGGCAGCATCTTTGAATCAAAGATATGACGCCCAGGCAGGAACACAAGCCTTTTATAGCTGCAAAAAACAGGGGAAAAAACCACATTTCAAGCTCTGAGTACGCTGAGAACAGTCCCTGAGTTCTAATTGAGAACTGTCAGTCGGAGAGGAAGAGGTGGGTGGTGGTTGTGAAGCAGAGGGAATGTCAGCGAGGGCAGAGGTGCTGAGCTGGGGTCACCAGTGCTGGTGTCAGGATGTGCCTCTGGCAACAGCAAAGGGGAGGGTGGTTTTAATGATGGACAGGTTGAGTTATCATATCAAACAGCAGTGGATACATAGGAGTGATGGGGCAGTGCAAGAGGGGTCTGTGGAGCTGAGGCAGAAATGTTCTGTCTGGTGAGTCAGCTCAGGGTTTCTAATTTCAGCCGTGCAAAAAGTAGTTTAAACTGTCTGGAATTTGTGAAGACAGGGCACATGCCGAGCATTACTTATTCCACCATCCATCTGTCTGTTTCTTTTGACTATACATGGAGGCAGAGGGTTATTTTTTAATTTACAGTGTGAGGAGAGTTGAATCTATCTTAGTTACAAAGTGTAGATGGCTTTTCTGAAAGTGTCTGTGCTGTGGTCAGTACTGGAAGACTGCAAGTACAGTCCCTGCTGCTTCTAAAAAAAGAAAAGTACTGGGCATTTAGTGGTCATAGAATCACAGGATCATTTAGGTTGGAAAAGACCTTTAAGATCATCGAGTCCAACCATAACTCTGCCAAGTCCACCACTAAAACATGTCCCTCAGCACCACATCTACGTGACTTTCAAACACTTCCAGGGATGGTGATTCAGTCATTTCCCTGGGTGTGGATGATATCAAGAGTATGAGGGTCCCAAGGAAACAAAATTGATATGCATGCATATGTACCCTGAAAGCTTTCTGAATTTCAGATACTGGGGTTTCACTGAGTTTAGCAGTTAGCAAGAGCTCCAGGTAGCTGGAACTCCTTGTTAATAAATAGTTTTCCTGCTGAATTTCCTTAAAACTTTGGTGTTTGTCCACATTCTTGTTTTTGTTGTTGTTACAAAAGAATTCTTTTAAGGGTCAGTAATCAGTTACACTGTTGTGATTGCATGAAATTGATGGCTGAGCAACCTGGTGGAATAAGAGTGGATGCTGTGCAATTGGCAAGTACCACTTTTTTCTGTGCCTTATCACAAGTGTAAGTTCAGGCTTTGAAATGTCTCTATGTGATTGGCAAGAGGGTCTGTGGGAGGAATGCCCTGGCCTGGTTATTTGTCCCAGTCTCTCAATACTTCCCACCAAACTATGATTAGAGCAGCTTTAACTGTGTGACATCAAGTAGTTCCTTCGTTGGCACGCTACCATCCCTGGCAGCTTCCTGCTGTCATTTCCAGTTCATTCTGTTCTTCCCATTAAACTGCTAGGATTCCAGTCAGCATCAGCACTTTGCATATTCTCTGTTTTTATTATGCCATTCCCTCTCTTCTGCTGTAGCTGCAGAACACAGGGAGCACTTGTATGCTGTGGCTGGGTAGCCCAAGGTTAAAGCTGATCGTGTCCAGCCATGTCCTCAGTCACACCTCTCCCTCCTAAGCCGTCACTTCCAGTTAATTCCCAAGAGCTGAGCAGAGTCATCAGGTATTGAAATTGTTATTACAGATGTGTCAGTTCACCCCTCGGTGCTGAGGCACCCTGGGCATTCTGCAGGAGCTCCTTGCAAATCCCTGGAGCGCTGCCCAAGGAGCTGATTCCATCGCTGCAGGGTGTCTCCATCCCATGGGGCAGAGCAGGCAGCTTCTGTGCAGCCTCATCCTGCCATGGCCACCCTGGGCACCTTCTCTGCATCCACGATCCTCAACTGCAGCCCCAGCAGGAGGCACAGCTGACCAGTGTGAGGGGTGCTTGCTCCCACTGGCTGCCCCTGGGTGCTGAGATGACCCTTCCAAGCCAGGCTGACGGGTCTGTGTGTAACTAGACCTGGGGAGCGGTGCTGCAAAGGGGGATGATTTATGGAGAGTGAGTGTCTGCAGGTTTTAATGAAGTGGTTAAAGATATCTGCACAGCCCTGGATTTGGAGGCTCTCTCTGTTCCAATTTTGAATGTTACAGTCCCTCTAATTTTGGATTATTTTGACTAGGCACAGCTGTTAAGCCTTTCTCTCCTCTTCTGCCTCTGCTCTCCCCCAAGAGCATAAGCCTCTCAAAGTCCACAGTTATCTGTCTCACTGTGAGCCTTGCTGGCTATCACATATTTAATGAAGGCTATTAACTACCTGCTGATTAAGTTGAAAGAAAGAAAAGAGAGTAACTTGAAGTAGGACTGTGTCTAAAAAGAACGACGACGCTTAGCTTGTATCAGAAGATTTAAAAAACCCCCATGTTTTCAAGATAATGTGCCTTGAAATATGCATTTATCAATAAATTCCTTAACTGTGTTTATTTTGGGAACCACATCTGTTTATGTCACATCTGAAAAGCTCACAAAAAGCTTTTACAGGTAGTTCTTCAGAAGGTGTTTTACTGGTGTTGCCTAAACTTGCCTGTGACAGGTACCTGCCTTCCCAGCACACTGAGCTTTTAACAACAGGCCAGATAACTTACTAAGAACACACATTAAATGGTTTTTTATTTGCAATTTTGTTAGTGTTACTAAAATATCTCACTGTTACTAATTTTAACTTCTTTGGGTAGAATACAGAGTATTTTCTACATCTGAGTGTCTTTTGGAAAATGTCACAGAAGACCAGATATGGGGTGAACAACAGGAAAACAGTGTCACAAAATATAACTCGTTGCATTAAACGAGCCATGCAAAACAGTGGGATGGCAAATCTGCCAGTTCATAGTGAGTTAAATAAATTAATAAAATCATGTTATTTTGGGGACCTGTTTTTTGCTTTTAATATCTGAGGGTAATTTTCCAGCAGTCTAGTTTTAATGAAAACATTTACTCATGTAAATGAGGGTTTGGGTTTGTGTGCGTTGACATTATTATGTATTTCTGTAGGGAAAAATCCCTCCTTTCTTTATCCTCTCCTTTCAGAAATCTTTCGGAATGTGCTGGGGAAATGTCACCCTTCCTCTGACATCCCTGTTTTGTTTGGGTTTTTTCTCTCATTTGAGTTTCTGTGGAGTAGTGTGAACTCTAGCTTAATTTGATCTGGCATCCCCGCCGTGGAACATTTGTACGTATCTCGTATTGTGGCCCATCTGAGTTGTCATAGAAACCAGAGACCTCCATCCTCCTCCTTGTTGTTGGAAATGGAATGCAAACAGGGCATCAAAGTGATGTTTTTCTAGTGCAAGTGAGAGCCCCGTGAAGAACCAAACAAAGGTTCCTTGCTGGTTTTATGCTCTCGTGGCCTGTTGGAACAGTTGTTATAGTACATCCTATTTTCTCCTGAATATCTAGCAGCTGGGTATTAGAAAAAAATGTGAACGTCCTGAAAAAGCCAAGCTAGTGTGGGTAATCTTGGCCACAGCTTTCTCCTCTCTCTTTTTTTGATGTATTTCTCTTGGATTGGGCTGCCAACTAGTAAGGAGGTGCAGAGCACGTTCCCACAAATCATTTGAGCTGCAAGGGGCTGAAAGAACCAATTATGGAGCACGTCCATGTGGCTCAACGTTCCTCTGCACCAATCCTCTGTCCTCTTACAAGGAAAAAAACCAGCCAAATAATTCTGGCAAACACGTGCAAAGTTTTCACTTGCAAACCAGAAATGCCCCAAACTTGTGTGGATTTACCAGGTGTAATTGCAATATTGCTCCTCTTCCCCCCACGGATGCTCCAGCTGTGGGCTCAGCAGCTCTGCCCACACCCTGGTGAACGCTCCCATCTCCTCCCTGGGACAAAGAACCTCTGGCAGAACCGACCACCCCGACTGTGGGTTCCCAAAAGAGGTTGAGGAATGATTTTCTAACGAGCAACTTGCTCATCGAGCTAGAGACAGGCTCCGCCAGCACAGAGAGGGCACAGGAACAGTCTGGGTTTGTGTGTGGGAGACCAGTCTTGGTACAGTCTGTTCATGCTGGCCCCAGAGCAGCTGCCTGCGGAGCCTCCGCTGCTGATGCGGTTCCTTGAGCAATGTGGGTCACTGGGCAGGCTGTCAATTGATGGAGGAAACCAGTTCCTGCCCCTCTGCAAAGAGAGGGATCCTCCAGTTGAGAGCTACGCAGAACCTGCCATGAAAGTGTTAAAGGCTTGGAGCAAAAACCTCCCTTTTTGTCACTGCTCTGGCAAAGTGGAAGAGGAAGAGGAGGAATGTAGAGGCAGAATGCTACAGTTTGTCTGGCTCCTAAGAAATGCATTCGAAAGGCAGAGCAGGGAGAAGCCACTGTGTTATTATTGCTATTTACATAGTGCTCCTGGGTGTTAAATATTTGAAAGGATTTTTGCAGGCTGGATTTTTGGCCTGTGGAGCATACAGGATAATTGTGAGAGCTACCAGCAGGGAGACAGAGAGGGAAAACAGTTAAAAATGTGAGTTCGTAGGGTTAAATCCAGCATGGTTTACTGGTCAGGTCTGCCCTATGGACTTTTGAAGTATGGACTTGAGATAATTATTTCTAATACCTTGAAAAAAAACCTGTTGGCCCTAGTGGTGTCACCTCGGACACCTCTCTGGATGACACGTCAGTGAGAAGGGACTTTAAAAGGGGCTCGTGTGACCCTTTCTTCCAAGTGAATCTGAAAAAATATATTGCTTTTTCCTGCGAGCCTTGTCTGCAGTGAGAAAGGACTAATTTCTGCTTGTCAGACTCTTTGGTTCAGCTTCACATTGTCTGTGAGTGCCCTTTGCTTGTGCCAACCTATTTCTTCTCCCTCCTTTATGTGTTTCCTGGGTTTGTGTGGTGGTTGGGGGTTTTTTTTAGGTTGTTTTTTGTTTTCTTCTGAGCTTCCTTGCAATCCGTGACAGCTTGACTGTCTTCCTATGCAAACTGACAAATCTGGTTTGGATTAAGCGTGCTTTTGATACGAGCATATTTATATGATCTTCCAGACAATTACTCTGAAAATCCTGCTCTGCTCCTAATGAATGCTGCCTGTGCAGTGCAAAGTCAAGTATTTCTGTTGCACATTAAAATCTTTACATGGCTTTTCTCTAATTTCTGCAGCCCCTATCCCACACTGACATTTTTATTGCACTTGGTTAATATTTTCTCCTCCTTTGGTCGTGGTGTTGCTTTTTTTAAAGCAAAGTTAGATCACTAGTTACTTAAATGCCCTTGCAGGTATTTACTCAAATAAGTGTGTGGGTGTCGAGTATAGATCTTTTAAAAGCCTCTTTCCTCTGCTTACATCCTGCCCCAACTCCAGATGGAATACAATAGAGAGGAGTTTCATCACAACAAACAAATAAATATGCCCTGTTTTCCTTGCATGTGTGCCCTGTTGTGTTTGTTAGAAAACAGAAAGAAACCCCAAAGCTTTTTTTCCTTCCCCAGAGCAGCTCTTGGTTTATTCAGAGGTGGTATGAGGGAAAATGTTCTCTCAGCTGCTGTTTTCCTCTACCTCAGAGCCCCCAGAACCCACCCCTAATGCTGAAGCTTCTCATTTTCTGGAGGTTATCTGGGAAAGAGGGTGATGTGAGGGCTCATTTTGATGCATTGGAATTTAGAAGGGTGTGTGTTATGTGGGTGGAACTTTAATTGCAAGGACGGTGCAGCTTTCAGGTAGCTCTGCAGGTTAATAAGAGAGCTTGAGATCCCACTATGAGGGACACAAAGCAGGATGGTTTGCTCCAACAGCCTCTTTCTGTTGCTAGGTTTCTGTCATCTCTCAGCCTTTCTCAACAGCTCAACATGTGTTTCCTTAAAAAAAAATTTAAAAATCCATCCCTGCACAAGCATGGGGAGGAAAACTCCTGGTTTGTGATCTCCAGCTCTTAATAGGTGTCTGCAGAGATACCCTGGTGCTGGTTTTAGGAGTCCGTGTGTTCTGAGCTGATGCTTTCAAACACTCACAGCTGAACTGTCACACAAGAGATGCTGAGTGAGGGCCAAGGAAATAATAATAATAATACTCCTGAGTTTCACTAAGACTGATACCTCTGAACGCAGGTTGAGCTGGTCAGACTGGTTTGTAGCATGAAATTGTTCACCCAGCAATATATTGCATGTTCTTTGCAATAAATAGCAATTTGAGGGCTGGAAAAAGAACTTGCACTTTGTTATGTGGTGAAAATAAACAGGAGTTTTTGTTTAAATATTTTTTTTTAAAAAAAAGACCCTTAAAAAACCCCTTTTTTAAAAAAAAAGAAGCTAATTTGCTTTTTAAATCTCACATGGGCCTGCAGAGGCAAAGAAGAAATCTTGATCTCCCCAAAAAACATGCGTATTGTATGTGTTTAGTACTGCAGAAAGAGGAATTACAAGAGAGCTTATTTTCTGTTTCTTGTCTCTCTTTGACAGAGAACTCCTTGGAGGATTACAGAAATTAATCAGAAGCTTTTTCAGAGCGCATTTTACATCAGTAGCATTTACAAAATACTATTAACAGAAATACCCACCTCCAGCCCCCAAGTACAGAGAGTTTGAGCCAGTTGGACCAGGATTCTTTGCCCACTGTTGAAAATGGGGTTCTCACATTTGTCTCTGTGATACCAACAGTCTTTCAGTCTTCAAGGATTATGACAACAATAGTATAGGAAGTTTTTTCCAGGAATTCACACCCATGAATTCTGAATTTATGTTACGTATCACAGGCTTAGATGGCACAAGTTAAATTGCTTTAAAGCCTGAATTGGCATCTTCAGATGAAATTTAAGAAGATTTGGGAAAGGGGGGTCCAAAATCTATGAGAAAGTAACTTAGAAAGTGGATCTTATGTTAAGGGTCTGAAAAAAAAAATCTCTTCAGGATGCTTTAGGTGGGTTCAGTACCAGTATTTACCTTAGAGCCACCTCTGTTCCCTTTGTACTGGAGGAGCTCTTTGATGACACTCAGCAGAACTCTTTAATAAAATTCCAGCACCATTCTGAACAAGGATGGTGCTGGATTGATGTTTATTTATTTATGGAGATGCACGTTGGTGTGAGTATCACAAACCATCACCAAGAGAGGGGTGGGAAAGGACCATGGGGTAACAGCAACGAGAAGATCCCCATCCCTCACACAGGCCAGTTCTGTAGACAGCTTCACGTTGTGAAGTCTCTGGAAACAGTTCAAAACTGAAACACGCGGCATCAAATGTCATTTGAAAGTGCAGATTTTCCCTTATTTTTTTTTTTTAGCTGGTTTGGATTCTGTTCCAGATTATTTGCAATCCCTCCTTCCCAATTTGTTTCCCTCTTATCTGCGTAAGCGTGTGCGGACGCTGCTCCTCAGCACACACAAATGCTAATCTACCTCCGTGCACATGGAAAAGAGCTTTCCTGGCACTGCCTTCCAAACTCACACAGAATACATTATTAATTGAGGAAGCCTCTCTTTTTAGGAGAGCCCATCATTTATGTGGTCACCACTGAGGAGGTTAGAGATAAACAGAACGCTGTTTAACAGCGTGGTCTCCAGAACATGCAGCAACCAACCCCAGATCCTGAAAGTGCATCTTAAAAAATAGATTTAAATTTCCAAAGTGATTTTCCTTCTCTGTACTCTGGCTGCATACACGAACATGATCTAATTATAACATAACAACAACTTCTTTTCTACTGCTCTGTGTGCCTTAATGCTCTAAATGCATTTCTGCTGGCAGGTCTCTGCAGCGAGGTGGAAGCTTCAGCTCCCTACAGTGAATAATTCCCCAGCTCTGCATTGGGCTCTCAAATGCTGCATCACGTATCTATGAGGTTCAAGTGGAGTTGTGAGGGACGTGGGTAGGGTGAGGCTGGTGTCCATCTGTGGATAATTTAGCCAGTAAGGGAGCTCCAGCCCAGCTTCTGCTAAGCCTGCAGAGCTCAAGTGTTCCTTCAGTTACACGTGCTGCTCTTCAGACTCTGCTGAGCCTTATCAAACACAGCCAGTTGGTGCTGCTGCTAGGAAAGCACAGGGGAGCTCTCATGTGGAAGGTTAATGGAGTGTAATTAGAAAGAAGAATGAACTGCTCAGCCACTCTATCTCACTCTACCTGCACCGAGAGTGACAAGTGCTCTGATCTTTTATAAACCCTAGAGCAGGGGTTTAACAGGCTGAAATTATGACAGGATAACTGTCAAACAAGCCAAGCACACTGTGAAGAAGGAGTAGGAACTTATGGGGAGGAATGTTTACATCCCTTATGTGGTCTGCTAGTACTTTTTCTCATGCTGGATGTTGTCCATGTTGATATAACAAAGCTCCTGTGAGGTGTCCATCAAAGCCAGTGTGCCTCACTTGACTGTTACCTCACAGGGTGAAGTGCTGGTACCATCCTACAGCACTTTGATACCAAGGAATTAAGAGAAGATTTCTGGTGGGAGAAAGAACAGCTACTGGGGTTTACATCCTAGGAACATACATAATTTGAGATTAGATCCTAATGCCCAGTTCTGTTAATTATAGACATCTGTTGAAAACCATCATGTTTATAAAACGGGGGTTTTTTTGTATTTCATCTAGCATGTAGATTTTTTTTTTTCTTCTTTTAAAAGAATACTCATAAACTTCAGCTGTGAAACTCTAGGAAGACACCACACATCAAATCCAAAAGGGACAAGGAGATGAACCAGTTCTACCCCAGTACTCCTGTGTGGTGTCTTCTGGCTTCAGGGAGACTAGGACAGCTTGGTTATCAGGGTTTTTTTCTTCCATGTCTTTGTGTTGCAGAAAGCAGGTGGTGAATGGGGCTGCCAGTTATTGTGAAGGCCCTTGCAATGTCAGCAGGATGATTAGGGGAAATTTGCCCAGCTAATCCTAGCAGGCAGCCCTCATCCTGCATTGCAGAGGAAGGAAAAAAACCCCAACATCCCAGCAAGTCTGACCTGGGCAAAGTTTTTCCCATTGCAAGCCTAAAATCAATAAGAATCTAAATATGTAAAGAAAGGCACACAATAAAAGGCATCAAAGGGAGGAGATGAACTTGCTTTGCTTAGCTGCTTTTCTCCAGCTGTGGCCAGTGTCTTGTGTTTCAGAGGAGGGTGAAAAAACAACCTTGAGTATCTCTGGTTGTTTGTGCCCCTGGACATGTTCATGTTCTGAAGAGTCAAGCTGGCTGTCTGCAGAGTTTAGTGGTGGAGGAGCACGCTGGGAGCAGTGCTGGCACTTGCACTGTCCCTCCCAAAGGACAAGGATGAACAGAGGCTTCCCAGATCCCTCTCCCCTCTTTTTTTTTAAGAGAGGTGGAAGTTCACCAGCTCTTCAGTTGTTGAGCACTTTTATCCTTGCCTAGCAAGACACTTTCTGTGCTGAGATAAAGGTACAGAGCCCCCTCCCCACGTTGCTTAAATCCTGAGGCTAAGGAAGAACCATCACTTTGTTTTTCAGAGTTGCTGTTGAGTCATCCACAAACCTTGATACAGTTGAAGACCTGCAATTTGGGGCTTCCTCAGTGATTTAATTTGATATCTCCTCTGTGAAGCAGGCATTTGTCTTTGCTTTGGTCATGCCTGGTTGATTAAAGAGACTAGTATAGCAGGTATTATTTAGCTGGACACAACATCTGTGTTTGATATACTGAGAAAAATCTCTCATTTGAGGTGAAACTAAGACTTTTTGCTCTGATAACTCATTCTCCCTATGAAGTGGAGATCCACAGTGAATTGCAGTGTGATGTTGGCAGTGATGGGTTTTAATTGAAGTGCAGCTAAACAGTATTGGGTTGATGACACAGGAAAAAAAGCCCATGTGCTGCTGTGAGTTTGTGATGTTTGCAAAGTAAAATACTGGCTGCTTTTACCAACACCAGAGTAATCAAGAGGTGGTTGTACAACGTAGCTTGACTTGAGGACTATTCTTTCCACTTGGGTTGCTCAAAAATAGGAGGAGTTCCTAGATGAGAATGGAGATTTCTGGTTAGGCTGATTGCTTCTAAAACATGGAAAAAGTTTACTTTGACTGTGCTTGTTGAATTCAGACAAATTCAGTTTAAAGGATGCCCCATGGGGTAAAAGGAGGGCAGCAGCAGGACTTCTCTGGCAGAGGTGTTTAGCTTGGGCAGCTAGATGGATTTCCCATGGGGGTGATTGTTCCTGTGTGTTCTCCTGCATAGCAATAATAATCCACAGTATTTTTTGTGTGGAGATTTTATATCCCAGGCTGTGGTCCATGGCAGATTTTACAAGACCACATTACACACGTTTGGAAGTCTGGGTTTAGCCAGAGATCATAGGAACATACTTCATGGAAGAACAAAAGAACCCTTGTTTCATTGCTGCACAATGTAGGTGGCTTTTTTTTCCTAAGGAGCCTTTTTTCCCCTGAAACAGACAAATGGCAATAGAACAATGTGGAGCTGGGCAAGATAAAATCAAATGAGCACCTTTTCTGTGGTAGTCAGCAGTTAATTTTTTCATTTTAGGAGCCTTTTCATGTTAAGGTGACCCTCACTTTCTTTTATCAGTTCCTATTTGTACTCAGGAGTATCCCTGGGAAGCAGAAAAACCTGAACCAGAACAAACCTTGCCAAATTTTATAAAAATTTCATTCCTTTAATTCCTTAATTACATTCAGAGTACTGCACTTAACTGTTTTTCCTGTTGTCATACACTTAATTCCCCTTTCTTTAATGACTTCATTATTTAATTATTGGAGCTGTTCTTGCAAGTTTCTTCCCGTTAACAGAAGTACTGGGGTAAGAAGGTAGAGAATAGTTTTGTTTAATATATAAGCTGCAGGGAAAGGTTGTATGTGTGCTGCTCCTCTTAATTCACTTTCTGTCCCCTACTTGGTGCAGGAGTAAAAATTCTGAGCTGAGGAGAGAGTGATGCAGATGTCATGGTCCAGCATCCCCTTCCAGAAATTAATTGCTCTTGTGGTGCTGCAAATGGTAAAAGACACGGTGCTGAAAATAAAGCAATGAAGGAGCCACATAAAGCAACTCTTTTTGGTCATTTTCATTTATAATTCTAGCTGTATTTTTAAATAAAATATATATATTAAAAATTATAAGTGTTCTCCCCCCGTTAAGAAGGACGGAATAAGCAATATTTCCAGAACTTACATAATTCACTTCTGAATGATTTCCAGCAACTCCAAGTAGTATTTCTGTGTCATGAAGGAAAAATCCCACATCCTTCTCTGCATGCACTTATGTCCATGTGTGAACTGTGTATTTGTTTCAGAGTTGCATCTGTAGTAATTATTTTAAATAATCTAAACCATAATGACATGTAATAAGTTGACCAGCCTTTTTAATGGCAAAAATGCTTTGTATTTTTTTATATATATGTATGTTTTTATATATATAAACTATGCCAGGGTAGGTTTGAACCTCACTGGTGTAGCTTCTGCATCATCAATTTCTATAATTGGCTTTCCTATTTTAAATTTTCAATACTATCTTAAAGCAGTAGATGAGTGTGTGGATTATTCTTTGTGCTTGTCATCTTTCCACTCCTAAAATCACCCTCTTTGAAGGTTAAAGACTAATTGTGCCAGGGTTCCAAAATCTTTTTGCCATGGAGTTTTTGGTATCTAGTATTAAAAAAAAAAAATGCTCTACCTGGAGAACAACTTTGTTATTGATTGATTAAAATGGAAATAAAGTTTAGCTAATAATGTTATATATACTTAAACCTTTCTGAGCTTGAAGTTTGCCCCAAGGACTTTCCTTATCTTATAGCAACATATTCAGGATAGCTTTTTATTTGAGCACAGAGAAGACACCTCTTGGCACAGATAGATGGCCAATAAGCCACAGGGGCAAACTTTCTGCTTAATCAAACCAAAATAATCTCCTAATGCTCTGTTAGGACCTGGCCTGTGGCACGGACGAGGAAGTGGCACCACTAAATGTCACAATATTGCTGGCAATTATTACCTTTAAGAAGGGGTCATATGAGATGTCTGGGGCTCTGTGAGCTCGGTGGTGTGAAGGTTCTTGATGAGGTTGGTGATGAAGGTGTCAGGGTGGCTGTGGGATGAGGTAATGTGCTTACAAATGGGTTTTGAAATAGGCTGGTAGGAACCATTGCAGGGGGCTAGAAGGGACTTTGGGGTAGAATACAGCTGGGAAGAAAAGATGGGATTATTGTTGTTATTATTATTATTAATTCCTTTCATGTTCTGGATTGGTGTTCAGCTTTTGGGGGAAAAGCCAGTAAACTTGAAATACATGCCTTTTTTTTGCAGTGTGGCAGGAAAATAAGTTATTTTAGGAATATGAGGAGAGTTAGAGCTTTCTGACGTGCAGGAGTCTGTGATGTTGTGTTTGTGATGATGAGTTTAAAATTCTGAAGTATTTAATTCAATATTCTTAAATAAGAGTGGGAAGGAAACTTGGCAAGGATTGGGAATAGTTTTTCAGAGTTCTGTGGTACTTTTAACCTCAATCTCACAAGCACTAGGACTTTATACCAGCCTTGGCAAATTTCCCTCAGACAGGTTGTACTTTCTGCAGCACAAACCGCCCTCAGAATCGGTTGAGAACAGCCAGATAGCTGAAAAACAATTTTAAAAGACAGTTTTAATGCAGTGTGAAGCCTGACAGGAGACAGGAGTTTGTTTCCTACTGCTGTGTGAGTGGAGGCTGTGCTGACACTGCTGCAGGCAGACACAGGACACGGTGGAGGAGCCACCTGATGTCAGACGAGCACGCAGAGGAGGACACGCTGAAAATGGGTCTAGGGTCTCATCTGGTTGTGCTCATTAAGCTCAGTAATTCAGAATACATTGAGTCTCCCTCGTGATAACGGCTTAAGAAACCTCATCCCAGCAGCCTTGCAGATAGTAGAATTATTTCTGTACTTCCAGCGTGGCACTGCCACTGACAGTTGGTAGAAGCAGCTTTAATAAACTGCGTGAGCCATTGGCATGCAGGGCAAACTTCAGCTTTACTCTCTGCATCTTAAAAGCATGAGATGCTTCTCCTAATTTAATATGTGCATCATGGCTATGGGTGGCAGGCTGTGCTGCTGCCAGGCAGCTCTCAGCAGCCTCCAACAGCCTTCCAGAGCAAGGGCCTTTTTCCACTCGTGTCATCCAGCCCGGGCCAATCTGCTGAGGCTCCGTTTGTGCACAAAGCAGTCATAAAAGTTGTGCTTGGGTCCTGGCTTTCCCCAGCTCAGGCCTGGGGGTGGCCAGGGTGATGTGACCCACCTCACTCCTGCTCCATCCTCAGTCTCTAGCAGCATGGCAGAGGAGTCCTCCAGCCTCTCCCTCTCCTCTCTCTCCTTTATTTTTTAAAAATCCTTTCCCTGGTGCTCTCCTCGTTGTAGAGAAGATGGAGATGAGTTCTTGCTGCTGATTTTTCTCAGTCAGGGCATCAGTAGAAGAGCTCTGTTGCCACTGAATTTCAGAGGCAGCTGTGGAAGACACAATCTCCCTTCCTGCTCACGCTGGGTACAGTAATTCTTTACCCTCCTGTGCAGCCCTTGCTTTTGGCAGGTATTCCATGGGTATGTTGCATTATTTCCTCTCCTCCTTTGCCCCCTTCTTCTCTCTCAGCCCTTACTCTCTGGAAATGTTTTTGCAGCTCTTGTATCTGCCTGCTGACACAGCACTTTGCTTTGCATGCTGGCCTGGCTGATCTCTTCAGAAAGCAATTTGAAGGGATTGTTCAGTTATTACGTGTGCGAAGGAGCTGATAGACACAGGCCATTGAAAACAATATGAAATAGCAGAATTAGAGAAGTGCTCGCTGCACTCCTGTTATTTTCTCCTTGTAGAAGGGAAAGTTTTGGAGGCTTTGGAGGCTTTGCAAGCTTTTAGCACTTCTCTGGATGCAGTGTACAATAGTTCCTTCACACTGCTGCCCATTACCAGCTCCAGAACCCTCAGTGAGCTCGGGGCTGTGTCTCCCTTGCCACTGGAGCTGAGCAGAGATGTTGGGTTTGTAGAAGCCACACACATCTCTACACCTCTGAGTCACTGACCTCAGTCTGTTGCAGAAAGGTCAGTCAGCTGAGCTCACACGTTCCAACCTTATGAAACAGGGGTGGGTTTTTGTTGCTTGAGTGTTTGGTTTGGCTTTTTAAAGTCCCAGTTCTCAGATTTGCCAGTTGGAGACCCGGCGCTTGTTGTTATTTTCCTCTGGGCTAGAGGTACCCGTTTGGTGTGGGACACACTGGGCAGTTTTCACTCATACTTGGAATCCAAAGTCTACAGTATGTCCCCAAGAACTCTACAGAGAACAGATCCTTTGTTAGCTCAGAATTGCATTATCCTGTGTGAAAGAAATCTGAGGGAAAAAAATTGCTTCCATTGGTTGTAAATAGTTGGATTTTTTTTTCTTCTCCGTCTGTTTTGTGCTGTGTCTTAATACTAATGCTTCAAAACAAAAATCAAACCCGCTGATATTGTCAGAATGTGGGGTTTTTTTCTTTTCATTGTAAATGGAACTGCTCCTGGCTCAGGTGGAGGTTTCCTGGACATTTCTGTTTCCACCAGAGCTTTCTCAGTTGAGCTCCTACCACGTCTGTTGACCTCATTGTCCTCTTCTGAAGCCAATCTTGTTGTGTAACTGTTTTGGAGTGTGCTTATACTTTGATCAGGTTTCAATGCCTAGTAAAAAATGGCCCACTAAGCTCCTGAGCAGTTATTTACATTAAATAAATGTAACTTTAGGTGTCATTATCTTCTCTAATATGTGCAGCTAAATAACCATGATGATTTCTGTTTATGTTTTTATTTATCTGGTAGAAAAGAGTGGTGGAACAGCTTCGGAAGAACTTGATAGTGAAGCAGGAACAGCCAGACAGCAAGTTTCAAATACAGCCCTTGGCACAGTCAGAAAACAAACTACAGACACCACAGCCCCAACCACTACAGCAGCTCCAGCAGCATCACCATCAGCAGCAGCAGCAGTCCACTGCACCCTCTCCAAACGTGATTGGATCACAGGTAAAAAGCTGGGCAATGATTCTTTTCCTTGCTAGGTGAAAAAAGAATAATCCAAGGAAAGTGCAAACTTTGGCTTATGCCCCTTAGTGTACCAATAGGAATTTCTCCTTCTGTGCACATACAGATATGGATCTTGTGGGATTTTTTTGACAATAACCTCCTATCTCAGTCAAAAAAATAGGTCATGTTTAAAAGTCAAATCATAATCTCACAGAAAAGAAGAGTGACAGTATCACCTTTCTTACAAATAAATGAAGGGTTAGTAAATGAACCTCTTTTATCCATAGAGACATGAATGATTGTCTGTCCATGCCCAGCAGATCTCAAGATAAAGACTTTACACAGGCTGTATAAGGTGTAAGATTAAAATTAGTTCTTTTTAAAAGACTAATACATTTAGAGTTCACTCTGTCTGTGAACACAATGTCAGCAAACACTTCCCTTTTCCTTCTTTTTCATTCTTTTTAAAGAGATGCAGCTCGTATCAAGTAATAGCTGCCTGAGTTTGCAAGTGATAAATAATTGGGCTGTTAGTGCTTTCATTAACAGGGAGAGTTGTTCTGGATGTACTCTGAAAATGTGTTTGTGATGCTTAGGGGATTGGATTTTGGAGAAAATAATATTGAAGAAACGAAGCAAACTGAGGAAAAGACATTTCTGAGCAGCAGCATCAATATCAAATCTAAAACAGAACAGAGAAGTAAATGTTACTGTGCCCTAAAATATTTCTAGGCAAACAGTGGGTCACTCTTTGCTGTATCACACCAGTCAGGAAGCACAACTGCCAAAGCAGTTTCATGTGTTTCTCCATATTCCACACTTTGCATTTCATGCATTAACTTCCAGGTCATTTCCTGGGTTGTAAAAATTGAGGTTTTGTTCAAAGTTAAAGAGCCCTCTAGTGAAACAGTCAAAAAACTGCTACATCCCTCTGAGTAGCGTTGATAGGCTTGGACTTGGGAAGTAGTTACAAAGTGAGAGGCAGGTTGTCCTCTCATTGGAACAGCTTTTCTCATTAACACTCTCCTATTTCTATTTCTGTTGATATAATTGTGAAGTAGCCTCATTTTCTCCTGTACACATTCTGCCTCTAAGGTTGTGCCTCTGTCCTGTTGCCCCCTCAGCCTCTTTCAGCACAGTTTTTGGTGCCTAGTTTGTAAATAATCCATCTTCCAAGGCTGTCAGTAAAGAGAATGCTTTCCATGGGTCTTTTCAAGGTATATATGCTGCCTTAATAATGACATTTCAATATACTTAATATAGTCCAGGAGGAAGGAAGGGCTTTTAAAATTCTCATAAAGCACCAAACCTGCTAAAAGATCATATTATTGCTGTGTTATTGTGTGAAACAATCCAGACTTGCTATGAATGCCCTTTTGGTGTGAATTCATGCCTTGAACACTTTAGAATAACCAAGGTAATTAATGCTCAGCAGAGTAAGAGGGATATTCAAGCTCTGTGAGCTGCTGACTGAAACTATACTCTTAGTACTTACAGACTTATCAGAATCCCTTGGAAGAGTCACAGGCTTGTATTACATGATTGATTACACTTCTCTTTCAAATGTTTATGGCTGAATCTCATGCTTGTGGAAATGATAATCATGTTGGAAAAGCCTCAGTAACGTTGCTGAAATAGAGCTTGGGAGAAGGCACAGGCAGAGGTTGATAAGCTCTTGAATTATCAGATAAAAAGTTAAGGGAATTGTTCAGCAAGGAAAAATTAATTATGGCTGGATTTTGTATAAATGTATATAAAAAATTTAAGGGTGAATTTTCCTTTGCTTTGGCACAAGACAGTGTTTGAGATTTTTTCACACTTGGGCATAATTACCAGTTAGGGGATATGGTTGAAGCATTATGAAATTAGAGGTGTGAAGCTCAACTTCATTTTTGTTTCAGGAAGTCATGTTGCTTAAGAATCCATCTGGACTTAGGGATATATTATTTTATTAGAAAGAAGAGAAAGGTCTTGTGTGATTAAAATCAAACATTCTAAATCAGAGAGGATGAAAAAGGTGACCCAAGCCCTGGTTCTCCATTGTCCTGACATCAGGGGGGAATGGTGGTTATTTCATTTGGAGATGCAGTGTCATTGGTACAGTGGATTTTTTTTCCACCAAAGAGAAAAAGAAATAAGCTCAGTTGCCATCCTGTTGAGTGTCATTTGTCATGAGTTTTCTGTGCCCATTGTGTTCTGGTCCTACATGGAGCCTCTCTTGCCTTGTTGCTTTTTGAATGCAATTTGTAATTGTCCATAAACATCTTAGAAGATGGTACATTTTAGAACAAAATGATGGCATTAGTGTTGTTTTAACTGGGGAATTTGTGGGCATAGTGTGTTCAGGCAGTTCAGATAAATGCCAGCAGTGAGTGATTCAAACCCACTCTCTTTAAAATAGGCCAGGAGCAATGGTGGCATCACATCTATGTTCCAAACCCAAGTTAAATTTAATTCCTTGCAGCCACCTCTTCCAGCTTCAGGATAACCCTACTGGTATTCTCAGGAAAGAAAGTTAAGGGCTAAATAACTCTATGTATGGCTAAAACTGACATTGGGGATCCCCCAAAATCAAAATACAACTTTGTTCTTGAAGCAAGCAATTTATGAATGGGGTTTTTTCCCCTCTTCCTCTGATTGTGAGGATCTCTGTAAATAAAGTTTCTATTTGAAAATGTGCCATTTAATTGGTGAGAAGCTGGTTTGCTGGGTTTCATAAACCTACACCTTAAAGGTCTGATGCTGACAGTACACGTCTGGAAGTCCTGTGAAACTACAAGATGCCAAAAATGCATATGCCACCACCAACACGTGTCATTCCCTGAGGGATTTGTTTTGAATCGAGCTGTAATACTGCAGATGATTAAAATAGCCCCAACTGTTGCCTCCACTGAGAATCCTCTCAGAGTTTTCAGAGACAGAATGTGCTTGTCTGAGCAGGAGCTGGGTAGACTCGGCGCTGCCTCTTCCCTCCCTTGCTGTCTATTGTTTGTGCCTACCCAGCCCACCTCCTGTCTGATGCAGAGTGTCTCTGTCTCTTACAGTGTGTTTCTGTTTCCCTTAGAAAACTGTGACTACAGCTTCTATGATCACCACTAAGACACTACCTCTCGTCCTGAAAGCAGCCACTGCGACCATGCCCGCCTCCGTGGTGGGGCAGAGACCCACCATTGCCATGGTTACTGCCATCAACAACAACCAGAAAGCAGTCCTCAGCACTGATGGGCAGAGTGCACCAGTCAACCTCCAGACAACAAACAAGGTCCCTGGGCCAGGAGCTGAGGCAGTCCAGATAGTGACAAAAAACACAGTAACTTTGGTAAGCCTCGTGTGGGTGGTTGCCCTGCAGGGAGAGCTGGGGTCTGGTTCACGAGGGGCTTGTTGGGAGACAAATGAGCAGTCAGGTTAATCATAGGGAGCCTTCACGTTGTTCAGAGGGATAACCTGCTGTCTACATGGGTTGTTATTGGTGTTTTGCTTTCTAGGGTTAAATCATGTTATCACCACCTCTGTGTAAAGCTTCCCCTGGTCATAATTGGTAGTGATGGGGGAGTGATGCTTGTGTCACCCCTGCCTAATCCATGTGGCTGTGTTCTGCAGAGCTCCTCCTCTTCTCCGTGGTTAAGGGAGATGTCAGACTTCCTTCATGTGATCACTTTGGGGTTTCATCTTGGAGTTTTTGGAGTCTCTTGTTCCCTTTGCATGGCAAAACCTGGTGTTGGACACATCACTTCATTCTGCCCTCTGCCACGTCTTCACTCACCCCTTTTTCATACTCACACACAGATCCTGTTCCTTTAAGCATCTATTTTGGAAAGGGCTTTGATGACATCACACAGTCTTTTCCAGAATAGTTAACCACCTGGAAATAAAAGCAGCACCTTGAAATAAAAGCAGCTATGTTTGAGATTTGGGTTGCATAGGCTTCTTGGTCTGGGAGCCAGGCTTTGTATGGGATCCTGACAGGGGAATTTTACTTCCAGAGTAAAGGTTAAGGCTTCACTACACATAAATCCAATTTATCTTTATTTAAAAACACAGTTTAATAGTACAAATGGAAGTAATTTTGCTTCCTAATGAGGCATATGTTTGCAATCAGGATAGAGAAGACTATTTGAGTGGAATTTTTCCTGTTGTTCTTTTTCCCCATGTCATGCCTTGCACCACTCTCATCCCTCCTTTGTGTCTGTGCTTGATTTCTTTGCTGAACTAGGTCTGGGGAGGTGATTCGGTTGTACTAATAGCCCATGATTTATGTTTCTGTAGCAAATTTCATCAGAAATCTCCGATTATTTTCCCCAAGCATTAATTAATCAGTACCAGACCTTTTTTGAAGTAAATTGCAATCTGGGTGGGTGGACACAAGTACAGAAGGGTGGAAACAAGCATGGACTTTAATTTCAGAGGATCTCACCAGATACTCAGCTCAGGGTAGCTTGTACTGCCATGCAGGGGTTAATCAGGTGGCAGCTCCATCCAACTGATTTCAGGTAGACAGGGAAGTACTTAGAATGCCTTTAAATCAGATCTTAATTGTTTCAAATAAATGCCTGTGTTGTGTATTTAGAGCCCCTCATCGTGTCATTCCTAGAGTTGTAACTTCCCAGATCTTCTCTATCTGTGTGAGAAGCTCTTTTATTCATTCAGTATGAAGGGACAGTGGTTCCTGTAGCTGGACATCAAAGTCTGTTATTCTTTCTTATCAGTTATAAAGCCAGTTTTTAACTACTACAACAAATAGGAGTTTTCATTCTCTTCAGAGAACATGGCTTTAGGTTGCAGCCCACAGTAGAGTTGGACTAAAAGGAGAGATCCCTTCCCTGGACGAAGGGAAAGTCAGATGAGCTCTGTCTTTAATGCATGATAACAACAAGAAACCTGTTACTGTGAGAAATGATGGACAGGGTAGAAGACCAAGGACATTAGATGTGAAAGTACATTCAGGATGTTGATTTTGGTGGACAATTTTTCCTCTGATGTTCTCACAGCAGGTCCAGGCTACCCCCCAGCCCATCAAAGTGCCGCAGTTCATCCCTCCTCCCAGACTTACTCCTCGCCCAAATTTTCTTCCACAGGTGAGTGTACAGAAAGCAAGCAACAGAAGAATTAACTTCATTATAGCCTAGATAGGAGGGACTTTCTATGAACAAGTGCAAGTGTCTAACATATAGAACTGACAAAGGCAACAGGGATTTGCTGAAAAATTTAATTATTATATCAGGGCACAATCAACTGCTCTTGATTTCTCACAGGCTCAGTATCAAGCCCTGAGACACACGAGAGCCTCAGCTGTGCCTGTAAATACTACATTAATTTCTTGCCTTGCAAAACCAATACATTGATTTAGATACAGAGAAGGCACTTGGCAATAAATATGCCATGTAAGTGTCTGTGCATCCAAATACCATTTCAGGGCCAGTGGCTGCCTATGCAAAAGTTAGGGATGGGTTTTATGCAAGGAGGTTTGAAAATGTGGCTTTTCCTTCTCGTAGCATAGTTAGGACACTATGCTAAAAATTGCATTCTATAAAAAAATAATCAAGCAACCTTTTGCAGATTACAGAGGCTGAATTGAAAGACTAAGTAAAAAAGTTAATCTGAAATAGTGATATAAAAATCTCTCTCTTCCTTTTTTCCTTCTTTTTCTTTTTGTAGGTTCGACCTAAGCCGGTTGCCCAAAATAACATTCCTATTGCCCCAGCACCTCCTCCAATGCTTGCAGCCCCTCAGCTCATTCAGAGGCCTGTGATGTTGACCACGAAGTTCACCCCCACCTCTTTACCCAACTCCCAGAACTCCATCCACCCGGTCCGTGTGGTTAACGGGCAGACAGCCACCATAGCCAAAACCTTCCCCATGGCACAGCTCACCAGCATCGTGATAGCAGCACCAGGGACCAGGCTGGCTGGACCTCAGACTGTACAGATCAACAAACCAAACATTGAAAAACAGGTACAGGTGTCCAGAAAGTGTCTGCTCAGGCTGCACACTGGGTTTGTTGCTTTGCTGAGTCACTTCGGAGGGGGTGACGACCATGGAGAAAGTTTTAGTGGGTGCTGAAGACACTCGTGTGCCAACAGCAGTGCAAATCATGGAGTGACTTGCAGCTCTTGGGGTAGAAGTTGCCATTTTCTTTGACATGGGTTGCTGGAATCTTTTTTCATCCTTCAGTGTTTCTGTGCTCCCCATCTGTCTTAACTTTCAGTAGTTTGTAAGCAAGCCACCTTGCAGGGCTGCCTTGGAGACCAAGAACCCACAAATCCATGTTCATAGCAACACCTTTAATACTGGAAAAATATTTCCTGTGTTTCTGTTTTCCAAAGGGTGGCTCCATGAAAGGCAAACCCCTACCTGCAGCATTGTAGGGATATTTCATAGGGTAAATGTATCCAATTCTTCCTCGATCCTGCAGTCTTGTGATTGGAGGCTAAATAATCTGGAACTCATAGTTCCCAGTAACTAAACTGGAAAGGAGAGCCTCAGAAACAGAGAATTCTAGATGTTTGGTTTTAAAGGCTTCTTCTAGAAAAGACTTCTGTGAAATAAAGCATTAATTCAGTCACTGTGGATTGCAGCTGAGGGTCCTTGCCATTCAGTCCAAGCAGAGCAATATTCTGTTTCATTTTTAACTCTTCTGTATATGTTAGTGAAAGTATCATATTGTACACTATATAATACCTTGTCTATAACCTATATTATTGATGTAACTTAGATGAATCATAGTGGTATATATTTCACTCAGAACTCTTTCACAGACTAATGCCCCTTGAAGTTACCTCTTGCTTTTGAAGTCAGCCATGGAGACTGAAAATCACGTGCATGAAAGACACGCTCACACTCAGTTCTGCTTGTGAATCCTCCTGAGTAGCTTCTTGCATTCCTCGAGGTCTTTTCACAAGTCTCTCCACAGTGTGTGTGCCCTTTTCATAGGATTTGAAGCTGTGTTTTTACAATACTACACTTTTGATGCTTATTCCTTTTGGTGTCAGCAAGATTCGTTTGCTCTCGGAATAATTACTGGTGATTTAACTCCTGAAAAACACAGAATAATGGTGGGGGTTTCATATAGATGAATTTTTCTCTATATTTTCTCCAGATGATAAAGGGGAAAAGTTTGTACTCTCACTCAGTGTGTAGCCTCAACAGCTGAGGGTTGTCATGCAGGGTTTGTGAGGTCAGTGCAGAAGATGTTGACATTGGAAAAGAAAAAAAGCTGAAAAGAAAAATCTGAGTTTGTAAGAGTCAGAGAGACAATTTTGGAGCCATTCTGAGTTTTAGGAAGACTGAGGAGTGAAAAGCACAAAATGCATGTGCCCTGCAGGATGGTTTCTACCTGGAAGTCTTCCATGGGTTGCTTTTTCTTCAAGTGCCTTAGTTTTCCTATACTGTGTAATGGAGTTAACTCTTCAGATGACTGCATGGCTGTGTGGGTTAATGGAGTGGTGTTAAGGCTGTTTCACCCTTTGCTAAAGGAAAACCCTTTATTTAACATGACTCCCATGTCAGATTTCTCAGTTAAGCCTTTATTAGTACCCTGACAGCTTTAAACATTTTTTTTTTGTCCTGTATCTGCAAGAAGTATTTGTTTTCCTTTCTTAGTCCAATTACAAATGGTCATTCTCAGCACTGAGAGCAGCACTGTCTCTTTTCAGACTATTAAACCCCACGTGGAAGCAGAAGAGAAGCAGACAGAAAGTCGTACAGTTACTCCACCTGCTGCACCCAAGCCAAAACGGGAAGAAAATCCACAGGTACCAGAGCACACCCTGAGCTTGCTGTTAATCCAGAAAGAAAACTCTCTGTCCTTCATCAGACATTTCCCCCTCTCTGTTCCCTCAGCACTCCTTAGCTTTAGCATTCCATACATTCCTGATGGCTGATAAGGCTGCAGAATGACATCTAAATAATTATAATATATTGTATTTTACACTTCCAGAATGACTTCTGAGTCTTTAGTAAATTAGAAGATCTTAATTTCCCTCTGATGCTTCCTTTAACCACGAGGCTTAGATTACAGTGTTGATTTCCATCCCTTTGAGGTTTTAGACTTCAGGAGTTAGTTGTAATGCTGGAGAAATGTCTTTATTTTGCCTTAGAAAGTATTTGTGGAAAGATTCAGGTGTGTTCACATTCTGCCCAGGTTTTATTCCAGTTTAGGTTCAAATTCTGGGGTTTTTTTCCATGTCTGTGCACTCCCTGCATTAAAATTAGAATCCTAATCCAGGGCCTAAGTGAATAGCTCATCCTAACAGCTGGACTTGTCAGCATCTGTTTTTTTCTCCCCCCTTACAGAAACTTGCCTTCATGGTGTCTCTGGGACTGGTTACTCATGACCATCTGGAAGGTAGGAAGAATGTCTTAAGTTGGTTCTTGAGCTCCCATTCTGAATTGGAAGGACGGGTCCAAAATATTTCTGTATTAAATGCAGGATTTTCCTGGTTTCAGTGGTTGGGAAGAATGTGCAAGCTTTGATGGTAGGGAAGAAATCAGTGACACTCCCATTGCTTTCTGGACAGCCTCTGTATCTGTTTTAATCTGTATCTAATTTGACTGTAACCCCCACCTGGATTTTTCATTGATTTCTTGATTTCATGGGCCTGTAATCTATAGTGAATGAGTTAATAGATTATAATTGGCTTTATAATTTAGACTCCTTCATCCTCTCCAGTGAAATGCAGCCTAACATTTCCAAGGCTTGCATATTTCTGTGCTGTATTTATTTTGTGAGTATCAACAAGGTTCCCAGAGGCTTTTCCTTTGAGATCTTACATTACACCGACCATGAGTTTAAAATGTCTTGGTCATGGAGTAGTTGGCAAGAAGATGGCAACTATTTCACAACCTAGTTGAGCACTATATTTATATTCCTGGTCAGCTCTCAAACTTCCTAAAACTTAAAAGTATAACAAATTTGCCTGTATTCAGCAGGATTGATGTTCTGTGGGAATTTTCCCAGCTCTCCTCACATGCAGACTGAGTTCTGAGGGCTTTATCTAACTCCTGAGACACACTCTTTTCTAACCTGGGTGCTTTTGTCTTACAAGAAATCCAAAGCAAGCGACAAGAGAGGAAAAGAAGAACAACAGCAAATCCAGTGTACAGTGGAGCCGTTTTTGAGCCCGAGGTATTAATCTTTTGCTGGGGGAAGCTGGTGTTTTCATCCTCAGCTTGTGTCTTTCTGTCATGTTACCCCCTCCTGAGCTCTCTCAGCCCTACCTAGCCAGGCAAACCATCATTTATCAATCCAAAGGCCATTGCAGTGATGTGACCCTCAGATTTTTTTTTTTAAGTAAATACATTGGGATGTTCTTCTAATATTGAGAGTCTCTTTCTGCCTCCTCCTGTGTAAAGCTGATGTTCAGTGGCAGCATGTCTCAGTCTTACCATTAGGTCAGGACGAGTATCAGCCCAGATGTCAGGAGCAGTGTATAAAAATGAGCAGAGCCTCAGAAAACAGAGCAGCCAGTCATCTCCTAGTCATGCTCTGCTCTTCCTCAGCTCTTGCATGTATTTGTTGCCAAAACTGTTCACCAACCAGAGCTCTTGTGTCCTTCCCTGCAGCGCAAGAAGAGTACAGTCACCTACCTGAACAGCACAATGCATCCCGGGACACGCAAAAGAGGTGAGGTGCACCTAGACCTGCTCCCTGCTCCCTGCCTCTTCCTCCCTCTTCCATTGGCACTCCCCTTCTTGAGTTGAGGAGCAAAGGAGGACTCCAGAGCACTTCATTTCCCCAGTAGACAAAGGTCATGGCTTCATTAGGCAGCTCAAGGTTTCATTTCAGTTTCACCCCCCAACAAACCCCCCAAACCAAAGCAGCACAGTGAGATGTTTGAACATCAGTTAGTGATTTAAAGCTGCTGTCAAGACCCTCTTGCTCATAACTAAATTGTGTTGTTGCTGTCGAGAAGAAGGTGGTTATGGAAAAAGTGTCAGTGCCCTGAATAGGAGTGTGACAAAAGCCTTGTTGCCCACTGGGAGTAGAGGTGGGTCCTTCAAGAGAGGTGATCTTGAGCAAGAAAGGCTGTGGTCCTCATCCTGAGCACTTCTCTGCAATCAGAGAGCCACTTACCTTAAAGTGAAAGCTGATTTTTCATACAGATGTGCAGCATTATTCAGTAGAAATCCTTCTGTGCAACAGGGGAAATTTTTTAAGACTTAGATGATGGTGAAACATGAGTCAGAACAGCCTAGCAGAGAACATGATACCATTTTCTGTGCATGACATCACACCCATGACAATCTTTCCCTGATTTTTTGCTCTCTGCACTCTTTAGAGACTCAGAATACCTTCCCTACCCTGAGTTTGCTGTAATCAACCAGATTAAAAAACCACCACCCTCCTCCATGGCCCAGACCAGTCCCATGATGCTTGTTTTTTGGCTGCAAGGTCAAATATTCATTTGACACGTGTGCTCCTTGGTACACCTCTCCAGTCCAGCAGGCAGTGTGGCAAAGCTGTTGCTAAATAAAGCCACCTTCTAACAACATTAACTGTATTTTTTAAAATATGTCACAGATTTTATAGAGTGAGAGGTTTGCATTTACTCCGTGCCTAAGTAAATGTTCCCTCTTCTAGCAGTGACTTCTTAATTCTATTTTATACCTCATTGTGAACAATTATCAATGAAAATGACTGCCTGCTTTTGTTCCTGGTGCTCTCCTAGCCTGTTATTGCACACTGACTCCTGTTATATTTCCTTTTTTTTCTCCTCACACCCTGTTGTGAGCCTGTACCTGCAGCAGCCCCAAAGCAGCAGCACAGGTTTTCCATCCCCAAAAGATGTGGTTGTTTACATTTGCTCTGTGATTTAGTGTGGCAATATATTAGGTAAAAAGCTTATGCCAGCATGTGCCCTTGAGAGCTTTAGTTTAATTCTAGATGGTGCTGAGCATGTCAGAAATTTCAGCCATGGGCATCACTATCAGAAATCAGTGTCCAAGGACATATTTAGTTCTGGAATGCATCCAGAGCTTAAATGCAAGGTTTAGCATGTTAATGGGTATAGACTGGCAATCTGTAAACCTGAGATCTGGGGAGTTATTCCTAGATTCTAACTCCTTTATATTTACATCTCCATAGCTTACCCTGGGGAAGGGAGGCAGCAGTGATGGTTACATGCTGGTTTGGGGCTGTCTGGCTTTGCATATGTGATTTAATGAGAATGATTATGGACACATTGTGCACTTCTAACTCCTTTGGACTAGGAGGAGTTGTGCATAATCATACTGGGCTGAGAAAATCTGAGAATATAGAGATATATATCTAAATATAGATATAGATATAGATATAGATATAGGTATAGATATAGATATAGGTATAGATCTAGATCTAGATCTAGATCTAGATATAGATATAGATATAGATATAGATATAGATATAGATATAGATAGATATAGGATGTGAGGGGGTTACTGGTAGACCAGTGGTAGGTTACAACTTGTAGTGCTGGTGTTCTGGGCCAGACAACCTGTTCTTGAGGCAGCCTCATGTCAAAATGCACCAGTAGGGTAGAAAGTGCTGATCTGTGGGTGACGGGCTTAAAAATAGGGAAGGAAAAGGAGGGGGTTGGTGAGTGGTGGCCTCTGATAAAGGACTTAACCTTTGTGTAGGTTTGTGCTGGCACTAGGAAGATAGGGAGGTGTGGGATAGCAGCAGGAAGGATTTAATAGTAGCTGTGGTAGCCTCTCTCCAGCTTTGATGCCAACATGTTTTCCCTAAAAACTCATCTCCAGGATTGGCTGCTTTTGTGGGAGTGGTTCCTTGACCCTTGCAGAGCTTGTTTTCTATTTCCTTCTGAAATACACCTTTTAAATGTTCTTTCCTTGCAAAATTCTACTTGAAAAGATTTCTTAAAAAAAAAATGTTTAAATCTTTGCTTCTGTCCTTCCACTTGTGACTTTTATATTAACTTCCTCTCTGTGCTACATCATTTCCTTTTCCACGCTAGCCAATGAGGACCACTGGCCCAAGGTATGTAAGATCATTTTTCCCTTTTTTTTTCTGTTTGTTTTGTTTTGTGTGTGTGTGTTCCCTGTTGTTGACATGTAGGTCGTCCACCTAAATACAACACGGTGCTGGGCTTCGGGGCTCTGACCCCCACGTCCCCCCTGTCCAGTTATCCTGACTCCCCTGAAAATGAAAAGACAGAGACCACATTTACTTTCCCTGCAGCTGTTCAGCCTGTGTCCCTGCCCAGTCCCAGCTCCACAGACGTAAGTAACTCTTGGGGAGGGGGTGACTTTTAGAAACAGCCAGGAGGAAAATCATTGCAGGTTTTGTTTCGTGGGTCTCACTCAGCATTTGTCCTGACTCAGTGCAGTGAAACACTCGAGTGTTCTCTTCCCAGCCTTCCTTTCTCCTCCTGCACCTCTGTTCTTGTCCTGGCGAGGTGATATTTATAACTCCTCCAGTGGATTGCCACCTTGGGAGGCTCTGGGCATGCTGGATGAGCTCATGTCCTATGTGAAGTCTTGTCTGGCTGAATTGAATCTGTCATCTGTGAAAAAGGGGGAAGGAGGGGGTGAAAAGCATTATTTACAGAACATCAGAAAGTTGTGGTGGTTTTGTGATGAGGGGAGGGGGGGAAGCCACTTGGGTCAGGCAGGAGCAGCTCAATTCATCACCCCTCTGGTCAATCACACAATCTGCTCAGATTATTATAGCTCATAAAGGAGCAAGCATCTTTATTTGAAGTTAGTTCAAAGATAAGGTTTGCTACTCAAAGCACAACCTTTTGTAAATTGCTGAGAACTCTCCAGTTATTTCATTGTTTCTATTTCTTGCAAAAACATGATGGAAGAAGTTCAAGGTCATGCCTAAAGATAAATAATGTGGGAGGAATTGGGCTGAGTAGCTGTGTAGGTCCAAAATGACATAAGGAAGGGACTGTACAGTACAGTTTGTCTGAAAGTCTAGGGGTGAAACAACTGCACAAAAATAAAAATCCTCAGGAGTTGTAGTGTAACTTCCAGTAAAATGCTTGTGCTTTAATGACTAGGACTTAGTAGGCACAGTTTAAAAATAACAAGGTGCTTCATATCAGTGCTGCAGACTCCTGCAATCTGAGTCAGAGCAGCCTTTTCCTCCCCCTTGCTTTTTTAAAAAACAGTTATCACGTGTAACTGAGGCCCAGCCATTGGAAATGGACTTTCAGGAGGAGCTGGGCTGCTTTATTTTCATCTCTGCAGTTCCACCACTGTAGCTCCATGGGCTGAGACACCAGCCCTGCTGGCCACGTGCAGTAGGGAATAGGAGCCAACTTCTTACCTCTGAGCTGTGCTTGTTCTGCAGAGGTGATGGGAATAGAAACAGTGCAAGTGTGTCTGAGTCACTGAAATAAATAGATGCAATCCTGATACCCAAGGAATGTGTATGTGAAGTTAAAGGTTCTTTTTTATAGAGTTATTTCTGGGAGCAGAATAGCACTTGGCTGTAAAAACCCCTTCCTGACAGTCAAGTGAATGGGACTGTGGAGGGAGAAGGTGGGGCAGCTCCATCTCTGGGGACTTCTACAAGTAAAAAGTACCAAAAACTAGCAAAATTTGCTATTTAGCACTTGATTTATCAACTGGAGATGGGATTGGTGAGAAGGATGGAGGGGTAGGAAGTAAGAATAGGACCTGGGATAAGCAAGCAAGTAATGCAGTAAACAGGATCGAGCAAAACTTCCTATCTTTTTTTAATTATTTCCTTTTTTTTCCTCTTTTTTTTCTTTTTTTTTTTATATATTTCTATTTTTCTACGTGGCACTGGCTGTGAACCCCAGTGGATTTTGTGCATGTTGTGTTGTCATCTCAGTGCATTCAGCCACACTGACCAGATGTGTCACCTCAGGTTTTGCAGCATTCAGCTGATTTAGAAGGTTCTGTGTCTAGATTTCTCAGTGTCTTCCCCCTCAAGAAGCAACTGCCTGTGTTTCTTGTGTAGGTCTTTTTCTGCAGGGTATTGGACAAAACAGGCTTGATTTTCAACACCCCACTAATTCTGCACCTGAGCCATCCTGTATTCTGGGGCAACCAGAGTATCTTAACACGTGTAATTCTCTAGAATGAGGATTTTCTTCTCAAATGTGAGAAATTTCACCTTCAATTCTTCCTTAGGTCGCAGAGGATTTTCTTTTGGTTCATAGGACATCTCCTGCCTGCCCTCTTTTCACATGATAGAGGAAAGAAAGTTCTTCCCAGCCTGATTACACAGATCATTTAATTCTTCATTTACCACCCAGGAACTCTTTGGTGCTAAGGAATGTAAAGCCCTAACCCAGCTCCCCACCAGCTCCAGAACCAAACCATGGCACTAAAAATTGACTCAAAGATTGATCCTTCCCAAAACACAACATGAGTGCTCACCTTGGGCATTCAAAGAAGAATAACATTCCCTTCCAAGAAAGGCCTCATCAGCAATAAAGCTGGGAAGGAGCAACCTGAGCAGATTGCTTCTGTGCCATCCTTCTAATATCTTTAATATTTTATCCACGCTGGAGATTAGTGTCATTTTTCTTGCCTGGCACCTTAATGTGTAAGTGCCTGGCCCAAGCTGCTGTGCCTCCAAATTGATAGAAGTTTTTCCAGGCAGGTGAAAAGACTGTAACCTTGATATTTCCTGCAGGGGGGGGTGTGCAGCTTGGCTGAACACTCTGAAGAGCACAATCTGTGTGAAATTTCAAGCAAAGTCCACAAGAACTTTGTGTGTCAGGCTCCATGAGTACGTTGAGTTGCTAGGACAGCCCAGAGGGCTGAGGGGAGAGGACCTGGGTGCTCTTCTCCTCCTCTCCTGCATCTTTCTTTGTCAAATATCTGAAAAACAAAGAGAAACAAACCCCCAAGTATAAGATGGGAGTCACAGGGGGTGAGAGAGAGAAGAAAAAGGGGCAAAAATCAGGCCCACCTTTCTGGGAAGTGGAAAAAAATTGATGGTGATGCAAGAGCAACTTCACCTAAAGTTTTAAAGTAATTTTTTCAATTCATTTAAAACCCCTTTAGTTAGAAAATCTCATTCCTTCATCCTGGCTTTCAGCCTCTCTTAGTGATGAGACATAAACCACTCCTAGAGAATGAGAAAATTTTGAGTCACAGCTTTTTTGGTGCAAGTTCAGGTGATCTAAGTGAAGTGAAATAATTGTCTCAGAGCATCATTTGTTCTGTTCTTTTCTGTTTACACCTTTTCCTTCTAGTTTCATTTTTAAAGGTGACCTAAATATTTGACAGTGTTAAGTCCCTCAGTTGGGTTTTCTTACATACTATTACTGGCCAGGGACAGCCTGAAGTGGAGCTGTACTAACATCCAGACATGAGAAGTGTTAAGAAAGTGGATCCCTCATCATTTTAGGGAAAAAACCCAACAGAGTGAAGGGGGAATCCTAAAGAAGAAAGGCTCTGGGTGTGGCAGTTGTTAAGAGAAGTTGTATTTGCTATAATATTTTGCCTCGGGAGGACAGAGGGAGTGTTTGGGGGGACAGATGTCCTGACATCCTGCCTGATTTTCCTGCTTCACAGCCTGAAAATGGCTTTTCCCTTAGAAATAGTTGGTGCTGTAAACTTTGCTTGCAACTGGGATGTAGATGCCAAAGGTCAAAGTTGACTTTTTGCCTTCTCTCTCTCTTTCTCTCCCCCACATCCCTTCCCCTCCTTTCCCAGGGTGATATCCACGAGGATTTTTGCAGTGTGTGCAGGAAAAGTGGGCAGTTGCTGATGTGTGACACGTGTTCACGTGTTTATCACCTGGACTGCCTGGACCCACCTCTGAAAACCATTCCCAAGGGCATGTGGATCTGTCCCAAGTGTCAAGACCAGGTACTGTTGGACAGAGTTACCTACAGTGCACTATAAAGATTTGTTTGATGTTAAAAGAAAATAACCAGATCACTTGGCTTGCTTAGATCAGCCTGACACTGAGCAGATAGATCTATTTGATCTGGAATAAGGCTTGTGTGGGTTTGATCAAATTGCCTCTGTTGAAATGGGTGCTGTGATTTGTTACCCTTTGTTTTCACTTGTTTTTACCCTTTGTTTTTATTTTTCTGGGCCAAAGCATGCAGACTTTTGGGAGAGGTTCTCTATGGCTGATAGAAATGTTGCTGTTCATCTTCAGCTCCTTGTTTCTTTGATAGTTATTGGTATATTCTTCTGGACAAATAAATAAAACCAAGCCTACCTCAATAGATGGAGCAAGCCCCTCTTGATTTGGTCACACAAATCAAGTGGTAGAGAGGTTGTATTCAGTGATCTTTTTAACAATGTCATCCAGCATCAGTGTAATAAGGATGGGCAAACAGTTTGGTGCTTCTTCCTCCCAGAGCCCTCTCTGAAAGTACACAATTGAAGTGAATAGGTTATATATTAATATTTTGGTTATAATTGCATTGAGATGACAAGGCCAAGAAGTAAACTGTGGTATTCCTACCCCTCCCATGGAACTCCAGAAGTTGCAAGGGACAGCCTGAAGCTGTTGGTGTTCTGTCTAGTGTAGGATATGGTTTGATTGCCCACGTGACCTTAGGTTAACCAGATGGTAATGTAAGAAAACAGAATGGAAATGCAAAAATCAAGTGGCTTGGTCAGTAGTTAACAGGAGAGGAGGGAGAGTTCCCCTTCCCTGGTGACTCCTCTCACCTTATCCGTCCTCATATTTCTGTGGTAGGTTCCCCCAAAATTAGGAAGGAGGAATCTGGGTAATTTCACTGTGAAGTGACCCAAGTGAGCACCTCTCTGATTCACTTATTACAAATAAATGTCTTGCCTCTCAGAGTTTGTTAGGAAGGAATATGTGGGAAGCACCTGGAAGCCATAAATGATGCTCACCCTTACAGAGAGGGTTGACAACTCTATTAAGATGGTTCTGATAAGGATCTGATAAGAGGGTTTCATGTTTTGCTGGAGAAGAAGTGTGATGTTTGAATGGATGAGTGGAGACTGGGCCATGAAAACTTTTCTCCCAGAACAACTCAGATCAGCAATTTGTCTGAACCATGGAATAATGTTTATGTCTCCTGGCAAGTTGGAGTTCAGATCTATTCTCCTTTTCAGTTGTTGAGTTTCATTAGCAGACTTTATTTGTGGCTATGGAGGGAATTGGAGAAAATGCTGACGTGTGTAAGAAGCCACGAGAGAGCTGTGAATAATTCCCTCTGTTAAATCTCAGAACAGGCCTGTGAAGCTTCATGTGAGCAGGGCTGGGGCTAATGAGAGTTAGGAAATCCTCAGTCTCTCCCTCTTTCTCCTTTGTGCTTTCTTAGAGGTAAATTGTGCACCAGCTCAACCTCTGAACGCTTTTTCTTTCAGATGCTAAAGAAGGAAGAAGCAATCCCATGGCCAGGAACTTTAGCAATTGTTCATTCATATATTGCATATAAAGCAGGTAGGAAAATGGAGAACACCAACTTTTGCTTCACTTCTCCTAGTGGAAGATGTTACTTCAGGTACTTTCCTTTGCAAAAGGAGATTAAAGGGGAAGAACCTTCATCACTAACAAAATGAAAATAGCAGTCTAAATATTTGCTGAGCTTTCTGTGATGCTTGTAGGTGAAATTTTGGGGGTAATTTAGAGCACAAGTTGAACTGACTTTAAACACAATTTCCCCTCTTTATGTGGAGCAGTTTAGATCCTCTGTCTGAAGTTGTAACAGGAACATTTTGTATATTCTGATGAATACTCTTGTTCTGCAGCAAAAGAAGAGGAAAAACAGAAACTACTCAAATGGAGTTCAGATTTAAAACAAGAAAGAGAACAACTAGAGCAGAAGGTCAAACAGCTCAGCAATTCTATAACGGTGAGTGTCCCCAGGATCACAGCATGGCAGGGGTTGGGTGGAGACCTCTGGAGATCATCTAGACCAGCATCTCTGCCAGAGCAGGGTCACCTAGAGCAGCTCACACACGGCCAAGCAGGTTTTAAAGTCTCCAGAGAAGGAGGCTCCACAACCTCTCTGGGCAGCCTGATGTTTCTCCTTATGTTTAAGTGGAATTTCCTGTGTGCTGGTTTGTGCCCATTGCCCCTCATCTTATCACTGGGCACCACTGAAAAGAGTCTGGCCCCATCCTCTTGACACCCACCCTTCAGATATTTATAAACATGGATCAGATCCCCTCTCAGCCTTCTCTTCTCCACATAAACAGCACCAGGGCCCTCAGCCTGTCCTTGTAAGAGAGCTGTTGCAGTCCCTTAATCACCTTGTAGCCTCTGTTGGACTCTTTGCAGTAGTTCCCTGTCTCTCTTGAGCTGGGGAGCCCAGAACTGGACACACTAACTCCAGATGTGGCCTCACCAGAGCACACTGCTGGCTCGTGGTGAACCTGTTGTCCAGCAGGACTCCCAAGTCCTCTGTGGAGCTGCTTCCCAGCAGGTCAACCCCTAAGCTGGATGCAGAGAGAGAGCTATAGAGTGACTCTTTGTACCAGACCTATCTTGTCCTGGATTTACCATGAGTTGAGTGAGTGCTTCCCTTTGCTTTGGAACACTTTGGGGAGCAGGAATGAAACCCAGGCAACATATACTCACATTGAGTCCATGCTGGCCATACATTGAAGATGTAAAGTGACAGACATGACCCCAAGCATCATTGTCTATGGACAGCAGGTTAAGTCCAGCTCTCCAGTGGCTCACTTAAATAAGAATAAATAAGAATGGTTGGGCCTCTGTGTCTTGGTGCTTTTTCCAGACCTTCCTCATCTAAAAGTGACCTTTTCCTCATGGCTGACTCTTGGCTCTCAGCAGCTGGACACTGTGCATGGCTCTGCACAGTGTCAATTAGGCAATGTCAGACTTGGAACCAGAAGCTGTGGTTTCCACTGTAGTTTATTGGAGCATGATATTAATTTGCTCTCTCCTCTCACCTTAAAAATCAGGCTTTGGAGTTGCCCATCTAAAGTTTGAGCCCCTCGCTTAGAATCACAGAATAAAAGATGCTGAAATATCTTCTTTAAGGCTGGATAATACAGAAGTAGAGGCTTTTCTTCCTAAAAACACACTTTCTGCTCTGCCCCTCTTCACCTGTCTGGATTTTGGGGTGGGTTTTTTTTGCATGTGAAAATAGTAAAGCTGAAACCAACAGTGCCTGGAGATCAGGGTGGTTAAAAGGTTTAAAAGATGCAGGTGGGTTGTCATCTTCATGTGAGAACCTGGATGTCACAGGCATAACTACTATATCCTCCTTTTTGAGACATTTAAATATAGATAGAGCAGGTCTCCACCCTAGAAACATCATTTGGGGGCTTTTTTTTTCCCAAGTTCTCTTTTCCCTGGCTCTCAGCTGATGAGCTAAGTTACTACTGCTTCTAAAAGCAAGCAGTGGCCACAAAATAAGATTTTTCAAGTGAAGAAAGAAGGGCTTGTTTTTCTTTTCAAGTGCCCCTCCATTTATTGAGAGGAAGAAATGATGTTCCTGCTAAAATGTGTGTGGAAGCAAAGGCTGTATCCCATTAGCAGCACACACACACACTCTGTCAGCACTCAGCTGCAGCAGGATGCCTGAGTTTGCAGATCTGAGCTAAAGGAATTTCAGCAGTGCATTAGTAACAGGAAAAATATAATAAGAACATCTAACTTGGAAGTTTCCCTTCGAAAGGAACACCAAAGGGTGGAGCTGTCTGTGTTCACTTGCACAACACCTTGGTATGAAAGGGAGGCCATAGCAGGTGACAGCTACAGGCTGGCAGTTTAATTCCTCAGCCTGCAAATGGGAATTGTGCTGTGAACACAGCCCTGAGAGTGCTTTTCTTCTAGGCTGAGGAGGTGGAATTGTAGCTGCTGTCTTCTGTGTGCTTAGGTTTAGATCTGTGGACATCATATTCTCTCCTACAAGGATAGACTGAGAGTTGGGGTTGTTCAGGCTGGAGCAGAGAAGGCTCTGAGGGGACCTTCT